>CP125978.1:459055489-459600927 GCA_030063025.1 Avena longiglumis | reverse complement strand
ATGATCGGGTGTTCTAGATTCCGCAAGTGCATAAGCAACGTGGACAAGCCGATTGCTCATCACGCAAACTAAGGTTTGATCTTGACGCAGCCTAGCATGCATGCAGACATGTGGTCTCGAACACGGAGCCACCAAAGGTAAAGCATGAATCGTATAGGAGGCATGAGATGAACATGATGATTGCTCATGGCATTGAAACTTCATATCAACTCTCGTGCATGATGGTAAGCCGATGTGAGTGGATTTGTCTTCGATGTGATCACTAAAACAGTATGTGAGGGATGTTGTTTTAGTGGGGAGTTCACCTAGTCGTAATTTTCATTAATTAATTTGAACTCAATTTGTCATAAACCCTAGTCTACAAATTATTGTAAATATGTTGTAGATCAATGGCAGCCCCTACCATCAATTTTAATGCTGCCTCAGAGAAAGAAAAGTTGAAAACAGCTAAATTTCATGGATTGGCCCCAATTTGAGGATTGTCCTCACACTGTTTGGTAACTTGACCTATGTCTTTGGATGCACCGTTTGGGTGACTCCACCCGCAGTCGGACAAGCTTCCGATGAAGTAAAGAACAAGCTTCAATTTCGCTCCGGAAGAATCGATTACTCCATAGTTCAAGCAGTTATCTTGCATGGTTTTAGAATCGGAGCCTGTAAAAGGTTTGAAGAGTGGGACCCATATGATATTGTCGGTGATCTCAAATTGATTTTTGAGACTCATGCGGCAATTGGAAAGCTTTGCGGAGGCTTCCGAAAAGTTCTTTAACCCGTAAGATGGGTGAGGGCTGACTCGCCCCGCTGAGCATGTTAACTTAAGATGTCTCAAGCATGCAAACAAACTTGAAAGCTTGGGTATGAAGTGATTCCTAATGCTTTGAGGATTTCCACTGTGTCCTCTATAATCACTACCACCAAGTTACAGCAGAACTTTCAGATGAACTACAACATCACGTAATATTAGTCAAGGCGTTGCCGTAACTCTTGCCATGTTAAAATCTCGCAGAAGTAAGGAGATCAAGAAAGAGCACCAAGTGTTGTTGGTCAATAAGACCACCAAATCCAAAAGAAGCAAGTCTAAGCAAAAAGGATACTCCAAGAAGAGGTAAGAAAGCTACCACGCCCGTATTTAGAGAAGACCAGTATCGGACCTAAGCCTCGAACAGGAAAGTGCTTTTACCGTAGGGAGAAGGTCACCGGAGCCAGGAATCGCCTGTTAAAGTTTAAAGCGGATCCCAAGAACGCAACATCAAGAAGAAAGGTATATCGATATACATGTTATTGATGTGTATCTCACTAGTACTTTTCGTAGTAGTGCACCGGTATTGGCATCTTGGTTAGGTTGCTCATATTTGTAACTCAAACAGGCTCTCTTGCAGTAATAACTGGAAGTTGTAGCGAAGAACGAGGTGACGATGCAGCATTAGGAAAGCGGATCAAGGTTGATGTGATCGCGATCGGCACACTACCTCTTCATCTACGCTCATCTGGATTAGTTTTATACTTAAATAATTGTTATTTATTTGCCTCGTTGAGCACAGAACATTCTGAAGATCTTGTCGTGTTATTGCGAGACGGGTTACTTATTTAATCCGAGAAGAATAATGGTTGTTCGATTTATATGAGTAATATGTTTTACGTTACATGCACCTTTGATAGATGGTCTATTCATTGAACTCGATAGTGGAAATACACATATCAACAATATTGAGGCTAACGTTTGAAATCAGCGATAATTACGACCTATATGTGGCAACCTCTGTCGCCTTGGTCACATGGTCGAGTGAAACGTATGAAGAAAACTCCATTAGATGGACTTCTTGAATCTTGATTTTGAATCACTTGAAGATCTGAAGCTATGTCCGATGGGTAAAATGACTAAGACTCCATTTTACGGTATGATGGAGCCGAGCTACGGACTCTATTGGAAATCATACATACCGATGTGTGGTCCAATGAGTGTAGCATCAGCCTTGGTGATAGTTATCGTTATGTTCTTACCTTCACGGATGACTTGAGTAGATATGGATATATCTATTTCATGAAACATAAGTCCGAAACTTTAGAGAAGTTTAAGGAGTTTCAAAAGTGAGGTGAGAGAATCAGCGTAACAAGAGATTAAATTTCTACGTTCTGATCGTGGAGGTGAATATCTAAGTTACGAGTTTGGCGAGCATTTAAAGAAGTGCGGAATAGTTTCACAATTGACACCGAGAACACCACAACAGTAATGGTGTGTCCAACGTCAGAATCGAACTCTCTTAGATATGGTTCGCTCTATGATGTCACTTACATTTACCGCATATCGCTTTGGGGTTATGCATTAGAAAACAACCATTCACTTTAAATAGACCGCTAAATCTGTTGAAACGACATTATGAATTATGGTTTGGGAAGAAACCTAAATTGTCGCTCCTTAAAGTTTGGGATGCGAAGCCTATGTAAAGAAGTTACAACGGACAAGCAGAACCCAAAGCGGAAAAATGCGTCTTCATAGGATACCCGGCGAAACTATTGGGTATACCTTCTATCATAGATCCAAGGCAAAATCTTCGCTAAGAATGGATCCTTTCTAGAGAAGGAATTTCTCTCGAAAGAAGTGACCGGAAGGAAAGTAGAACTCGACGAGGTTGTTGAACCTTCTCGAATTGCGAGTAGCGCAGCACGGAAGAAGTTCCCGTGGTGCCTGCACCAATAAGGGAGGAAGCTAATGATGATGACCATGAAACTTCGCTGAAGTTACTTCACTGAGCCTCGGAGGTCAACGAGAACTCGCACTACCCGCATTGGTATGATTCCGTTGTAGAATGTCATGGTGGTGGACAACACCGATGACCCCGAGACATATGAGGAAGCATGATGAGCCCGGATTCCAATAAATGGCAAGAAGCCATGAAACCGAGATTGGATCCATGTCACGAAACCAAGTATGGACTTTGGTGGACTTACCGGATGGCGGAAGGCATAGAACAAATGGATTTTCAAGAAGAAAACAGATGTCGATGGTAATGTTACCGTTTATAAAGCTCGACTTGTCGCAAAAGGGTTTCGACAAATTCAAGGAGTTGACTACGATGAGACTTTCTCACCAAGAGCTAAAAGTCTGGAGGATTATGTTAGCAATCGCCGCATATTATGATTATGAGATATGGCGATGGATGTCAAAACAAAGATTCTCAATGGAGACATTGATGAAGAGTTGTATATGATGCAACCCAAAGGTTTTGTCGATCCTATAGATGCTAACAAGGTATGCAAACTTCAACGGTCCATCTATGGATTGAAGCAAGCATCCCGAAGTTGGAATCAACGCTTTGATAAGGTAATCAAAAGTTTTGGTTTTATACAAACTTATGGAGAAGCTTGTATTTACAAGAAAGTGAGGGAGCTCAGAGTATTCTTAATACTGTATGTGGATGACATATTGTTGATTGGGAATGATGTAGACCTTCTTAATAGTGTCGAGGAATATTTGAATAATAGTTTTTCAATGAAGGATCTTGGCGAAGCAGCTTACATATTAGGCATAAAGATTTATAGATAGATCGAACGCCAAATATCATTGTCACAAAGTACATTTGGACAAAGTTCTAAAGAGATTTGGAATGGAAGAAAGCAAGAAAGGGTTCTTGCCCATGTTAGCTATGTCGACCTTGAGTAAAACTCAAAGTCCGACATCGCGTAAGATAGAGAAAGGATGAGGTAAGACTCCTATGCCTCGATATAGGATCTCTAATGTATGCCATGCTATATACTAGACCCGACATTGCATATCTTTGTTAGTTTAACTAGCAGATATCAAAGTGATCCAGAGTGGATCATTGGACAATGATCAAAAACATCCTTAAGTACTTGAGAAGAACTAAGGGATATGGTTCTTTCTTATGGAGGTGATGAACATTTCGTTGTTAATGGTTACACCGATGCTAGTTGGAACACCGATCCAGATGATTCTAAATCACAATCCGGATAATGATTTATTTTGAATGGTGCAAAGAAGCGAGTCGGAGGAGGCAAAGCGTTATTGTGGCGAGATCTTCAACCGAATCGAATACATGGTCGCCGGAGGCTTCACAAGAAGCGATATGGATGAAAGAGTTCATTACGAGCTGGGTGTGGTTCCAAGTGGGACCCAATGTCTATCATCCGGATAACATGGGCGCCATAGCCAATGCGCAAGAACCAAGGTCACACAAGAAGCTGAAGACATCAAGCGTTTTCACGCTATTCGAGAACATATCCGGGATGGGGATATAAAGATTTGCAAGCACACACAGATCTGAATGTGGCGGATCCGTTGACTAAACCTCTCCCGAGGGCAAAACATGACCAACACCAAACTGCCATGGGTGTTCGTATATTACCATGTAATCTAGATTAGATGACTCTAGTGCAAGTGGGAGATGTTGGAGATATGCCCTGAGGCAATAATTAATTTAGTTATTATTATATCTTTGTGTTTATGATAAATGTTTACATTCATGCTATAATAGTATTGACAAGGAAACCATTAATACTTGTGTGATTTGTAAACTTAATTTGAAGTCCCTAGTATAGCCTCTATACTTCACTAGCTTGTTGGTTGATTAATGATTGTGGTTTCCTATCATGAACATTGAGATGTTATCAACAACAAGATCATATCGTTAGAGAATGATATGGTGGACATACTCCCATAGATAAGCGTAGCATAAAGATCAAGTCATTTCATTAGTTCAATTGCTATATGCTTTCGATACATAGTAACCTAATTCCTTCGACCATGAGATCATGCATATCACCTTTACCGGATGGCTGCTTTGATGACATCCAACCCAACACCGTAACTGGCTGGCTATAAAGGTGGCATTAAGTGTTCGAAACGAACTAGTAGAAACACATGGATCAAGAGGGATTTGTCCATCCACATGACGGATAGATATACTCGGCCCTCTCGTGGAATGTCATCCAATTAGCTTGCAAGCATGTGACTTGGTCACAAGGGATCACATATCACGGAACGAGAAAAGAGTACTTATCAGTAACGAGGTTGAACTAGGTATGCAGAGATACCGACGATCATAACCTCGGGTAAGTAACATATCGTGAGACAAAGGGAAATTGGTATCGTATGTAAGTGGTTCATTCGATCGCAAAGTAATCGAGAAATATGTGGGAGCCATGAATTTCCAGATTCCTCTATTGGTTATTGTTCGGAGAAGTGTCTCGATCATGTCCGCATAATTCACGAACCGTAGGGAGACACACTTAAGGCTTCGACGTTGTTTGAGTAGTTATGGTATTATGAAAGAGACCAATGTTGTTCGAGTCTCGGATGGGATCCGGATATCACGAGGTGATCCGGAATGGTCCGGAGAATAAGATTCATATAAGGAAAGTCCCGTTTCGGAGTTCGGGAATGATTCCGGTGTTTTCATCGGGAATGTTCTAGAAGGTTCCGGATTGTCCGGCACTCCGAGGGGGAAGGGTACATGAGTGTGTCATTGCTCATTGAATGATTGCATCATGTACTATGTGTTATTGCTGTCCCAAATAAAGGATTAAATTGAATCCTCAAGACGCAAAGTCAAATGTCCAGTTTGAAAGTCAAACTGCCAAAACAAGCTGTGGAAACAAGCAAGAGGGGTTGGAACCAACTTTGGAGGAGGAGTTGGACTCCTCCAGGCCGCGCCACCCTAGGCCGAGTTGGGAGGACTCCTCCCTCCCTGGCGCGCCAAGGACCTCCCTCCCATAAAAGGAGGGCGGGCTCTCCCATAGACACAATACTTTCTACTCTAGATCTCGGTTTAGAGTTTGTTTTGGTTTAGAGCTTCTAATTGCTTTAGCCAACAGTTTAGAGCCTTCTAATTGGTTTAGAGCCCTAATTGGTGTGTCTAATTACTAGGCCACTAATCCTCTCTCATAAGCTCCACCATACTGCACGGCTTAGCGAAGCCTGCAGGATCTCCTCTACTTCCAGATTTTCACGTTGTCTGCCGGAATCGCGAGGAGAGTGCTACAACCTCCGCTATTTGGAACAAGGGAGAGGAAGGTCTTCGTCGAAATCTGAACGTGTGACCATTGAGGGGCGCCGAACGTGGCGCCGAAGGATCGTCTACGATCTTGAGATCGGGAAAATGCGACTACATCACCCACAAGAATCTGCTCTCATTAACCGCTTTGGAATCTTCGAGGGTGAGTTCCTCTGTCGACTCGTTGCTACAATCTAGTAGATAGATCTTGGCTTGTTTGTTTGTATGCGATAGAAAATTTTTGTTTTCCATGCTACGAACCCTACACAAACGATTCTTGATTGATGATCGTAGCACCTCCGTTAAAAGGAAGAAAGCGAAGCCCTAAAGGTACGAAAACCCAACCACGAGAATTCACGGACTCGAAGAGAGAAGAAGCAGATCAAACACGTAGAGGTAAGAGAGGAATAGCGGAGGGGTAAGGAGTAAAATCAGACCTAATCGTAACTATCCAACCGATTTTGCAAAATAGTTTTGACACTCTACTTGATAGTTAGCTAGGTTATCCTACAGCCGGACTTGTGGTGTCATAGCTGAGCTCGATACCACCTTAACACCCTCGAGAATCGGCCCTATGCAAGTTTAGCAAAATTCGCCAAACCCGCATAGAAGCGATTCGACGGTGCCCACCAGCACTTTTCGTGCGGGTGGAAATCAAAGTAATAACATTACACAACAGGTCCTCGATGGGACCCACGTAGAGATATACAACGACTCAAAGAGTCAAGAATACGAACATGCGGTACAAAGATCCAAATCACCTTGAAAGCGATAGAGTCCGTCTACGGACAAGATACAAATGGGGCTAAGAGCCAAGAATAACCAATGGCGTCATAACCCTGCCAGGCCAAGCGGAAGGTAACCTGCTAACGTCGATCTCCAACCTGCTTAAAAAGGGTGCTAAACCGGGCAAAGGAAAAGAAGGAGCGTCGATCTTGAGGCCACACTGCAGCGAGGCTAGAATTCGGCGGTCCTCGCCTACATAGGTATGGTGGATTGGATGCAGCGGCAACAAGCACTAAACAACCTATAGAGACTCGATACAAGCGGCTATCGAGAGAGGGGTGAGAAAACCTATTCGGATCAACTTGAGACTATCATCAAACAACCCATCACGTTTCCTCGAGACCAAGCAGGGAAGTCAACCGAACGCATCAAGGGTTCGACATAGAAAAACAAAATTTTCCACGATGGGAACAACTATGTACCAAGATCTATCTACTAGATACAAACAGCGGGCGGATGTACATCCGTAGAGAACATACCCTTGAAGACCGACAAAGCTTAACGAGTCCAAACTCGTGGTTTATGTAGACGATCTCTTGCCGATCTCAATATCGAGAGGAAGTCCTAGCGCCGCAAAACAAGCGGCGCATCCGCTTTCGCACACGTTCGAGGCACTGAGCAACCTCCGCCTCCTCGCTCGGTGATGCGGCGGAAGCACAACTCTTTCTTGCCGAAAAGCCACCGGGAACATGTATCTCGCTGGTCAGAGACCATGGGGATAAAATCTAGAGGGAGAGAGATCCTTCACGAGGGAGGTGTGTTGTGAGAGGAGGAGAGGGGGGCCTTTATAGGGAGAGGGGCACCCAAGGGGCCATGCGCCCAGCCATGGGGCTGCCCCACCTCTTCCACATTCATGTGGGTGGAGCTCCCACTCAAAATGAAAAGCCTCCACTCCCATTAAAAGCCTCCACTCAAAATCCACTCACATGCATTAAATTTCCACCAAATTTAATGCAAGCTCTCATTAAATAAAACTCTTTTATTTATTTATTCAGAATTTTGTTAATTACTTTAATTAACAAACATTCACATAAAACCCTTGCTAGTATTCCATTTCACATGCGAACCCAGTTTGAGAATTTCAACCAAATTTGATTGTCTAGTGAAATAAATTCCTGCGCTTTCCTTTTCTTTTCGGCATGAAACTTTTGCTCCAATTGGATGTCTGTCTCTTATGTGTCACCCTACGGTTAGAAGTGAATAATGCGGACATGATCGAGACCCCTCTCCGGATCAATAATCGAGCGGACGGAGACCCATACCGACTCACACATTCAACGATGACTTTCTTGTGATCGTCTTAACCTTTTACGCTAGTATCTTAATCCTTTTGTTTCGATATATTACATGTCCGAGATTCGATCATCGGTATCTCCATACCTAGTTTGATCTCGCATCGACATGCACTCTTTTCTCGTTCCGTGATATAACATTCTAGTGATCAAATCACTTGCTTGCAAGCTAATCAATGTGATATCACCGAGAGGAGAGCATATCTATCCGTCATCGGGATGAACAAATTCCACTCTCGATCCATGGGCCTCAACATAACACTTTAGTAGTTCTGAATCCATCTTTATAATCACCATTACGGTGTGACGTTTGATGTTATCAAGAAACTCTTCGGTGTTAGTGATTGACATGATCTCATGGTCTAAGGATTAGGATCACTTCGTAAGTTGTTATAGCAATATAAACTCAATGACTTTGATCGTAATGCTATACTTGGATGAATGTTCATCACACCATTACACTAATGTTGTGACCCGTTATTAACAACATCCAATGTCCATGATCGGGAAACCTTGATCATCTTGTTAATCAACGAGCTAGTTTATAAGAGAGGCATAACTAGGAACTTTCTATTTGTTTATTAAACACACATGTATTAACGCTCAGATTAATACAATTATAGCATGCAAAATAAACATTTATCATAAATAAGGAATACGATAATAACCACTTTATTATTGCCTCTCGGGCATATTCCTTAGATCTCCCACTTGCACTAGAGACAATAATCTAGTTTGAGAACTTTGCGTATTGAACACCTATGGCTCGTGTTCCATATACGCAATTGCAAAGTGGTTAACATAATCTACGGATCGACGCTTTCAGGTCCGTGTGTATTTGCATGTCTTTCGTCTTCACGCATCACTCATTCTCAATGAGATGGCATTGTATAAATTTGGTCTTTCGGTGAGACCTTTAGTTCCTTGGGGTTAAATCTATCGATCTTGTTGTCATACAATATATCTTTAGTGTTAGCCCGTATGCGAACCACACCTTAGTTTGATAACAAACTACTTGACACAAATTCCCTCCTTGTCGCTACTATAGCAGTCATATACTTAGCCTTTTGTTGTAGTATACTCACAATGTCTTAACTTTGGAACTCTTCCAAATCCATCATGAAAACTTTCTCTCCATTTCATTGTGCCACTCATAGTTTAAATTGAGATAAACTTAATTTGTATCTTGTGACAAAACTAGTATCAATGTAACGCTTTACAATAAACTATTTGTAATTGTTTGTCACCTCTACACAAATATATTCTTAGTTCTTCCAAAGATCATAAGAATATCCTTACTATAGTCCAATGATCATTTTATGATTCATTACGTATATGCTCATAACACTTAGAGCATAGGACATATCTGGATGTGTACATATCATGGTATGATTGATCAAAACATTCTTGTGATTTCACTCATCAAGTGTCAAAACACTTGAATCTTGTTTCACTTATCAAGTGTCGATACACTTGAATCTTGATACAATTCCTTTCCATGTGACAAGAACTGTTTCTTGTCATTTCTATATTGAACTCCTTCAATATCTCATATATGTACGTTTGGCATAACCATATTAGCGTCACCGTCTATCCACTATAGACATTCATGCTGAATATTCGGGTTTTGTCTAAGTCTTTCATCGAAATGAAATTCTTAACCATTGTCAATAAAATATACATCATTTCCAATCAACAAGATGTCCTCCACATAATGTATTAGAAATATGTCTTAGCGCTCCCACTTAATTTCTTGCAAATGCAAGCATCTTCATCGCCTCGATGAAAACTCCTTTTCATCACGGTGAAGATTCCAACTCATGATGCTTACTTCAACCATTGAAGTTTGCATGCCCTTTTAACATCCTTTGAATTTTAACAAAACCCTTTGGACCGTGTCATGTACACGTCCTAGGTAACCATTCTATTAGAAGAACTTTGTTTTGTTTATTCATCTACCATATACCAATTATAGATAGTGGTTGCTACTTTAATCCGTTCAGACTAAATATCGCTATGAAAGATCAAATCTTGTCATAGTCAACTCTTTGAACATTGTCATAAAATACTTTACAACATGTCGAATATTTCATAGATGTGAGACATCCATGTCTTTCTTTATAGATCCAAATCGACCGATAGGTTTTACACCTTCCTGAGGGTCTTCCAAGTTCAAAACTTGATTTCGTATATGGAACTATCACGGATTTTATGGCTTCAAGCCATTTTACGGAGTCAGGGCCCATCATCGCTTCTTTGTATGTATTCGGTTCATCATTTTCAAACAATAATGATTTACTCTCAAATCTTAGCATTTGATTGTTTAACCGACCTACTTGGTTCAATAGGAACTTAGATCTCCGTGACCACAACCTTTGAGGCACATAAGCTATGAGCATTACGGCAGCCTCCAATCATTTCCTGTACAAGAATCTCAGCACATTTAGCTAAGGTTCGTTAACCTTATCAAAGTTCTATTGTCCTCCCACTTAACATTTATGAAAAATTCCTTCTTCAAGAAACTTTACATTTCAAGCGACAAACCCTTTTGTCCTCGGTGTTATGGAGGAATAACCAATTGTTATTCTAAATAACCTACAAAGACATGCTCATCCGACTTTGGTTGTAAACATCTTACTTATGTTTAGTATACCAAAATTTAAGAAATGACAACTTGGGTTTTACCCCAAACCATAACTTCCATGGTGTCATTTCAACGTATCTAGATTGAGCTCTTTTCGGTAAAAGCGGTAGTCTCTAAAGCTTTTAATCTTTAAAACATAATGGCGCTTTATAAATAACACCTTTGATCCAACCATGTCAAACAAGGTTTCATTACAAATCTCAAACATTCCATATTCCTATGGTGTTTCGGGAGATGTAAATCTAGGTGTTTTGCTAAACTTGTAACTCAAATAAATCCTTTTATGATAAAATCATAATTCATTTATTTTCTTGTTACACTTGTAACTCAAATAAATCCTTTATGATAAAATCATAAACCATTTATTTTCTTGTTACAATGATTTTTCACTTCATCTTGAAAATCTTTGAAACATTTTCAAATATTTCATACTTCTTTCTCATTAAGTGAATATTCACTCAAAAATTCGAGAAAGCATATGAAGTTGAAACCCATCGCCATTTGCACATAATGGACTACATACATCGATATGTATAAATTCCAATAATTTAGTCGCTCTTCTTTGGCCTTTGAGCGAAGTTTTAATTATCACGTGGAAAGTCTCACAAGCGTCACTTGATCAGATCAAAGACTCCAAAAATCCATGAAAATGGAGATTCTTCATGTTTTCTTTCCAATATAATTTAAATAAATATGTCACTGTAAGTGATCTTTCAATCATTTGTCTTGCAACATTTTAGCATTAGGATTTATGGATGTGATTTCTTCAACTAGATTTGTAAATCATCCATCTTATATGGAATACGGTAATTATTTGAACAACCTTTGTTCTTATAATACCTGATTCAAATAACAATTATTAAAACAAATCTTGAAGTCTTTCTTCAACTAGATTTGTAAATCATCCATCTTATATGGAATACGGTAATTATTTGAACAACCTTTGTTCTTATAATACGATTCAAATAACAATTATTAAAACAAATCTTGAAGTCAAGCTTTGATGTCAGCGAAATACAAACAACGGTTTGTTTGTTTTCGATGAACATCATCACATATTCTCTTGCTAGTTACTTAGGTCATTGTGGTTCATGAATTGCGTTGTTCAGATGACATTTCATACCAAACAATTCGGTATCCAATACCCAAGAACCACATTGTTTAACAAGCAAAGAATACAACCATAACATGTATATCATATATATACCTAAATTGGATATTTCCAATCTTTTCTTTCTCGCCAAATATATTTTATAGATTCTCTTTCAGCATTTCCTTTTCCTTTTAAAAGAATTTATCAACATCAAAGTGGCGCCATATACATGACACATAGTCCAAAGCGTGTATATTCAAATAATAATACCTTTGGACTTGCACTTTGAAGTAGATCACCATCATCAAAATGATCGATTCTTTCAAAATCCATTCTTTAGTAATCTTTTAGTGTAGTAAACACTTTACATACATCTTCTATTCATCCTTATCATGACGACTTTCATGATCAAGCCAATTTAGCTTATAAAGGAGAATCGTGAGTATAACATTACTTTCCAAAACCCTTTTGGATGATTAGGATGTCTAGCATCTCCAACCTTCGTAAATTCTCATCCAATATGAGAACATATATATACTCTATCATATTGCAACCAAAACATTGTTTCGTATATCGTTATCTCACACACATGATGGTTTCTGAAACAATTCTTTCAGCTCCTAGATAAACTTGATGTTTAAATCAAGAATCATGGAGGCAAACATGATACTTAAGATACTAACACTGGAATTGTCACTCTCGATTTAATACCAACTATTAAATTTCACGGAGTAAATAGAATTTTGCTGAAAGTTTGCAATAGGACTTTAAACTTTAGATTGACACTCAACACAATACGATACCAGTTCGTAAAGTATATATCCAGAATTCTATAGTTCTATTATCTCAATTACAACTATGCATAAGGTGGTGAACGAATGCCAATGACTACAACAAATTATGCAAATTCACTTTGATTTAATTTATGATAAATTGAGTTCTACTAATTCAAATTAGAAATGAACTCCCACTCAAAACGACATCCTCGTGTCCTTTGGTGATTACATGAACCAAATCCACTACACCAAGTCCGATCATCACGTGAGTCGGCTGTAGCTTCAAAGGCGAGCATCCATATGGTCATCATATCAAAACATATGACTCATGCTTAACCTTTCGGTCCGTGTTCCGAGGCCATGTCTCATACATGCTAGGCTCGCCAAGTTAGAACCTTAGTATTTGCGGTGTAACTGCTTTTACACCAAGTATGGTCGAGGATCCAAGAACACAATCATCACGTGATGTCTTGGAGCGAAAAACATAATCGGTGCATACTAAAGGAAGAACACATTCTTATCTTGATATTTAAATGAGGAACATCTTATTATGCTTAACAAAGCGCTAAATAAGCAATATAAGATGTAATCAAACATCATATGTTTATTAGTGAGATTATATGGTTCCCGCAGATGATCTCTATCATGTGCATCGTGGTATGATCACTATCATACCTATATGTGTAAATCCAAGGTCTATGGAGATTACACGTTATGTGTGTTGTAAGAGTATCCTCTTATACTTCTACTTACAACATCACCATATCATAACACTAGCTCAAAGAACAATCTAAACTAGACGCCTCTAATTTATCCATTGCAAATTTTACGTGGCTTAGGGCTTTCAAGATAGAACCGTTTCTACCACGAACATGAACCACAACGAGGATAACCAAATTGTTGACAACTCGTTGCAAATTAGATATTGACTATAGTAGGAGAGATGACACCGCTAGCCACTTATGCAAAACTAGTTGCATGTCAAGCGTGGAACAGTCTCATGTGCGAGGACATGTAAAGTTTGTCCGCCGCTTCATCCCACTATGCCACCAATATCCAAAGTACAACTAAGAAGCAATAAAATGATCATCATCGCCACATACTCATATGTGTACTCTGCAAAGTATCTACGATAGATCCGCTCGATATTAATCAAGGGTTCGCACATAGAAAACAAAAAATTTTCCTACGATGGGAACAACTATGTACCAAGATCTATCTACTAGATACAAACAACGCGGATGTATATCCGTAGAGAACATACCCTTGAAGACCGACAAAGCTTAACGAGTCCAAACTCGTGGTTGATGTAGACGATCTCTTGCCGATCTCAAGATCGAGAGGAAGTCCTAGCGCCAAGAAAAAGCGGTAAGATCCGTTTCGCACACACGCTCGAGGCACCGAGCAACCTCCGCCTCGCCCAGCGATGCAGCGAAGCACAACTCTTTCTTGCGAAAAGCCACCGGGAACATGTATCTCGCTAGTCCGAGACCATGGGGGATAAAATCTAGAGGGGGAGCGAGATCCTTCACGAGGAGGAGTGTTGTGAGAGGAGGAGAGGGCCTTTTATAGGGAGAGGGGCACCCAGGGCCATGCGCCAGCCATGGGGCTGCCCCACCTCTTCCACATTCATGTGGGTGGAGCTCCCACTCAAAATGAAAAGCCTCCACTCCCATTAAAAAGCCCACTCAAAATTTCACATGCATTAAATTTCCACCAAATTTAATGCAAGCTCTCATTTAAATAAAACTCTTTATTTATTTATTCAGAATTTTGTTAATTACTTTAATTAACAAACATTCACATAAAACCCTTGCTAGTATTCCATTTCACATGCGTAATCCGCCAGTTTCTTAATTTCAACAAAGCGAGTGTTCAGTGAAATAAATTCCTGCTTTCCTTTTCTTTTCGGCATGAAACTTTTGCTCCAATTGGATGTCGGTGTCTCTTAAGTGTGTCACCCTACGGTTCGTGAATAATGCGGACATGATCGAGACCCCTCTCGATCAATAATCGAGCGGGATCCGAGACCCATATCGACTCCACACATTCAACGATGACTTTCTTGTGATCGTCGGAACCTTTACGCTAGTATCTTAATCCTTTTGTTTCGCGATATATTACATGTCCGAGATTCGATCATCGGTATCTCCATACCTAGTTTGATCTCGCATCGACATGCACTCTTTTCTCGTTCCGTGATATAACATTCTAGTGATCAAATCACTTGCTTGCAAGCTAATCAATGTGATATCACCGAGAGGGCCCAGAGCATATCTATCCGTCATCGGGATGAACAAATTCCACCTCGATCCATGGGCCTCAACATAACACTTTAGTAGTTCTCAATCCATCTTTATAATCACCGTTACGGTGTGACGCTTTGATGTTATCAAGAAACTCTTCCGGTGTTAGTGATTGACATGATCTCATGGTCTAAGGATTAGGATCACTTAAGTTGTTATAGCAATATAAACTCAATGACTTTGATCTTAATGCTATACTTCGGATGAATGTTCATCACACCATTACACTAATGTTGTGACCCCGTTATTAACAACATCCAATGTCCATGATCAGGAAACCTTGATCATCTTGTTAATCAACGAGCTAGTTTATAAGAGAGGCATAACTAGGAACTTTCTATTTGTTTATTAAACACACATGTATTAACGTTTCCGTATTAATACAATTATAGCATGCAAAATAAACATTTATCATAAATAAGGAATACGATAATAACCACTTTATTATTGCCTCTCGGGCATATTCCCTTCACGCACACAGTTGGCAGTTTTACTTATTCAGTTATAGTTGCGGCACTTTACTAGTCAGGTTTAGATAATCGTCCTGATAAAGTAAGCAGTGGGCATATTTAGTTAATCATTCCGTTATAGTGGCAACAATTACTAGTCAGATACCATTATCATGAGATAATCCCAAAACCCAGCAGTTGTTGGTACTTTTACTTAGCCATTCCGTTGTAGTGAAGCTGATTACTACTCATATCGGAAACAAGTCAATTTAAAGACAATAAACTTTAGTTATAGTTGTCTATGATCGAACGTAATCGTGCAAGTCGTCCATAACCGCGGACACGCTTCTCGAAAGATTAAACCGCAGGGTGCACCAAAGTATCCACAGCACTTGACCCTTTTGCCGATCGCTAACATACACCCATCCAGATGTCGGCGGGCCTAGGTCACGACGTTCCTGCACTCCAAAGCAAGCCTTTGGGGCCACCCCACTAAGTACACCCCAACGAAGTCGGCCGGTCTCGAGACGGACTCGGGGTTTCGACAATGGTCAGAATCGCGAAGTCCCCAATCGGGGATCGCCGACACCGCCAAAACATTCCGCTAAAATAAAGACAATGCAAGACTCGCACAATCGTAAATAAAGCAAAGAAGCATGGCATAAGCAGGATAGTAATAAAGCCCCAAACTTGTGGCCTCAAGACAATACTTTGAAATCGTGTAATTATCAATGGGGGCCCATATCTCCCCAATTGGTTAGCGCCGATCTCTAGCAGTGTCAAGAACTCGGGTCCTACGGGACACAAGTGGGCGGTCGGAAAACAAATCTTACCTATCACCCACCGATGCCTCTGCTTAATTCAATTTTAGTTGTTAAACAGGAAGTAAAGTGAAACCATAATTAAAGCCATGATCATCTCCAACGTCAACATGCGGCAATTCTCCAACAATGGTGGTACTAGACGACAAGCAAAAGCACTTGAGCAAGCGACTACGACACGCGGGTCCAACTATCTACCAAACAACAGGTAATAGGATGTGTCCAAGGCTATAGATGGCTGCAAGGAATATCACGAAGCACGAAATCTAGAGCATCGCAACACAGATAGCAAAGATCAACAGGAGGGAAGTAAATACTAGAAAGTAGGATAGGTAGAAAGGGGGAGATGCTCGCCTGAAAACATTGCCGAAGGGTTCATCCGAAGATCGGGACGAAGCTCACATCAACTCAACGGCCTTATCCGCGAAGAAGCAAAACACTAGAATAAACACCGGATGCAATATTTAATACACGGCAGAAGATCGGCATGATGCATGTATGATGCATGGCATGGCAAAGGTTCGATGCAATTAGGTCAGATTAGGCGGAACCGGGGTCCCGACATTTAATTAGTTGGTTCATGTTATTTGGAAACCCCGCATTTTAAATGTTATTTTACATGGTAGAAGATAGCAACGGGTTCGCTACACAAATTTAAATGAGGCCAATATGAGACTAGATTTGCCCGCATATGGGCCCCATATTTAATTATTAGGTGAATCGGCATAAGGCCCCCAAACCCATGCTATGCATGCGGGAATGACAATTAAATATGCAACCAGTTGTTATGTTATAAAAATAGGGTTCCGGGAAGGGGTTCACACATTAGGGGGCTCGACGATCTTGTCGTTCCGGTTCGGGTCGGTCTCGGTCTGTGGTTCGACGGTTCCGTTCTCGGGTATCGGGGTAGGTCTTGGCGCATCCGGGTGGGGGACTTGGGGTCATGTTGTCGGTCCTGGCGTTCGGGATGAAGCACTTGTCGCATCGGGGTCTCGGTGTCCGGGGTGAAGCACTCGGCGTCCGGGGAAGGAGTACTTGTCGCACGGTTTTCGGTGTTCGCGGACCGTTTGGAGACCCGGGCGTTCCACGAAGGGGAGCTTGACGTGTCCGGGGAGATCTTGATTCGGCTTCGGTCGAAGTGTTCGGAAGCGGATCTTGGTACTTGTCGGCGATTCTTCGGGTTCAGGGTGTCGAGGTCTTGTCGAACTTGGCGTGCGGGACGTAGCTCTCGGGCGTCGACTTATCTTCGATGGTCAACTTGTAACCGCCTCGGGAGATCTTGGAGACGCAGCACTTGGTGGCTCGTGTTTGTCAACGCTGCACTAGCACGCAGGGTCCACACGAGATGGCCACGGCGAGCTGCAGCGCTCGCCGCAATGAACGTGGAGGCGCTGCGAGGGGACCGCTTCGGGCGCGGCGACGGGCCTGGGCGGGATGCAGCGGACGGGCGGTCTCGTGCAGGCGGGCGGGCGAGGCGGCGACGCTGGAGGAAGCTGCCACGGCGGAGCGGTATCAGGTGACGCTGCCGCGAGGCAGGGCGCGGCTCGCAGGGTACCGGGGCGTCGCCCGGGCGGCTGGCGCGCGGAGGCCGCCAGCGGGACGGTGGCGTGAGGCGAGGGCGCGGCGCCAGCTTGCGGGCGACGGGCGGTGAAGTAGCGGCGCCGGGTCATGGCGGGCGCGCTGGCGCCGGCGAGGCGGCGGCGCAGCGGCGCGCGGGGCGAAGCGAGAGGGCGACGCGGGAGGGGGCCGGGCGTGGCGGCGCGCGTCAGAGGAGGCGAGGCGGCGGGGGTCGCACTTAAGCTGTGGGGCGGCGTGAGGACCGGCGTGGCGGGCGGCAGCATGAAAGGCGGGCGCTTCCAGCCGGAGAAGGAGGAGAGAGGCGCCGAGGGCGCGCTGCCGGAGAAGGAGGAGGTCGGGGAGGCGCGTGGGGAGGAGGGTGCATGAGGTTGGTGGTTGAAAGAGAAACAGGGAGGAGGAGGCGCGAGGTGGGGCCGGTGTGGGTCCCATGATGGACGGTGGGAAGGAGCTGTGGCGTGCGTGCGTAGTGCGTTGTGTGGGTCTGGGGTGGTTGTGGCGTGTGTGGTGAGAGGAGAGAGGGAGGTTGGGGCTTGGGTGATGTGGCAAAGCCTGATTGGATAGCAGGGAAGGGGAGGGTGATGTGGCATAAAACTATTGGAGGGAGTGAGGTGGAGGTGGGGTGGGTAGGATAGTGGGTGAGTTTAGGAGAGGGGCAGGTTTGGGGTGGACGTTTTAGTTTTTTGGGCGGTCGTTGGGTTGATCGCCGCTCGACCGCCCTATTAAAATAATTTAAATGTTTATTTATTCAAACGGCTTTGTAACCGTTAGCACAAACAAAATAACTCCGGAGACCCGGGTTTTGATGTTTGAAAAATAAAGAGGGGCGTTGGGAAAAATAAAACGGGGTTTTACGAACATAGTTTTGGCAACAATGCATGATGATGACGATGCAATGCACAAATTCAACGCGATTTTCTAGTAGTGGTTTTTGCGGGATGCCACAATTCGACACCACTAACAATGGATCTCGCCCTCGAGATCCGCCTCATGGTACCGGAAGGAAGGTCGGCGTTCTGCGTCTTCTCTCTTCGTGTAGATCTTCGCGACACCACTAACGAGGGTTCATTCTCCATCTTGAAATCGGCGACACCACCAACAAAGGGTCGTTGCTCCTGATCGTCGAGAGAACACTCCGGGAACAAAAGGTCGAAGGTAGAGGTATCGCAAATAAAGCCACCCCTAACTTCCGTGGACGGAGTAAATTGCTGGATCCACTGCCTCGACGTACAAGAGCGAGTGATAAGAGCAGTGGTAGGGTAGCTAATCCATCCCGCACTCAAACCATTACTCTGCACACGAATAGGCGGATTAAGCAACCAACTCTAATCAGATCAAGATCTTCTTAGAGGTATCCGAACAAAGGAATGTTGCCAGCAGAGATCATATGAAAGACACACCGATTAGGTTTCGCGATGGTTCCGTGGCATGAACAACACGTGCTCAAGGTCGACTCCAACTTCACCAAAGCTCGTCCTTCTCATATGTTTTTCAACGACATCGCTATCCAAAGAAGGAACACATAGGGATACTGATCTCAAGAACAAAAGATCGGATGAAGGCACAATGTAACAGTTGCAGATTGATGATCGTAGCACCTCCGCTACAAAGGAAGAAAGCGAAGCCCTAAAGGTACGATAAACCCAACCACGAGAATTCCGGACTCAAGAGAGAAGAGAGCAGATCCAAAACACGAGAGGTAAGAGAGAATAGCAGGGGTAAGGAGTAAAATCACCTAATCGTAACTATCCAACCGATTTTGCATTTTGCAAAATAGTTTTGACACTCTACTTGAGTTAGCTAGGTTATCCTACAGTGGACTTGTGGGTATCGCAATCGCCGAGCTCGATACCACTCTGTAACACCTCGAATCGCCCTATGCAAGTTTTAGCAAAATTCGCCAAACCCGCATAGAAACGATTCGACGGTTCACCAGCACTTTCGCATGGGTGGAAATCAAAGTAATAACATTACACAACAGTCCTCGATGGGACCCACAACAGAGATATATACAATGACTCAAAGAGTCAAGAATACGAACATGCGGTACAAAGATCCAAATCACCTTGAAACGATAGAGCGTCCGTCTACGGACAAGATGCAAATGGGGCTAAGAGCCCAAGAATAACCAATGGCGCCCATAACCCCCGCCCAAAGCCGGAAGGGTAACCTCGCTAACGGCCGATCTCCAACCTGCTTAAACAAAAGGTGCCGACAAAGGGCAAAGGAAAAGAAGGAGCCGTGATCGAGGCCAAGACACGGCGAGGCTAGAATTCAAGGTCCTCGCCTACATAGGTATGGTGGATGGCGGCAGAACAAGCACTAAACAACCTATAGAGACTCGATACAATGGCGGCTATCGAGAGGGTGAGAAAACCTATTCGGATCCAACTTGAGACTATCATCAAACAAACCCATCAGCGCTTCCTCGAGACCAAACGAGGAAGTCAACCGAGGAACGCTACGCTGGCGCTTTACTTAATCAGTTATAGTTGCGGCACTTTACTAGTCAGGTTTAGATAATCGTCCTGATAAAGTAAGCAGTGGGCATATTTAGTTAATCATTCCGTTATAGTGGCAACAATTACTAGTCAGATACCATTATCATGAGATAATCCCAAACCCAGCAGTTGTTGGTACTTTTACTTAGCCATTCCGTTGTAGTGAAGCTGATTACTACTCATATCGGAAACAAGTCAATTTAAAGACAATAAACTTTAGTTATAGTTGTCTATGATCGATTAATCGTGCTCCAAGTCGTCCATAACCGGACACGGCTTCTCGAAAGATTAAACCGCAGGGTGCACCAAAGTATCCACAGCACTTCGACCCTTTTGCCGGATCGCTAACATACACCCATCGGTATGTCGGCGGGGCCTAGGTCACGTTCCCTGCACCCAAAGCAAGCACGGGGGCCACCCCACTAAGTACACCCAACGGTCGGCGGTCTCCGAGACGGACTCGGGGTTTTGCGACAATGGTCAGCAACGCATGGGTCCCCAATCGGGATCGACACCGCGAAACATTCCGCTTCCAAAATAAAGCAAAAGTGCACTCGCACAATCGTAAATAAAGCAAGAAGCATGGCATAAGTACAGGATAGTAATAAAGCCCCAAACTACTTGTGGCCCCAAGACAATACTTTGAAATCGGTAATTATCAATGGGGCCCATATCTCCCCACCGTGGTTAGCGCCGATCTCGAACAGTGTCAAGAACTCGGGTCCTACGGGACACAAGTGGGGTCGGAAAACAAATCTTACCTATCACCCACCGATGCCTCTGCTTAATTCAATTTTAGTTGTTAAACAGGAAGTAAAGTGAAACCATAATTAAAGCCATGATCATCTCCAACGTCAACATGCGGCAATTCTCCAACAATGGTGGTACTAGACGACAAGCAAAAGCACTTGAGCAAGCGACTACGACACGCGGGTCCAACTATCTACCAAACAACAGGTAATAGGATGTGTCCAAGGCTATAGATGGCTGCAAGGAATATCACGGGTACGAAATCTAGAGCATCGCAACACAGATAGCAAAGATCAACAGGAGGGAAGTAAATACTAGAAAGTAGGATAGGTAGAAAGGGGGAGATGCTCGCCTGAAAACATTGCCGAAGGGTTCATCCGAAGATCGGGACGAAGCTCACATCAACTCAACGGCCTTATCCGCGAAGAAGCAAAACACTAGAATAAACACCGGATGCAATATTTAATACACGGCAGAAGATCGGCATGATGCATGTATGATGCATGGCATGGCAAAGGTTCGATGCAATTAGGTCGATTAAGCGAACCGGGTCCCGACATTTAATTAGTTGGTTCATGTTATTTGAAACCCCGCATTTTAAATGTTATTTTACATGGTAGAAGATAACGGTTCGCTACACAAATTTAAATGAGGCCAATATGAGACTAGATTTGCCGCATATGGGCCCCATATTTAATTATTAGGTGAATCGCATAAGGCCCCCAAACCCATGCTATGCATGGAATGACAATTAAATATGCAACCAGTTGTTATGTTATAAAATAGGGTTCGGAAGGGGTTCACATTAGGGCTCACGATCTTGTCAGGTTCCGGGGTTCGGGGTCGGGTCGGTCTGTGGTCCAGGTTCACGGTTCTCGTATCGGGTAGGTCTTGGCGCATCCGGTGGGGACTTGGGGTCATGTTGTTGGTCCCTGGCGTTCGGGATGAAGCACTTGTCGACGGGTCTCGGTCCGTGAAGCACTCGCGTCCGGGGAGAGTACTTGTCGACGGTTTTCGGTGTTCGCGGACCGTTTGAGACCGGCGTTCCACGAAGGGAGCTTGACGTGTCCGGGAGATCTTGATTCGCTTCGAAGTGTTCTGAGCGGATCTTGGTACTTGTCGCGATTCTTGAGTTCGGTGTCGAGGTCTTGTCGAACTTGGCGTGCGGACGTAGCTCTCGGCGTCGACTTATCTTCGATGGTCAACTTGTAACCGCCGGGAGATCTTGGAGACGCAGCACTTGGTGGCTCGGAGTTTGTCAACGCGGTGCACTAGCACCGCAGGGTCCACACAGATGGCCACGGCGAGCCTGCGAGCGTTGCCGCAGCCAATGAGGTGGAGGCGCTGCGAGGGGACCGTCGGTGGCGGCCTGGCGGGCGGGCGGGATGCAACGGACGGGCGGTCTCGTCGGGCCGGCGGCGAGCTGGCGAGCGCTGGCGAAGCGGCGAGCGGGTGGTGACGCGCCGCGGCGACGGGCAGGCGGCTCGCAGGTACTGGCGGGTCGCGAGGCGGCCGGCGCGCGGAGGCCGCCGAACGGACGGTGGCGTGAGGCGCGGGAGGCCGGCGCCAGGCGGCGGGGAAGCGGGCGGCAACGGTCGCGGCGGGTCGCGGCGCCACGGCGAGGCGGCATGATCGCAGGCGGCGCTTGGGCGAGGCGGAGAGGGCCGGACGCGGAGGCTCAAGGCGGCGGCGCGAGCCTGGCGAGGGCGAGGCGCCGGGTCGCTGAGCTTGCAGTCGGCGGGCGGGCGTGGAGCAAGGGCGCGCGGAAGAGGCGGCCGGCGCGAGAAGGAGGAGAGGAGGCGCCGAGGCGCGCCGGGCCGAGAAGGAGGAGGTCGGGAGCGTGGGAGGAGGTGCAGCGGGTTGGTGGTTGAAGGGAGAAGAGAAACAGGGGGGAGGGAGGAGGCGCGAGGGTGGGGCCCGGTGTGGGTCCCGCGGGACAGGGACGGTGGGAAGGAGCCAGGGTGGCGTGCGTGCGTGCGTAGTGCGTTGTGTGGGTCTGGGGTGGTTGTGGCGTGTGTGGTGAGAGGAGAGAGGGAGGTTGGGGGCTTGGGTGATGTGGCAAAGCCTGATTGGATAGCAGGGAAGGGGAGGGTGATGTGGCATAATACTATTGGAGGGAGTGAGGTGGAGGTGGGGGTGGGTAGGATAGTGGGTGAGTTTAGGATTTAGAGGGGCAGGTTTGGGGTGGACCGTTTTAGTTTTTGGGGCGGTCGTTCGGGTCAATCGGCCCGTTCGACTGCCCCTATTAAAATAATTTAAATGTTTATTTATTCGAAACGGGCCGTTTGCAACCCGTTAGCACAAACAAAATAACTCCGGAGACCCGGGTTTTGATGTTTGAAAATAAAGAGGGGCGTTGGGAAAAATAAAACGGGGTTTTACGAACATAGTTTTGGCAACAATGCATGATGATGACGATGCAATGCACAAATTCAACGCGATTTTCTAGTAGTGGTTTTTGCGGGATGCCACACGAGGACACGTCGAAGATGAGCTCGCCGGTCAAGGCCTGGTACATGGCGCAACGCCAGGCCATCTTCCAAGGCGAGATCACGCCTGCGCCGAACGACCCTGCGCCGGACGCCCCTACGTCGAGCTCGGCTTCCACCTCCTCCAACCAGTCGGCATCCGCCGGCGAGACAGCCAACCCTACCGCGTCCACCACGCTGCAGGAGCTCATCTCCGTCGACGATTGAGAGATGGCCAAGTCATTTTCACTGTTCTGTAATAATCTGTCGCCGAACATTTGGACGTTAATTTTGTTGAACACCTTTTGATCAAGCTCTCGTCAGCGGGAATATTAAAAATTTAAAATGTCGCCGTTTTCTATTCGTGTGGGAACTTGACCTGAAAACACAACTAAAAACTAAATGTATCCGCATCAAATTAAATTCTGCCTAACCAAAAAAATCTAAATTTTGGCCTGGGTTCAATAAGTGGAGATGCTCTAAAGCCCCGAGAACGGCCGCCTTAGCTCAATGAAACGTACGGCCCAACCTACCCAACTCCATCGCCTTCTTATAAGTAGACACTCGCCGCAAAATACCCGTCGCCTTGCCGGCAATCGAAAACTCCCTCTGAAACCACCACCCCGTGACCCCGACCTTGCCGAGGCACCGGCTCTCGCTCACCCGCGCCTCGACTCCCGAGGGTTTCCGCTCTGCCACGGGGCCACCCTCCCAGCCGCAGCGGGCCGCGAGGAGGCTCGCTCGAAACCCTAGCCGCCGCAATGTCTCGCCGCGGCCGCGAGGACGAGGATGAGGAGGATGAGGAGGAGACCTACGATTCGGAGGAGGAGGGGCGGCAAGAGGTCGCGCGGCGGCCGGGGGAGGCGGTCGGGCGTCGAGAGCTTCATCGACGACGCGGCCAGCGAGGACGACGACGAGGAGGAGTATGAGGAAGAGGACGACGAGGATGACGAGGACTACGGCGGCGGCGGCAAGGGAGGCAAGAGGAGGAAGCGGGCGTCGATCCTGATCGACGACATGGCTCAGGTCGACGACGACGTCGAGGAGGAGGAGGACGGGGAGGACGAGGCCGGTGAGTTGCCCCCCCGCCCCGCTTTGCCATGCCCTAGCTTCGGCCGTACACCATGGTAGAACCGTCGAATCGATTTCCCGTACCAAAATTCGCAGAAGCTCGTGCCGATTTCGTGTATGTTTTCGCTTTCGAATTGTTGCTTCCTAGCATTTCTATATGATCGAGGACGGATTTGTGTGATCGCCGACGCCAGTTCCTTTCCTGGGTCCGGATTGGCCTGGGCCGTGCTTGCTTTTGGGAGTAATATGTGTACCCTGCTAGAAACGTCGAGGGTATGCTTAATTGTCTCGCTTGCTCACCAGTCTGGCTTGGTTACTTTGTATTCTAACTTCAATGCTGGCTTGGGTTCGATATATAGCCTTGTGCTAAAGCTTCTTATTTTGCTGTTGTGAACCATCACCATCAGTGGGATTTAGTGGTGAACTATGTTAACCCCGGGATTTTGTCATGAATGGGTGGGAGATCTTGTTGAACGAAGGACCAAAATCCATGTTCCATTAAAATTCATCACTTACTGCCACTTATGGCTCGACCTACCCAAGATATTCTTGGGAAATTTGTTACAATCAACAGTCTGGTTCTGTCGACATTGTCATCATGATGCTAGACTAAAATCATATCCTCCAGAAATTACTAGGGATATTCAGATGGCATGTTCCACGAGACTAAGTTTTTCAATGTATCTGTTGTCTGTTGATGTATGTTAGTGCTATTCCTTACTCTTGTTGCTTCAAGTAAATAGACAACACTCAATTGGCGAATGAACCAATGATTCTTAAGATTGGGTGGTGCAGAACGTGATGTTTAATTGATCATCCATGACATTTTCTGTTTGGATGTACTAGCCTTTGGCCCTGAGTGATAATCTTATGGATGTTCGTAAACATCGTTACTTTTCTTTTGGGATCAACAAATTTCTCTGCTTGCCTAGTTGTGTAGTATGCAAACGCAAGGCAATTTGTGTTAATGCTGGACTATCTTTGCTTGGGCAGGCTTTATTGATGATGATGATCGGCCCGACAATCTTGACGAGAATAGGATGAGCTCTAGACGCCATTCTATTCCTATGGAGGAAGAAGATGACACAGATATGATTTTACGGCACCTAGCAAATAAATATGGAAAGCAGTCAGAGTCTGATTATGTTGAAGAGGATTTCACCGAGGTTGATCAGCAAGCTCTCCTGCCATCAGTGAAGGATCCAAAACTGTGGATGGTGAAATGTGCGGTAGGTTGCAAATTGTAGGGAAATTAAGCGCCCCGCCTCTGCTCTGCTATGTGTTCTTTGTACCTTTTTCTTTTGAACCTCATTTGTTGTCTATTTATGTCTTCAGATTGGACATGAGCGAGAGACAGCCATTTGTCTAATGCAGAAGTTCATTGATAGGCAAGATCTCCAGATTAAATCTGTGGTTGCACTGGAACACCTGAAGAATTACATATATGTTGAAGCAGAGAAAGAAGCCCATGTCAAGGAGGTAACCAGTGCTTAACTTTTCATTATAGTCTTTCTGATAAGGGATGTTTACTGAACTTCGTTGCAGGCTTGCAAAGGTCTGCGGAACATCTTTGCTTCAGCAAAAATAACTCTGGTTCCTACAAAAGAAATGACTGATGTTCTCTCTGTCACGACTAAGTCTGGTGATCTTTCAAGTGATACATGGGTCCGTGTGAAGCTTGGTATATATAAAGGGGATCTTGCTAAGGTATGGTCGTCATTTTTCTTGGTAGATGTTAATATATATTTGCCAATTATTTATTTTGATTATCCTCAGGTTGTCGATGTCGATGATGTGAATCAAAGGGTTACTGTGAAGATCATTCCTAGAATAGATTTACAAGCTTTGACAGATAAATTGGCAAATAAACTGGTAAGTTATCTGTTAGTTGCCATCAATCCTGAATATCTACTTGTCACCTTTCAACCTAACATATACAGTTTAATCAGTAAGTTGAGCTCATTGCTGTCACGCCCTTTTATATTATGCTGTTGCAGCCACTGTAAACGTAGTAACTCAAGTTTGGGCTCTCTTTCCCATATTTCACTTACTTTCATGCACTGCTTTGTCAAAAAATGGAATTAGTAGCCTTTGACTTATTGAAGGACTTTCTGACTATCAATCTATGTTCTTGATACTGCATGCTTATACTTTGTACCGTGCTTACTTATTGGACGGGTTAGCATGACACTACTTGTCTATTGTCAGAATGGTCTTAAGGTTGAGAAGAAGAAGAAGTCGTTTGTTCCACCTCCAAGGTTGTTCAGTGTCAGTGAGGCGAGGTGCTTTTTCATCCATTTACTATCAAATGGTAGTTCATATTTATTTGTTTTGGCTCCTGTTTTTTCTAACTCAAATGAACACAGGGAGATGAACATTCCTGTAGAACGGAGGAGACATAGAGATTCTGGGGAGTACTTTGAGGTGGTTGATGGTTTAATGTTCGAAGATGGTTTTTTGCGCAAGACTGTCTCGATAAAATCAATCAGCACACATAATGTCCATCCATCACTTGATGAATTGGAGAAATTCAGGAGAGTTGGAGATGACATTAATGATGATGTGGCTAGCTTGTCCACACTATTTACAAACAGGAAAAAAGGGCATTTCATGAAAGGTGATGCTGTAGTTGTTGTTAAAGGTGATCTCAAGAACTTAGAGGGTTCTGTGGAGAAAGTTGAGGATGCTACTGTACACATCCGACCAAAACAGTCTGGTCTTCCGGTAATTACTTGCAATGATTTATTATACTGCTAACAAGTGGACTACTGGACTATAGAGTTGATACATCCTTTTGTGACATGCAGAGAACTCTTGCCTTCAATGCAACAGATCTTTGCAAACATTTCAATCCCGGAGACCATGTAAAAGTTGTTTCTGGTGTTCAACAAGGTGCAACAGGCATGGTAGTCAAAGTGGAAGGACATGTCTTGATCATTTTATCTGACACGACCAAAGAGCATGTGAGAAATTTTTGGTACATATATACATGTATCGAGAATTGCTTTTAAGTATTTTTTTGGTTGCTTTTAACTCTACTGTGCCATTGTGACTGCAGATCCGTGTATTTGCAGATCATCTTGTGGAGAGTTCTGAGGTCACGACAGGGATTACCAAAATTGGTGACTATGAATTGCACGATCTTGTCCTTCTTGAGTAAGCTAAAGAATTTCTAGTGAGGTTGATGCCCATCATCTCTAATGGCTACAAAACAACTTATACCTTTTCTTCACTTTTCAGCAACTTATCTTTTGGTGTCATTCTAAGGGTGGAAAGCGAAGCATTTCAGGCAAGCATAACTGTTGAATATTCATGTTTGACTGATTATTTTGTGCCTATAGTATATGTATTGACCCCATTATATAATTAGGTTCTCAAAGGAGTGCCTGATAAACCTGAAGTGGTGCTCGTGAAATTGAGAGAAATAAAATACAAGATTGATCGGCGCACATCTGCAAAAGATAGCTCCAGTAACATTGTGTCAACTAAGGATATTGTAAGGGTAATCGAAGGGACAAGTAAGGTGTGTACATTTTTGCATGTTATCTCATGTTCTGATTATTTCTTCTGTGATGTCAAGTTTAGTCTTCTTGTCTGAGGCTAGCAAACATTTATTTTTGTCACAATAGGGAAAACAAGGACCTGTGCAACATATACACAAAGGGATACTTTTTATCTATGACCGCCACCACCTTGAACATTCAGGTTTTATCTGTGCAAAAGCACAATCTTGTCTCCTTGTTGGGGGATCAAATGGCAACAGCAGAGGGATGGTATGTTCTGGACTATCTGAATTAAATTTTGTTGGTACTAGAACATTTTATCACATCTTCACTTTACTTGTTTTTGCAGGGTATGGATACATCAGATCCACGGCTTGGTGCTTTTAGATCTCCAGCAAGGATCTTGCAATCTCCTGGAGGGCTCCCACCGAGAGGACCTTACATGAACTGTATGAATTGATAGTTTGAATGTTCATTGTTATTTTCGCCATTAGTTTTTAGTCAGCTACTTTATGTGGACATACTAATGCACTCCCCTCACTCTAACGTAGCTGGTGGAAGGTTTGGTGGAGGTGGTCATGGTGGCAGAGGGCATAATGCCTTGGTGAGTAGATGTATTAAAATTAAATCTGGTCCATACAAAGGATATCGTGGCCGTGTTAAAGAAGTGAATGGTGCACTTGTGCGTGTGGAGCTTGATTCACTTATGAAGATTGTCGCAGGTGAATACTTTTGTCATTGTTGCTAATGTTGTTTTCTGTCTAATATCGGAGACTAACCTTGATGAAAACATATAGTTAAGAGAGAAGATATTGCTGACCCAGTAAATGTTGAAACACCAGTCCGGTAAATTTCTGTCTGATCAATCATATTTTATAACTAGCTGTTTGATGTCAATTGCTCATTTACTGACCTTTTGTATTAGCAGTGAATCTCGCCATTCATTGGGCAGTGAAACACCTATGCACCCATCTCGAACTCCATTGCATCCTATTCAAACTCCAATGCGAGAACCTGGAGGTTTGCTTTCCTTACATTCTTTGTTATTCTTTATTTATAAGATACCTAGGTGACTTGCATTTATGCCATTCTGGAGACAGGTGTAGTGTGCATTCTAGAGATGTAACGTCGACTGCTAATTTCTATCACAATATGTTTGCTAAGAAGTTACAATAGCATTCTAATTACACACTACCTACAGTGACTGCTAATTCGTCCATGAACTTGAATGTTTCTTAAAATGGCGTACATTTAGAAAAGGAGGGAAATACTATAGTTGCACCTACATTGACAAAATACCTGTGTTCTCTGTCCTTGAAGAGTGAATGTGAATAGTAATTTTGTTGCCAGTTGGGTCACGCTTGCATCACATCTTGGTGCCTGTTTTTTCTTTTTCAGCCTCTTCATGAATAGCATAAGTCTACTTTTGTGTCCTGCCATTCATTTGTACCATGTATTGTTTATTATTTCCTTTTTCCATGGTAACAAGTTATTTAAATTGTACAGCTACACCCTTTGATGGATCACAAACTCCTATGCGAGCCTGGGCACCAATGAGTCCACGTAATCAAGCCTGGGCACCAATGAGTCCACCAAGGTTTGTATGCTCTTTTATGAACAAATTGGTTACTTGGGCATATTCTTGGTTAGAATTGAAATCCTAAAATTCAGGAAAAAAATCAGCTTCAGATCTTTTGTGTATCCTGCTGCGAGTGGAACTATTTCAAAATATTCTGTTGGAAGTGGACTATTTAAATGTTTTTGGCATTAACCTTGATTTTCTGTCTGGTCGCTTATTATGTTAATTATCATCAGGGATAACCAGGAAGATGGAAATTCTGGCACTTGGGGCACTTGGGGAATCAGCCCAGCTTACCAGGTTCCGTGTGCTTCTTCTTGTGAACTTTGAAGATTGTTTATCTTTGTGTTGGCAACTGAAAAGTTTGTTTCTGCATGTATGTTCGCCTTTTCAGCCAGGAACCCCAGTAGTTAGGCCATTCGAAGCCCCCACTCCTGGATCAGGATGGGAAAGTACCCCTGGAAATGGTTTTGGTGATGCTCTGTTGAACCCTCCAACACCTACTGCTCAACCAGTGACCCCAATTCCTGCCTCGTATATGCCCCAAACCCCTGGCCAGCCAATGACTCCAGGTGGAATGGATGTCATGTCTCCTGCGATAGGTTTGCCGATGTTCTTAGATACCGTTTCATCTTCAATTGGGATTGGATAGACGCAACAATCTAGGTGTGCACACATCTAAGTACTTTTTGCCAAAATGCTTTCAGGTGATGAGGGCGACAGTAACTGGCTCTTGCCAGATGTTATGGTCAATGTGTCCAGAGGAGTTGGTTCTAGCAGCAGTGGTGTTGTGAAGGAAGTGCTCTCGGTATGGTGCTCACAGAAAAGTGTACTAAGTGCATGTATGAGCTGTTTCATCCCATGCTTGCTTAATATCTGGGAATTTGAACTTGCAGGATGGGTCTTGCCGTGTTGCACTTGGGTCATCAGGCAGTGGGGATGAAGTGACAGCTCTTCCAGACGAGCTTGAGATCATCAGGCCTAAGAAGAACGACAGGCTCAAGATCATGAATGGCTCCTGCGTGGAGTTATCGGAAAACTGATAGGAGTCGATGGGTCTGATGGGATTGTCAGGGTGGAAGACCCACTTGAAGTGAAAATAGTAGACATGGTGATTTTGGGGAAACTAGCAATTTGAGCTAGCTATCCAGCCGAGATCAGTTATCGCCCATATCTAACCTGTTAGTTATTTATCTGATTGACAAAGACCTCGAAGTAGACGAAGGCCTCGAAATAGATGTTTTTTGGTTAAATTAGCAACTTTAGATCACTGTAAATGGCAGATTTGGTTGTTCTTCATTCCACTTGTTTAGTATTCCATGTGAACTACTCCAAATGCTACCTGAAATGACATGTCATCAGTATCCCAATGACGATCAAGATTTTTTTTGGGAGCAAGATTTTTGTGGCCTTCAATTTTTTTACTTGGACTTATTTGAAATTCGGCACTCTCATCAGTTTTGTCTTGTTTGGTCTAATCTGGTCGTTGACTATGCCTTTCTTCTACCCAGCAAAATGCCAGACGTGTCAGCAAAATTGCAGCTTGGTGCTGACCTGAACTTCACCAAATGTCACAAGTAAAACCGAGTTGAACGAGTGATCAGCAGATTAGTCAAGCTGAAGGCTACTCGAAGACCGTGAAGTACTTGGTACAACCAATCAACTTCAACTATACCGTCCAATCTTGCTAAAAACATCCGGTATGATCAACAAATGCATATACAACATGTGATGAAACCTGCACCTGCAGAATCGTCTTCCTCTGCTTCAACGCCCCAGCAGAGCAGTTGTGTGGAACAGCGGCTCAGTTCTCATAGACCATGCATGCCTGTTGCGCGTGAGGCCATGCCATTGCAATGCCCTCACACAAAACAAGCTCCACACAAGCTTGTTTGGCATTGCGCCTCTCTTTCTCTATATATACCTACGAATTTCCGGTAAGGCCGTGCCAGTTAATTCTCCACTTTCTCTATAAACTATGAACCACAATGCGTATTGTTTTTCCGTTCCAGCCTATGTGAAATGAGATAGTGGAGAGAACCAAGTCCATAGGGTGTAACATGAGTTATTCGGTGAGGTTTTGGTATCCGGAGGCGACACACCAACTTGATCTAGGACCACGTGGGAGTCTATAGTCCGGATGGCCGACGCTGATGATAGGGAACTCACCATGGTTGGACATATCCGGGAAATACTTCGGCTGGGGAAAGCCAGTTAGTTGCCGTGCGAAGCATCCCCAGAGACAAAATGCACGGGAACGCGACAATGTTAACCATGTCACTCAAAATGTGCATTGCGTCGGACATGTTGAACAGGCTTGTGGCCGGCATGGAGTTTATAGAGACCATGAGCATGCCGACGCGATTAGCTCAAAAACTAATGTATGCCACGTGTTTATATCGTTGATGTCTTTATTCTCGAATAATCGGCCACATGTGCATGACCATCCCCCATCCCCGGCCTTGAACAGTTTCAAAATGAAAACCGGCGGCGATAAATCAATGCATAGCGGCCTCTTTTTTGCAAACCAGTTTTACCCGAGTGAACTACTGTATGAGTTAGGACACTCGGCTGTAATTGAGAGGCCATGTTTGCCAGATCAAAATGGATGCGACCGCGGTAGTGTTTTCTTATCGAGTTAGCAACTTCACATCGTTGTATACTTGGTTGATGAATGATTATCCTCCGTCCACTTCTTAAGTATTATGTGAACGTTTGGTGCATGTATATATTCATATATGTTTCCTAAACATATGTTCCCAAATGCTTGATATTTATGTACTTCACACATGCCATGTCACGTTGTTCTATTTTTTCTTGAGGCATTCATTCAACATGTTTATTCAGTGTTATTATTCGAACTACGGTGTGCTCTCTAGTCTCGTTTGGTCTAGTATAATATCAACCCTGCCTACACCCGCATGCGGCAAAACCTGCAAAACCTCGATCTTTCACTGCTTCAAAGCCGTGCCCGAGCAGTTTGCCATGGAAGAACTCAGACTTATATGCCCGGGTAATCATCATAGGGTTTCTATTCCCTCTACATGCACATGTGTGAGGAAATCTGCGTAAACACTAAACTAAAATGCGCTGTTACTACGATTAGGATGATCACATGGTTTTCGTTCAGTTGTCCATGCTTTGCTCACACAAAACTAGCTAGAGAGAAGTTGTGTCTCTACAAACGCCATGAGGCATGTCATCTCTCTCTATATATACATCAGTTAGGTGTCCATGTCTGTCAACTCTATATGAACAATGAAGTTGTGTTACAATTTCCGAATCTCGTTTTGGCACGAGTGAAATGAGATAGTGGAGAGAACCAAGTCCTTAGGGTGTCAAATAGGCTATCTATTAAGTTCACTGAGTTCATGGGTTTGAAAGATGATTTTGGAATCTAAGAGAGACAAGCCCGTTGATTTGCCATGTTGAAGACTCTTTGATTCTGGTAGAGACGAACCCATTTGCTTTGCCACGTTGAAGGTTCTGTGTAGCAAACTAGCTTTATGTATATGCGACCATGAGTTGGGGTACATGTGGATAATCCATGAAAGTATGATTGTGAGATCAAGATGGGTAGAACGAGATGAAACCGAGCCCCACATCCATGCCCGGCAGATTTGTGCCAGGTAGAGATATCTTGAACGTGTGGCAATCCTTTATGAAACACTCCATGAGATGTACTACTTGTGAATTTTAAAGTGGACTATGAGAAGGCATACAAATATGGGCTGTTTATGGAAGGGCCAAAACGTATGTTCAACAACATAGAGATTTATTACTTGTGAATTCTTTCATATCCTTTCCTCAAAACAGGCTATTCGCCCCGCTTTATAAATAAAGCAACCACCTCTTTCATATCCTTTCAATACTTGACATGCCGTGAACGATATCCAATATAAAATTATTATTTAACATACTCGAGGGGAGGAAATAGTTGAAATGACTTGGTGACCAGAAAGAAAAAAATTGTTCAACATGCAGACTTGCTCTATTTTGAAATACCTAAAGAGGTAAAAAAAGGTGGTAGACTTCTATCGTTCCAGATTCTTCGAGTGAATTGGTAGTCAATGGCTACCAAATTTAGCATAATTTATCGCCCTGAAGAGAAAGGAGGATCAAGTATTCAAAATATAGGTTAAAACACATGCTTGTCTCAAATATGATTGAAAATGCATGATACATATTAAAGCTTGCTGATAGCTAATAACATAAGCTTGTAAGCAGATAACATTTTACTAATTGTTTTCCGAGCATAAAGTGAGCATGTGAACGAGACTTATAAGCCTAGTGTAGTCTTGGATGGCAACATGTTGTTGGCTGGTGGTGTTAGAGGAGAGGATGAAAGGATGCAAGACAACTCCAAAGTGTCAGAGGAGGTGGCTAGAGACGGCAACAACATGTGGTGAAATGGAAAGACAAAGTGAAGGTATGTCTGTCAGCCATGGGAATGGCTCATCTGTGCTGCCTATAGAAGTGATAAAAGTTAAAAATGGTGTATTTATCACCCGAAATTATTATACCATGGGCAAGGAGGAAATTTTAATCTTTCCCTATGCAAATCACACATGAATCCGATCTTTGCCTTGTGGCTCGGCAGATCTAGCACCGTGTGACAACATTTTAGGCCACATTGTATTAGGCCATGATATGAATTACGCCAAGATATTGTTGATATGAATTTGTCACACATGACATGTTCGTCAGAGTTACTATGGCTATGCTTGTTCCACATGTGCTCGTGTGCTGGTGTAGGGCGACGAAGATGAGGGTTAGACGAGGGGTCACTTCTCAGTTTACCACTAGATCTAACACCACCACAAAATTGTTGTATGACTTTGCAATGTCACATATAGCAACAGGAAAGAAAAACTTAGCTATGGTGATGAATCTGACAAAAATGAATTTGACTCTTGCGATCATTATATTCCTCATGCCTCTCAGACGTACTAATTCATTGTAGCTACTATGCCTTTTCAAGATCATTACAATTCTTACAACTCATTCCCGGTCTCTAGTTACCCACAAGATGATTTCAGACGCATAAATTGTTTACACCATCTTCCTTTTGTAAAGGAGGAACTGAGGAGTAGGTTCAATCTAATGCATGCAACAACCTAAAAGAGGACATGTTCCAGGATGGTGAAATCAATATCTAATTATAAGAAGCAACATAACAAGCTCAAGACAACTTGTGTGGCTTCCCTTCTAGTCTCATAAAACAATATAATTATTTGTTAGGTGTGGGCAAAATTATTACTGCATCCAAATATAATTTTCTTTAATATTTGTGTGTGTGTGTGTGTGTGTGTGGGGGTGGGGGGGGGTGGTGTTGTATTAAATTATTGGTCTCTAGAGATATATGTGTTGTGTCAACGAATGGGCCATGAGACACTATGTTCATCCAACCTTCCTCTCTCCTTGTGCTTCTTTTGGAGATCACATGGTTATCAAACATACCCCAACATATTTTTGGTAATACAAATTCCACTTCTCCTAGCTAGATTGATGAAAAAAAGAACATCATAACTAGATTATAAAAAACCAAGACTTTGCCTCATTTCACATAAGCTTGTTGATAATAAGGTTTTTAAAAGGACGCAAAAGATTTTCCCCATCACATTGATTACAAGAATCTTTCTAGGTTAATTAGAAAAAAACTAGGCCAATACTGTCATAGAACAAGACCGCATATGGTAACACCCGACAACGTCATTACCAACACGAAATGTCCAAACCTCATTTATAAGAAATACCACCATCAAAGTCGCCCGCAAGCTTAATCGTCATCATTCATCCTCGATCTAGTGATTCCGACTTCACTTCTGACAACTAGAGACAAAGTTCTTGCCATAATAGACTCAGAACCGATGGCGATAGATGCAAAAATGCCGCCACATGTGCAAGAAAGATGACAAACCGGACTTAAAATATAAACACTACAAGAGAAATATGTTGTTCTTGCACCACTAGGCTCCATAAAAGATCACACATCTCTTGTCATCGTCATACCAAGTATCCTACATGGAAGCTCTGACCCACGAAGACAAGACAAGTCACGAGAAACACTTGTGACACACATGTTAATAATGAGTATAAAACTTCATACCAATATTGTATTTATACCAAACATGATTATGTATCAAGTACACGTTCCCTAGGACATCTTCTAGAAAACTAGTTCCCTATTGTACTAGTGAAGGAGGATAAATGGATATGGAAGGCGATACTATTATATATCTAGAGGTTATACCGGATAAAATAAGTCATAGTGGCTCAAGTTTTGTCCCAAACCCGTCTGAATATAGCCTTTTTCGGAGTTAGCTTTAACTGGGAACAAATGGATAAGGTGACTACATCTAGTGCATAGGCGAATGGGTGTAGGACTTTCAGCTCAATTGGATGTTTTCGTTTGGAGTTTAACTTCTCCAGGCTCTTTTTTTGCTCAAATCTATGTATCTATATTACATGGATGGTCACTCAGTTTTCCTTCGTAATTATATTTGGAAGCTTAAGGTACCACTAAAAATTAGAAGCTTTATGTGGTTCTTGTATCAAGTTTTACTTATGAAAGATAATCTAGCTAAAAGAAACTGGAAAGGTAATAAAAAATGTTGATTTTGTGATCAAGAAGAAACAATTCAATATTCATTCATCCCATGCCCCATTGCAAAGATATTATGGCGCATAGTTCACATGGCTTTTAATATTATACCCCCGATTAGTATCATGAATCTTTTTGGTAATTGGTTAATAGGAGTTAATAAGAAAGTTAAAGCACAAATTCGAGTGTGAGTTTGCACTTTACTTTGGTCATTATGGAATGTGCAGAATGATTATATCTTTCACAATGCAAAAATTCTTCATTTATGCAGGTTATTCCTATGACAATTTATTGGATCCGTATGTGGTCTTTCCTACTGCCTATGGATCAGCGACATGCTATGATTTTGGGTGGGATTTGTACATCCAATTCAGCTGGCATTTTGATCGATCATTATGATGTTGAGGAAACATCTTATCAGGATTTTCCTTTTATTTAGATGGTTAATACATGTGTCGGCCCTGTGTGGCCCATGATGCATCCTTTGTAAGACTCGAATTCTAATAAAGTAATAAAGAGGTCGCATGCATGAGCCGATGTAGACGACCAGGGCTATGTCTCCGTTTCAAAAAAAAAATCAACCAAATGATCTACAAAGTATGACAACATTCTAGGCCATGCTACTCACAATATGAATTTGGCCAAATCTCAACCCTTCCTTCTAGATGCAAATTAGTGACCCTCATGTACCCCCTATCCCTCTTTAGTTTTGATCCATGTCCCTCCACATGGATGTGTGTTGGAAGCCCAACTATAGTCCCATAAGTCCAACACATGCAAACCGTTGATCAAAATTCACGTCCAACAGCTGATATGTTCCTTGAGAAATAAAATAAAATCCTAGCCATCCTTGGTGACTGTGTGAGTGAGAGTGTGAAACCATTGTGGATGACATTGAGAGAGGTTAATATAACACACAATAACACCTTGATCTAGTGAGAAGAGATGAATAAAGCTAGATAAGTGTGATTACCGTCTAGATTTGTGGTTCCTGACCGGTTTGTCTTCTAGTGTTTGGAGACTTAAACATTCTTAGATTGGCTCAAAACTTGATTAGTTTGTTTCTTACTTTGAGTAATTAGATATGGTTAGATGGTTTCAGATGTGGGTCAATGAAGCATAATATTTGAGAGCGTTTTAGTCAGTTCAAACTGCTACAGTTTTATCACATAGAAGTTTTGGTAAAGGAATAGTCTGGGAAGAAAAAAGTGTTGGATTGAGCTGAAAATTGGTAAGTATATTTAGAACACATATGTATGATTGTATACCAACTTTAGTGCTGTTTGCATTTATGGTTTAAAAACATAAAATATGATATCTCTGCTTTGTTGTAATCTTGCCTCTTGTGGTTCTTGTTACCGTTGGCAACATGATGAAGTGTGTTGTATATCCATTGACATTCTACTAAGACGATGTACCCATGTTGCTCATATTTAGTGGAACTTTGGTGGACCGGTAATTCAAAGTCATTTTTCCTCGTCAAGTTGTGGAGTTTTTTATGTAAATCGTTGTGTCACTTGTATATGCATTAGTAGAAAAACCTTATAGCAGTCATTTCACTAGAGGCGTCTAAAATATAATGCACGCCACGAAGACGAAATAATGGTGGCGTCCATAAATTACGAACGTCACCAGATATGATATTAGTGACGTCTTGTTATACTTAGACGCCATCGTTTCGGGTCCGATGGACGCGACAAACCTACTTGTGGCGTTGTAACAACCGACGCCATGGCTATTCTCGCGGGTGGCGTTGTTAACAACCGAACGCCATGACTATGCTCAGTGCTGGTGGCGTTCAGCATGAATTGAACTCCATGGCTTTTTTATAACGCCGCTCCCTTTCTATCGGATCGATACCTACCTCACACTCTATCCCTCAACCCCGCCAGACGCATCGAACGCCCCTCCCGTCTGTTTCGAGCTGCCGCACCTCTCACCTCCTCTCTGAGCCGCTGGCTACCACAACAACCGCGGCCATCCACGACCGTCGCCGCCACCGCCCCCGCCCCGTCCGTTCCTGAGCCGCTGGTCGCCACACCTCTCACCTCTTCTCCGAGTCGCTGGCTGCCGCAACCACCGGCGGTCTCCACTGCCTTGTCCATTCCCGAGCCGCCGGTAGCTACACCTCTCCTCCTCTCCGAGCCACTGGCCGCCGCGACCACCATCGCCATCCCCGAGCCACTCGCCATAGCTTCCACATCCACGATCTCGCGGTGAACCACACACCCGATCCCTGTTTTTATGAATTTTAGGCAAATTTTAGATGCATATGTGTGTTAGATATTGATCTTAGAAATTCTATAGATAAGTACGTTAGAAATTCTAGAAATTATTTTGGCTCGCTTACTCCGTCTCTGAAATAATTGTAGATGATTTAGTGCAAATATGATTTAGTGCATCCTACTTGGCTCACTTACTCCGTCACTGCATCTAATGCAAATATGAGGCCCTACTTTTAGGTTGATTTTGGTTTTGTACTTTCATACGGCCAGTGATTACAATATGAGTGCAAATATGATTTAGTGCATCCTACTTGGCTCACTTACTCCGTCAATGCATCTTATGCAAATATGAGGCCCTACTTTTAGGTTGATTTTGGTTTTGTACTTTCATATGGCCGATTGTTACAATATGAGGATGCAATGTCGGAAGCGGTGTGAGTGAGCCTTATAATATGCACATATAAATAATTTGTGCATCCTACTTGGCTCACTTACACTGTTCCTGTAATTATTTTGTGTCTAATGCAAATATAAGGCCCTATTTTTAGATTGATTTTGGTTTTGTACTTTCATATGGCCGATGATTACAATGTGAGGATACAATGTTGGGGGCGGTGTGAGTGAGCCTTGTGATATGGATAAATAAATAATTTGTGCATCAAGTTGGCTCACTCACTTTATCCCTGTAATTATTTTGTGACTAATACAAATATGAGGCCCTACTTTTAGGTTGATTTTGGTTTTTTACTTTCATATGGCCGATGATTACAATGTGAGGATGCAATGTAGGGGGCGGTGTGAGTGAGTCTTGTGATATACACAAATAAATAATTTATGCATTCTACTTGGCTCACTCACTCTGTCCCTGTAATTATTTTGCGTCTAATGCAAATATGAGGTCCTACTTTTAGGTTGATTTTGGTTTTGTACTTTCATATGGCCGATGATTACAATGCGAGGATGCAATGTCAGTTGTTATTTGCTTATGATTATTTAGTTTAGAGATTATTTGCTGACATCAATTTGGAGCAACCGCACACTTACTTGGCTACTTTAGGATGCACATCCTGCATGCTCGTCGTCGACTCGGCGGCAACAATGAGGACTACTGGGCTCCGCCGGGCATAAAGTAGATTTGGGCTCCCGGGATGGTGCTGGAGGTGCTACCTTCGGGACGCGTAGCTTGGTGAGGAATCCTGGTCTCGCATCGACCCGAGCTTCTTTGGTGGTGCTCGTCTGGTCCACAATCGGTGTAGAGGATCCGGCCCCGAGGAGGTGGTACAACGTTGTGTCAGGGAGAATGACGGACACGTCCGTCGCTATATGGTTGTGTTGGACGTCAGGGTCTCCGATACCTAGCAGTTTTTTCAGGGATCTCACCCGAGCTATGCTCCTGTGATGGTTCCTTCTCTTTGAATGTTCACCGCCCGCAGCTCAGGACCTTGGAATCAACGTTCAGTTTGATTGAGCGAGATGTATTAGTTATATTGAACCGCTTGTGATATGTTGAACCGCTTGTGATGTTTTAACCGCTTGTTATGTGATAATGCATCTGATGTTATATTGCACTATTTTTATGAATATGTTTTCCTGTGTTGTCAATATAAAATTGATGCACCAGATTTTTATTTTTTTAAACCTCAACTGTGGCGCTCAAAATAAAAAAATGTCAAAATATTTATCTAATGGTGGCGCTTACAAGAAGCGCCATTATTATGATATATAGTGGTGGCGTTTCACGGAAACTCCACCACTAGATAAACTACTTGTGGCGTTTGTTGTGGACTCCACCACTATCTTCTACCAGTGGCATGAGATTAGTGCCGTGCGTGTTCAACGCCACAAACATCCTTTTTCGAACACCGCCACTAGACCTTTTTCTACTAATGATGTGATTGTTGTTTTACTTCCATTGCATAGCTACTGATTGAAGCTATATCCTTAAAGTTTATTACGGACTAGTGGGATTGTTTATCTCCCAACATTTAGTTCAATCAAATGCACTACCCTCCGTCCTAAAAAGGATGTCTCAAGCTTGTTTGAATTTAAATATATCTATATACTAAATAGTATCTAGATATATTCAAGTTTAGACAAACTTGAGACATCCTTTTTAGGACTGAGGGAGTAGTTCTTTTGAGTGAATTAATGCGGGTTAGAGGTTGCTCTAAGGCTTAAGGACACCAATTTGCAACCCTACCTTCCTTTACTCGTCTTGTCCAGATTACACAACATACTACATGTTCTTTCTATTAATTCATTATGAGTCTCACTAGATAAACGAAAATGTGCATGGCATGGCCTAATCTTTATCAACACTACCACAGTAAAAGAGCATGGGCCCAATTATATCTCGGCCAACATCCGCCTCCAAATATACTACTTCCGACCCATATTAATTGACTTGGATTTGTCAAAATTTAGATAAACCTATATACTAAATAGTGTCTAGATTTAAATCTAGACAAATTTAATCAATTAATATGGGTGTGAGGAGTAATTGCATTACAACCAACGTTCGCTTTCAGCTGGATTTGTCGCTAGAAGCTTACCTTTCGTGTCGAGCAAGACCCTCCGCCAAGTCCCGTCTCAAACTACCACTCCTGCACCAACACCGTCGATTCTTCTGCCCACTGCAATGATGTTAATGAACACTAGATTGATCATGTAGTCATGGTGATGTGACGCCATGAAATGGAGTTTGCACTATTTTCTTTCACTACTTTAGCCGCAACACTGTTACATGGTGAGAAAGCACAGACTGTGGCAGTGCATGCTGCGGGAGAACACATCACTTTCTGCATGAATTACGAACACATGGTTTTCCATTCCCTCTTGAACTCGACCATGCCTATCACATGCGGCCATGCCATTTCCATGCCTGCCGCTTTCTCACACAAGACAAGCTAGCTAGCTCTAGGGAAGCTAGGTGTGTAGTGTGTACATCCATGGATGTCATATCTCTATATATACATATATATGCACCGTCGTCTCTCCAGTTGGAACATGTGCATTAATTTTGTATTTCCCTATATATGTAGTGTGGGTATGAGAGGCTTAGTTCAGTTGTCATGAGAGAGTGAAATGAGATAGTGGAGAGAACCAAATAATTATGGTGTAAATGTAATACAACTAGTTAAGCTCCCGTGCAAATCCACGATGTGCGTTGTATATTTAGGTGTTCATTGGTGATCGGTTTCATGAGTCTTACACATTTTAATAGTTCCAGTAGGCTGAAAAGCTAAGTGATGATATACCAAAGCCTCTGATAACTGTTAGATGTATATATCTGTATATTGTATTTCCCCCATATGTTAGGGGGCTTCCTGCATATTGCCCTGTACTTGTACTATATATTGTGGCCTTTGGCCCCCAGAGGAATATAACTTTGTCTATTCCTAACATGGTATCAGAGCCTTAGGGTTCGTTTGTCTCGTTGCGCCGCCGTCGCTCGCCCTGGTTTTTCCGCCGCGTCCGGCCGCCGCTGCAATTTCTCCTGTGCCTGTGCCTGACGTGCCCCTGAGTGGAAGCCGCTCCGCCGCTGCAATACGCGGTCCGTCGCGGGCTCCCAGGCTCCCAGACGTGCAGACGCCTGGCAACGTCCACGCGCCTGTGACGCGGTCACGCGACGCGGTTCCCGACGCAGACGCTGGACGCGCTTCGGCGATCTGAACGCCCTTCGACGAGTGCTGCGCCGCCAGGGACCGATCAGGTCACGTGGGCCTCCCTGCCTCCCTGCATCCGATCAGCCCACGTGGGCCTCCCTGCCTCCCTGCTGGTGCCTGCTTCACCACGCGTGGAACGTCCGCCCCCTGACGCGCCCTGGCGATCTGGAACGCCCGCCCCCTGACGAGTGCTGCTGCCTGACGGGCCCGCCGTTGACTGCTTTTTGTCTGATCTGGATCTAGATCTGACCAAAAAAAAAAAAAAAAAAAGAGAGAGAGAGATGTCTTCTTCATCGGGTTATGTTGCGATTCCTCGCTGCCCGGTGGTCTTTGATGGCGCGAATTACCCTGATTTCGCTGCCTTTATGCGCGTTCACATGCGCGGTCTCCGTCTTTGGGGTGTGCTCTCCGGCGAGGTCTCCTGTCCGCCGTGCCCCCCTGCTCTGTGGCTCCTCCGCCTCACGCCGATTGTGCTTGCACGATGCTTCTCAAGAGGCCAAGGATGCTGCCTCGAGCTGATGATATTCTGTTGCTGCCTATGACCAAGTTCAAGCAATATTCTGCTGATCTCGAGTCCCTATCGCCCCGCCTTCGACCGCCTACACTCGGTGGGTCGATGAGGATGCCGTCTTCGCTGTTCTCACCTCCGTGTTACGCCTTGATGCTGCTGAGTTCATGAGTCTCCCTACTGTTGCTGCTCAGTGGGCCCATCTTCGTCAGCGCTATCAGCCGTCTGGGGATGCTCTTTACCTGTCTGTGGTTCGTCAGGAGCATGCTCTTCAACAGGGGGATTCCACTATTGATGAGTTTTATACTCAGAGTGCTGCTATCTGGCGTCGACATTCTCTCCGTCGCTGTTTGTGGCACATGCTCGTCTTTGCCAGTTGTCTTCGGACTTGAGTTTCACCGTATCTATGAGTTTTCATCGGCCGCCAGAGTTTGAGCGTGCTCGGCTGAATGCTCGTGGTCGTGTTCCGCTTTCGAGGTGTTGTCGAGCTTGCCGAGGAGACCCGTCTCCGTGGTGCTGGTCTTCTTCGGTTCCATCTGCGCTTGCTACTCGTGGTGCTACTTTGCCGTCTGCTCCCTCGCTTCAGCCACGGTCTCCTGTACCGCCGCCGCCGATCCTACCCACTCCTCCAGTCAGGTCGTGGTCGATTTGACCTCGGTCCGAGTCAGCCCAGTTCCTGTGGTCGTGGTCGCCGTGGTTCTCTTAAATCATTGCTCTTCTTTGCAAGGATGGTCACACTTGGGCCACCGTTATACAGGACCCGTTCGTCAACAAGACCAGGCTCGTGGGATCGGCTCCTTCCGGGTCTTCAAAGTGGCTCTCTCGATCGAGACATTATCGAGTCTTCGCGTCCGCTTATGGCTGTGCTCTTCTTCGACGCCTTTGTTGGATCTGCGGATGACTCTTCCAAGACTTGTCGACCACCACCTTCTACAGTCAGTGCGTCTCGTGGTATCTGGATTCTCGAGCTTCTTTTCATATGACATTTGAGTCTTCTTCTCTGCTCTTCGTTCTCTCCTTCTCCTGTCCGTGTTTTTACGGTGATGGTACCTCTCTCCCTGTTTCTAGTCGGGCACCCTTTCTACTTCTTCTTTTTGTTCTGATATCTCTCATGTCCCTCTTCTTAAGATGAATCTGTTCTCTGCTAGCCACCATCGACTCTGGTTGTCGCGTCATTCTTGATCTTGATTCTTGTCTTGTTCAGACCGTCCCAGGCCTGTTGGAGCTGCCCTCGCAGCCGTGATTCTTCCGCCTTTGGGAGTTAGGCTGCGTTCCTTCCGCCGCCACTTCATCCGCCGATTCTTCTTGATTTGTCGCCTCTACTACCAGCTCGTTCAGCGGTGGCATCATCGTCTTGGTCACCTGTGACTCTACTTTGTCGTCCTTAGTTCATCGTGGTCTTCTGGGGTCTGTCAGAGATGGGTCTTTGCATTGTCGGTGTAGGTTGGGTAAACAGATTCACTTCCCTATCCTACTAGCGCCTCGTATCTCAGCGACCTTTGATTTAGTTCATTCCGATGTTTGGGTCCGGCTCCTTTCGCGAAGGGGCCATCGCTACTATATTTTATTCATCGATGATTTTTCGGTACACTTGGTTGTATTTTATGCGCTCTCGTGAGGTGCTCTCCATATATCAGCGTTTTGCGGCCATGGTCCGTACTCAATATTCTACCCCCATCCGTGTGTTTCGTGCTGATTCTGCTGGTGAGTATATCTCCCGGATGTTGCGAGGTGTTCTTCCGATCAGGCACTCTTGCTCGATTCTCTCTGGCGCACATGCCCAGAATGGCGTTGCTGAGCGTAAGCATCGCCATCTTCTTGAGACCACTCGCGCTATGATGATTGCTTCTTCTCTTCCGCGCATTTACTGGGCTGTCGCCACGGCTTACCTCATCAATATTCAGCCTCTGCCTTGTAGGGTGGTATCCCTCTTGAGCGCCTCTCTGGACAGTCTCCAGATTACTCCATGCTTCGCTTGTTTGGTTGTGTTTGCTATGTTCTACTTGCTCCTCGCGAACGCACCAAACTGACCGCTCAGTCTGTTGAGTGTGTTTTCCTCGGATACAGTGATGAGCATAAGGGCTATCGCTGTTGGGACCCTGTTGGTCGTCGGATGCGTATCTCTCGTGATGTTACTTTTGATGAGACGCGTCCTTTTATCCTCGTCCCACCACGGTACTTACCGGTGGAAGATATCTCTTTTCTTCTCTTTCCCGACACCCCTTCTACCCCTATTGTGTCTTCTTGGGATCTCCTCCCCTGTCTCTTCTTCGACACCGTCCTCTTCTTCTCCGCCTAGTTCTCCTCGTTCTCCGGAGTCTTTTCTTCTATTCCTCCTCTTCATCGCGTCGTCTCTGCCATCTTCCTCGATGATCTTCCCTCTACTCGTCCTGCTCGCCATTGCCGTGCCCCAACCGTTACTCTCCTAGTCAAGATGGTCTTTCTGTTGCCTCGAGCCGACCTCTTATCGGGATCGAGCATCATCTCGAATAGCTGGCCATGGCCGAGGAGATTGCTGCGCTTGAGCGCACTGGCACCTGGGATCTTGTTTCCCCTCCTCCTGGTGTTCGTCCTATCACGTGTAAGTGGGTCTATAAGATTAAGACTCGCTCTGATGGATCTCTTGAGCGCTATAAAGCGCGTCTTGTGGCTCGTGGTTTTCAGCAGGAGCATGGTCGTGACTATGATGAGACCTTTGCTCCTGCTCATATGACCACCGCGTACTCTTCTTGCTTGTTTCGCACACCGGTCTGTGGTCTCAGCTTGATGTTCGTAATGCCTTTCTCAATGGTGAGTTGAGTGAGGAGGTTTATATGCAGCCTCCTCCCGGGTACTCTGTTCGAGGGGATGGTTTGTCGCCGACGTTCTCTTTATGGCCTCAAACAGGCCCCTGTACTGGTTTGAGCGCTTTGCTCAGTAGTGACTGCTGCTGGTTTCTCTCCTAGTGCTCATGATCCAGCGTTGTTTGTTCACACTTCTCCTCGTGGACGCACTCTTCTTCTTCTCTATGTTGATGATATGATCATTCTTGGTGATGATCCCGAGTATATAGCCTTTGTTAAGGCTCGTCTTCGTGATCGTTCTTATGACTGATCTCGGTCCTCTTCGATACTTTCTTGGGATTGAGGTTTCCTCCACTTGATGGCTTTTACATCTCTCGTGAAAAGTATATTCAGGATCTTCTTGCTCGTCTTTGTTGGGGATGAGCGCATGTTGAGACTCCTATGGAGCTTAATGTTAAGCTTCAACTTCGATGGTGATCCTCTTTCGATCCGACGCGTTATCGCCATCTTGTTGGGAGCCTTGTTTATCTTGGCATCACTCGTCGACATCTCTTATCCTGTTCATATTCGAGTCGGTTTGTTTACCTCCTACCACCGCTCACTATAGTCATCTTCTTCGTGTTCTTCGTTATCTTCGTGGTACGATCACTGTCGTCTTTTCTTTCCTCGTTCCAGCTCTCCAGCTCCAGTGCTATTCGGATGCTATTGCGAGTGATCCTTCGGATCGCCGTTCACTTTCGCTTCTTGTGTGTTTCTTGGTGGTTCGCTCATTGCTTGGAAGGCGAAATGCATAGCGGTTTCGTTCGAGTGTTGAGGCTGAGTTGCGTGCTATGGCCTTGTTGACTCTTGAGGTGACCTGGTTACGGTGGTTACTTGAGGATTTTGGGGTCTCGATTACCACCCATCTGGTTTTGTCCGACAAGACAGTGCTATTAGTGTTGCACGTGATCCGGTCAAGCATGAGCTTACCAAGCATATTGGTGTTGATGCTTTCTATACGTGCTCGGTGCAGGCTCAGTTGTTGCTTGAGATGTGCCTTCAGATTTCTGATTGGCGGATTTCTTCACGAAGGCACAGACCAGAGCGCAGCATGATTTCTTACTCTCCAAACTCAATGTTGTGGATCCACCATGAGTTTGAGGGGGGGTGTTAGATGTATATATCTGTATATTGTATTTCCCCCATATGTTAGGGGGCTTCCTGCATATTGCCCTGTACTTGTACTATATATTGTGGCCTTTGGCCCCCAGAGGAATATAACTTTGTCTATTCCTAACAATAACAACGTTCAAGTGAAAAGAAAGCCACTAGGATATGTGCAAAGCTGTAAGATACCAGTGTTGCATGATAAGAACCATGATCAGCAACTCCGCTTTGTCAGAGAGCTCCGATTTGGCTCGGTTGATCATTCTTTTTTTTCTCTGAAAACTAGATAAAAGCAAAAGAGTCAAACTGCTTTTCTCCTTGGCTAAACTACTGGAGGAGACATCTTTGGTCTATCCAATTTGACTGTCATAATGCTGCTTGTTTGCTCTAAGTTTGTACCTTAGTTTTTTTTGAGGCAGTACCCTGCATGCTACTTCCTCTGTCCCAAAAATATAAGAAGTTTCAGTAAACTTTTTTAGCTTGCCAAAACTTCTTTATATTTTAGAACAGAGGGAGTAGTTTTATGTGTTAAGCATAAGATGAACACTATAGGACGACCATGAACTTGCAATATCGTCTACTAGAATTGAGCCAATAGTCCATAAAGCCCACAACTTAAACAATCATGGTTTTATCCACCCACCAGTAGACCCGCTCCTCCATCCCGGCACGGCACTTCTCCCCTGCAAACGGCGGGCAGGCCGCGGGGAATAGGAGACAAGGAAAACGAGGCAAGGACGTCGAGGGGCTAATTTTTTTTAAATAATACATTTTTTATTCATTTTCACAAATAATACGTAAAACTGGAAATTTTCAAATCTGTCCGTCCGTCGTCCGTTGAACGGACGACAGAGATGCTTCGTTGGTTGCGCGGACGACGACGTGCTTCGTTGGTTGCGCGGACGACAGTGCTGGTTCGTCTCTTCAACGGACGACGTGATGAGTCGTCCTTTGAACAGCCGACGCCCCAGTGCTCCCGCAAACTTCGCTAAATAATCGTCTGCTCCTCGGCAATCCTTCGCGCCGATTTTTCCCGCCGATACTCCCCGCCGTTTTTTCCCGCCGTTACTCCCCGCAAATTTTTCACGCCAGTAATCCCCGCCCTTTGTTCCCGCCACGACTTCCCGCCCTCTTTTTCCCGCCACGACTTCCCGCCCTTTTTTCCCGCCTATTCGGTTCGGTGCCTCTATAAATCCGGGCAACGGGATGTATCCTTTAACCCAGTTCATCTCTTCCTCCTCTTACTCTCTCATTTCCCTCTCTCCTTTTGCTCTCGCATTTTCCTCCACTCCTCTCCACTATGACCGACGTGTCTCCCTGGCCTGTAGATATGTCCATTGGGCTTTTCTTCATAGCCAGAACTGTTGAGATAGGCGATAAACCATCCGACTGGGATACGTTGGTATCAAACCATGATGCTCTCGTTATACTTGGTAAGTCACTTCATCGAAGAGGGTGGAAACTGAAGACCCCAAATCAGGTACGAGCAGAGCTTCTCAGGATCAAGACAATGTGGGACAAGCTCACCTTCAAGAGTGAAGCTCGCATGATGGAGGTGGCTAATACACCTTGGTCCTGGATAGAAGATAGCGAAGATGAGGATGATATCTTCATGCCGCCACCGGTTGGAAGCAAGGCAAGAGCTGAGTGGGACAAGAGACAGGAGAAGAAGAAAGAGAAGGCCAAGAAGAGTCAAGCTGACATGACGGAGCAGGTTGTGGCACGTAGGGCCTGGATAGAAGAGAGCGAAGATGAGGATGATATCTTCATGCCGCCACCACCGTTGGAAGCAAGGCAAGAGCTGAGTGGGACAAGAGGCAGAGAAGAAGAAATCAGGCCAAGAAGAGCAAGCGAGGATCGTCAAGGGAAAGGCGAGGCATCATCGAAGGGAAAGGGAAAGGCATCATGCTAGGGATAGATAGGACTCTTATTTATGTACCGCAAGTTATGTTGAACTATGTTGCAAGTTATGTTGAGTAGTTTGTCGAATAAAATCATGAAATAATAGAACGATGTCTCATAAATAGATAGATAAATGACTGATACATAAGTAGATATCGGTGTCGACGACAGGTGGCGGAGGCCTCGTACTCCATCCATATCTGTGGGGTGGCATCACATCACGGCGAGGTGCGATTGACCTTCACCTTGATCCTGTGTATTCTCCGTGGGGATAGGTGGTGGAGTACCTTGTCGACATCGACTAAACCAGTCTACCTGCTCGCTTTGTAATGCTGATGATGCCGTCGATCTTGTCCCATGTAACGGAGTCTCTGCTAGTGTACAAGAAATTAAGTCTTGAACAATGACATACGCATCTAATAATAGTAGGAAGGGACACGCTTACCACCCGAGGATGAGATTGTGGTCGATAAGCAAAGTCCATGTAGGGGATCGGTCCGATGCTGCCATTGTTCGAAGTAATCTGGTTCTCAAGAATCTGGTCAAAAGTAAACTATGATTGTTGTTACCCGAGCCTCCGGCCTGATGGAGGTGGTGCTCTCGGCGCCTTTGTGAGAGTCGTGGGCGAGGCCCGTGGCCTGATGGTGGCTGCTCCATGGATCGACGTGGGGCGCTCCTCCACCGAGTGACACGGGCGCCGCGTGGATCAACGTGGGGCGCTCCTCCACCGAGTGGCAGCGGGCGTTGTGCTTCTCGGTGTTGAACGACGCCCGAGACGCTGGTGCACGTGATGGACGCCAGATACGCCGCAGCTTCTCCTCGACCCGCGGGCAAAGGATCGAGCCTCGGCGACGGGCACAAGAGGAACGTTCGGCGAAGGCGTCCGTCTTGAGCCACCTTAGTCAGAGCTCCCACGCCATATCGGCCTGCATTTGTCTCATAGTTAGGTATGCACTACATAGGCACTCATGTTGATTATGCTCTAAATAAAGTACTTACCGACCGTTCGACTCCGGTGTTGGTAGCTAGGGTATATCTCATCGTCATGTGTGTGGAATGGGACGAGCCATGTCATCGACATGTACCTCTGTAGGTATCCGTGGAATAGCTCCATATCAAACAGTGCCAGCGTGTCACACTTGTGTTGGTGCATTCGCCACTCGTTGACGTAAATCCCCACCCGTTGGAGCCATTGAGTGGCGGTCTTGCTACTTTTCCGAGAGTACTCATTAGAATTTGTTAGACCATCATTAAAGAACATAGATGAAGTATAAGATGCATTCCTTATGTACATATATTTACTTACGCGTGCACGACATCCGGAAGGGGAACATCCGGACGCTGGGATCTACCATCCGCAAAGACCAAACTGTCGCATGACCCTCTGTTGAGACATCTCCTCAACTTGGCAATCAAAGATGATCTTGGATGTAGTCACCAAGATTTCGATCTCTAGTGCACATAATAGATATGCCTCCGAGATATATCGTATGTCATGTCTGCAGGGTGTACGGATCCCAAATCACGACATCCTCTTCAAAGGTGTCGAACTGCTCATTGAACGATGGATAGCATCTAACGACTTGCTCTCCGCCAAACGACACCGCATGACAAAATAGTTGTTAGTAACTTTCATATTGTAGTACCGGAGTGCAATTTATTAAGACATTACACCGACCTTGCGACGGGTCCGATGAGTGCTAAATGTAGGCAAATCAATTTGCTCTTCGTCAACAATGTGTCGATTGGTAGACAATTGTTTCATGTTCCTGGTTGCCGACTATTTGGTTGACACTTACATCGGGCCGATAGGGAACCTCTCCCGACCACAGTTGCAGCAACAATGGGCATCCTAGCAAGAGAACTGCCCTTGGTTAATCGCAAGCATTGCACATACCTCTGCACGTAGCTGCTAAGACAGCTGAACCCCAACTCCACTGTGCATTCTTCCCGCACGCCGCCTCCGCGATCCCTCTAGCAAAATGGATGTATCGCACACTAATAATGGTACGTGGTTCTCGGTGAACATCACCTTCCCGAGCAGCCACATAAGGTATGCCTCCGTGCTGCGTAATCGTAGGGGCCATCGGAGTGGCTGAACCCAAACCTCTGATCGCATTGGCAATAGAACAATTTTCAGTACATGATACTTCTCCAACAAAATAGAACAAATAAATGAAACACACACGATCATCGCTCCAACCATCCAAATTTTGGCCCATGATTGTCATGGCCAAAGGCCAGAGCTCCATCGCGGATGCCAAAGAATCGTTGGGCCATCTCTTGGGCCCAATTTGCCGGTGGATCCACTGGGCCTATGGGCACGCCAGCCAACGGAAGTCCCAGCAAGTACGAGACGTCCTGAAGGGTAGGATCCATCTCTCCCCATCGAAAATAAGGAGACACAAACGAGATCGCATCCATACCCATCAGCCCGCATGCAGCTAGTACATGAGAGCAAGGCAGATGCAACATCTTGGGTTTATTGCACGTGCACTCACACGTTGGCCAGGCTTCGTTGCCTATCCTCACCTCCTGTGTCTTTACCTCATCTCCTGTTCCAATCCGGTTGGAAGGGAGGCGTACCTCGAACCTTCTTTCCTGATTACCGATGGCGATGACATGCATGGACCGAGCCTTCTCCATCTTGGCATCCATGTAATGCATGATCTTTGAACAATACCTCGTGTTTGGGTTGTTCATGATATGCATCTGAGCCATCTGGTCTCTCTAAAATACTTCAGAGTTCCAGTGAAAATACACTCCACAATGGTCATAATGGTAGAGCCCTGCTTCCTCTCAAGAAGAAGTTGTAAGTTTCAGCCAGATTTGTAGTCATGATGCCAAACCTAGCACCATGAGTGTCATGTGGCAGAGACCACCTCTCTACAGGCTCGTGTTGTATCCATTCCTGAAATTTTTTAATCCTTCTGCCAGACTTCTCCTAGTACGGGTTGGTCAAATCTGGCAAGTCACAAAGGGCAATGGGTTCTTCCTCCGTGGTTGCTCCTGTTGCTCAGTGCAGCTAACGCCACAAGATGAGCCTTGACCACTGCTGCTCTAGCTGCTCTCCTCTGAGTCACATGTTTTTTAGTGAAGTCATCAAGATAGCCACGACACTTGATATACTTCCACTCTTGGTTCTGCTTGCAAAGCTTCTTGAATAGGTTCATAAGAGCTTTGTTCCTGAACTGTGAGAAAAAATTGGCCCCTAGATGCCGCATGCACCAACGACTCTGCATGTCCAGCCATGGAGTTACTTCATCAGGAGTGAGATGTGTGAGCTTCTTTATCGCGCTTAGTATACCTGGATGCCTATCATGAGCACGCATACATTCGGTGTATCTCTCACAATTGCTATCTTCAGCTGCCTGAAAAACCATACCCAACTCTCGGTGTTCTCGCTCTCCACGAAAGCAAAAGCAAGTGGAACCACTTGATTGTTTCCATCTTGGCCTATGGCAGTCAATATCTGACCCCTATACTTGCCAGTGAGAAATGTACCATCCACATAGATGACTGGTCGACAGTGAGTGAAAGCTTCTATGCATATAGCAAATGAGAAGAACACTCGATGAAGTACCCTCAAATTAGGTTCCTGTGGCAATGTAAAGTGTTGGATGTCCACGTAGGTGCTCGGATTCCTAACTGCGGCTGTCTGGAGCATCCTAACAACACAGTCATACCCGTCTCGAAACGAACCAAACCTTGCCTCCAGTGCCCTTTTCTTAGTCCTCCAAGCCTTCCCGTATGAAATATTGTAGCGGAATCTGACAGAAACTTTGTGAATGATAGCATTCACCCCCATGGCTTTGCCCTCCACTATCTCTGTGTACAACAGTCTAGCCAGGAGGGTTGACGTGAGGTTACGATGGTCCTGAAGGACACTTTCAAGTGTACATGTGTGCATCACAACATCGGTGACCTTCCAGTTTGTGTCATACCTAGGGACATGGGCATGCACCCTTGCAGGACATCCAGCTTCCTCGCAAACCAATGTCAAATATTGTTGTGATGACACCTTCGTTTTCATGACCCGTTGCATGGACATTGACCACTCAACAATTGCTTCCTTCAGATGTCTCTTGCTAGGATATAATGCACCCAGAGAGATGTTGTTCGCGTGATAATGCCACGCCGAATCATGCCCATCGTTCCACGTCATTCTTCTGTTGTCATTATTCCATGATGCCGAATAGGTTGGCCGATCTCTTCTTGATCGGACTCGCCGTAATCATCACCGTATCCTTTGTTGCCTTCGAGTCTTCGCTTCCATTTGATGTTGCAACAAACCATCATATATCTCGTCCTCATCAGCTTAGCCACGAATATGTCTTCCCTAATCCTTCACCACCGTCCTCGATACATAACCATCACCCCGGTGTGTGCATAGCTACGTGACCTGATTCATATCCGCGCCACCCTCTTGGCCTGACTACTCGGCTATGATCATAACTACCTCCGCAGATGACCGGTCGACTACTCGCCATGATCATAACTACCTCCAAAGATAACCGACTACTCGCCATGATCATAACTACCTCCGTAATGACCGTCGAATACTATGGTCATGATCATACCCAGCCTCTTTCACCACAGGTAACACTAAGAGACTGGGTTAACTTCTCTTTCCGCAAGCTTGCACAAATTTGACCCATTTCTGCTCTTCTATTGGCCTTAAATAAAAATTAGGGGTTTGCCTTGACTTAGTCCATAAAGCATGCACACCGACAAGCGGTATGGGTAGGAGGGAGCCCTAACGAACATAACCAATCCTTCAACTGAGTAACGGCACTGTTTCGGATTCAAGCACTTCATCCATAAATCTAAACTCTCAAATCAACTCCGTCTTTGGTTCATTCGATTTTAACCAGACCATACAAGAACCTAAACACTACATTATTTGACATGATTTTCACCTAAAAATACCAAAATAGTCAAAAACAGGTACATTGACACATAATAATCTACAAATATCTTGCATCTAAGACCCCATCAAAGGCTACCTATGAACATAAACACATGACCAATAAGCAAGAAATTAGGGTTTACCCTTGAAGCGTCTGAGAATCCTGCCGTACAAATGCCTCAGTCAACGGATCAGCACCTCCACCATGCACCTTCCTCAAGTCCCAGCACCAGCCTCCACCATGGCCATTGCTCAACAAGAACACCACCAGATCCCTCCACCAAAACGCCTCAAATCACTACACCAGGCTATCCCATTAGTAGATCGGGACTCTACTAGCTTGCTAATGTGTTAGAGCAGCGAGTTTGGATAAAAATCTAGGCTACAAATCGGTGCAACGGCTGAGAAAATGAGAGCAAGCGAGAGAGGAAAGAACAGCCAGAGAGGAGCTGGGAAGGAGCAAGCAGCTGCAAGGAGCAAGCACACGTCAGGCGCGGGCGGAGGAGCTAAATATAGCTGGGGCGCGTCGTCCCTTCAGCGGAAGAAAGCGGCGTCGTCCCTTCAACCAACGACGCGGCTGACCCCTGTCACCCCGACAGCGCTCGTCATCCGTTGAACCGCCGACGAGGCCGACCACTGCCACCCGACACGGTGGTCGTCTTTTGAAGAAAAGAAGACAACTTGGTCGTCTTTTCAACAAAAGACGACATGTTGGTCGTCTCGTGAACAGACGAAGGCGATATTTCGTCCGTTGGACGGACGACGGTCTGACAGATTTGAAAATTTCCAGTTTTGCGTATTATTTGTGAAAATGAATAAAAAATGTATTATTTAAAAAAAATTAGCCGTCGAGGGCGATGACAGAAAACAAGAGGCCCCGGAGAAGCGGCGGTGTGGACACGAGGCATAGTAGAAATGAGTTAATCTTATTTTCGCTGACAATTCGCAAAAACTATGAGGTTGTATAAGATATTTGTAACTGAAGCCAAGTATAAATTGGAGGTGTGTAGCACTTTTTGTGGTGCTTAAATTCACTGGTAATCATATAAGGTAATTGCCAGCGATGGTGTTACTACCAGCGTTTTGGTTTATGACCCGAGAACAAAACCGGGGTCAGATTTCGTTACCGGAAAATACCGACCATTTACCAGACCAATGTAAAAACTAAAATTTAAATTCAGATTCTTTGGTATGACAACTTATGGAAGAATTTTGTTAAAATTCAAAATAAAACAAGATCAAAAAATTCATGACCAGTTTCCCATGGGTCTTAGGTTATTCGGTTACCAGGAGGTAACCGGATTTCCCGACCGATAACCAAAACGCCTAGTAACCGGATTTCCCACCGATAACCAAAATGCTGGTCACTGTGTACTATCTGCTGTAAGCCTACAAGGACTTCTTAACCCAGCAAATTAATGTGCATACCTATGTCAGAACATGTGTAGGAAAGCGATGAAAGATCAACAATATGTTACAATTTGTTATTGTGTTGGCCGTTGGCCCATAATACAAATTATGAAATTCTTTTTTTTTTGAGAAAACAAATTATGAAATTCTCTTTGCCCATTTACGCATGGCAGCATATGACTTTACTAGCATGTTCTAGCACTCATTAAGGTGTGAGAAAAAGAGCGGTTCTTCCGCACTCCTCCGACACCACCTGCCTCGCCATGCCACGCCTCATCACGACACGCGTGCCACGGGTTGTGGGAATGAGCCGAGCCGAGCTCCTGTTTTGCATGATATTTATATTTTGTTGTTCAGAAAAATTAATTATACGAGTCATTAATGGATGCGTTAATCAGCCGTTTTCAGTTTTTCTGGATCATGGGCTATTACCGACTCGGATGCCGGGTGTGTCTCCCGACCTGCACTATATAAACGAATACGCTAACCCTAATCGGTATCTGTGACATGCACCTACTTATAGAATATTGCGCCGCTGCCTTCTTCTTCCCATCTGTGGCATCCCGCAAAACCACTACTAGAAAATCGCGTTGAATTTGTGCATTGCATCGTCATCATCATGCATTGTTTGCTAAAACTATTTCCGCAACACCCGTTTTGTTTTCTAGAACGCCCCTCTGGTTTCAAACACCAAAACTGGGTCCCCGGAATTATTTTGTTTTGTTTAAATATGTTGTGCAATGGTCCGTTTAATTAAATAAAACATTTAGTTAATTTTTAGCGGGGCAGTCGAACGGGCCGTTTTGACCCGAACGACCACCCCTAAAATCTAAAAACGGTCCAACTGAACCGCCTTTCTAATCCTAAACTCACCCAACTTCCTACCATCCCAGCCTAGCCACCTCACCCCCTCCTATCAGACTTCGCCACCTCAGCACTCCTCTCTCCCTCACCCACTCCCTGCACGCCACGTCAACCTCACCCTCACCCCTCCCTCTCTCTCTCATCTTCCCTGCCCCACCGCCAAACCCACACGCACGCATGGCCAAGCGCCACCACCACCCAGCCCTCACCTCACCCCACGATCGCGGGTCCCTCCCACCGTCCCCCACCGCAAGCCACACCGCCACCGGGCCCCACCCGCCCCACACGCTTGACGCCAAGACGGCCGAGACACGCCAAAGACGCGCCAAGACGCGCTTCCCCTCCTCACGCCTCTGCCAGAGGGCCACCCGAAGGCCCCGCCTAGCCTCCTCCCTCTCCTCGCTGCACCCATCCCTACCTCTCTCTCCTCCTCGACTCAGCGCCTTGCGCCGAGCCATAAGCTCCTCCACTGACCAGCCCCGCCACCCCTCCGCCTCCTGCCCGTCCCACGCTCTCTCACGCTCAGCCCCACCCGCTACCCCTGACGCACCAGTGCTCCTCCGTCTCCCCCAGCTCCCGCCGTTCAGCGTGGCCGCCTCGCCAGCACCCGCCGCTCCGGCGCGCCCGTCCTGCCCGCTGCCGCGCCACGCCGTCGCCACCATCGCCTCGGCACGCCCCGCTGCCGGCCTCCCTCGCCGCTGGCCGCGCCCGGCACTCGAAGCACCCGCCGCCAAGACGACCTCCCGCCTCCGTGCTCGCCGCCGGGCCTCGCCTCCCTCCGCCCGGCACGTGCTCGCGTCGAGCCGCGCGGCGTCCTCCTCGCCGGACCGCCCTGCCTCGCTGAGCCAGCCGCCTCGCCCGCCCGCCGGACCAGATCGCCGCCCGCGGCGTCCGCCCTCGCGTGGCTTCCGCCTTGTCGCCGCCCGAAGCTCCCGAGCAGCGCGCGCTGCCGCCTCGCCGTCGACGCCCTCGCCGGCACGCCCCGCAAGCTCCTCGCCTGCCTTCGCCAGCGCGGTCCGCCGTGCCCTGCCCTGAGCAAGCATCGGGCCCCTCGCTGAACCCCTCCTTCAGCGCCGTACCCTGCCCACGGCCAGACGCGTCGGCCGACCCCCAAACCCGTGGGCCGAGCGCCAAGTTCGCCGGCCGGAATCAACCCCTCGCTAAGATCTTCCGAGGCCTGCACCTCGGCAAAGATGACCGGCGGTGAGCAACACAAGAAGGACCATCGACGAGATAGAACCGATCTTCACGGAGCCTAGAACGCCAAGTTTCCGGATTCAAGGCGTCGCAACCTCGATTCCGAAGACCGATCCCGCAACCGGCGCCGTACCAAGATCCCCAGAAAAACCCCGTCATCGAACAAGTTCGCCGTCGACAATTGTAGCCGGCACCCTTCAAGATCTTCTCCCCGTTACGACAAGACCGCCTCACGGACCCGAAGACCGTTCCAGCCTTTCAACAAGATCGGCAACACGGACGCGAACCCCGAAGCCGAGAACCCCGACAGGAACCACGACACGGACACACCAAGTTCTCCATCGAGGAAACCAAGGCCGTCGACGTGGAACCGTAGAACGCCGAGTGCTTCACCCGAACATCGAGAACCTTCCCCCCTGAACGCCATGACCGTCAACATGACCCAAGTTCCGCACCCGGATGCGCCAAGACCGACCCCGATACCCGAGAACGGAACCGTCGAACCCTGAACCCTGAGGCCGACCCTGGACCCTGTCGAAACCCCGAACCCCGGAACCCCAAGTTCGTCGAGAACCCCTAATGTGTGACCCCTTTTCCTCGGATCTTATTTTATAACATAATAACAACTTGTTGCATATTTAATTGTCATCTCGCATGCATCTTGTGTGGTTTGGGGGCCTTATGCCGATTCACCTAATAATTAAATATGGGGCCCATATGCGGGCAAATCTAGTCTCATATTGGCCTCATTTAAATTTGTGTAGCGAACCCGGTGCTATCTTCTACCATGTTAAAACAACATTTAATTTGCGGGGGATCTAAACAACTTGAACCATTTAATTAATTGTCGGGACCCCGGTTCCGCTTAATATGACCTAATTGCACCGCACCTTGCCATGTCATTCATCATGCCTGCATCATGCCAATCTTTTGCCTTAGTGTTAAATAGTGCATCCGGTGTTTCTTCTAGTGTTTTGCTTCTTCGCGGATAAGGCCGTTGAGTTGATGCGAGTGTCGACCCGATCTTCGGGGAAAACCTTCGACAATGTTTTCAGGCGAGCATCTCCCCCTCTCTACCTATCTTACTTTATAGTCTTTATTCCCTTCTGTTGATCTATTGCTATCTGTGTTGCGATGCTCTAGTTTCCGTACCCGTGATATCCCTTGCAGCCCTATATTGTCTTGGACACACCCTATTACCTGTTGTTTGGTAGATAGTTGGACTTACGCGTCGTAGTTGCTTGCTCAAGTGCTGATGTGTGTCGTCATATGCCACAGTTGCTGATGTATTGCCGCATGTTGCTGATGGAGATGATTCTAGTTTTACTTATCGTCACTTTAATTTCTGTTTAACAACTAAAATTGAATAAGCAGAGGCATCGGTGGGTGATAGATAATATTTGGTTTCCGAACGCCCACTTGTGTCCCGTAAGACCCCGAGTACGTGATACCTGTTCCTTGATTTGCGCGCTATCCACATCCGGGAGGTATATGGGACCCCCCTGAGCCAGAGCTTGATTCATTCTTATTTCTTGGGGCCACAAACTAGTTTGAGGTTTTATTTACGATCCTGTACTTATGCCATGTTTTACTGCTTTATTTACGATTGTGCGAGGAGCACACTGTACTGTTTTGGATCGGGACACGATTCCGCGGTGTCGACAAGCCCAGCCACACTTTCGGGTTCCCATGTTCACACCGTCCACCCAAACCTTGAGGCCGTCTCGAGCTTGCTTACTCCGTTCGGATTCTACTCTAAGGGTGGCCCCCTGAAATATTTCTGAATCTGTGATTGTTCGGTCGTGAAAGCCTCGTTGGGTTTTGATTTGGTTTTCCGAGGTTGATCGAGTGTGTGTTGCTATTGGTGCACCGGCCGGTAAAACTTTCGAAAGCCGTGTCCATGGATATGGACGACTTGGAGCACAATCTCGATCATAGACAAGCATAACTAAAGTTCTGCTATAAATTTGACTTATAATGACTAGTAATCAGCTTCACTATAATGGAATGGCTAATTAATACTGCCCACAAATGTTGGTTTGGATGTCGCTAAACACGACAATTGTATCTCGACTAGTAAGTATTGCAACTACAACGAAATGGCTGAATAAAAGTACCAACAAGCTGGGTTTATGGGTTATCTCATGTTAATCATGTCGACTAGTAAGTGCTGCCACTATAACGGAATGGTTAACTAAAAGTGCCCATGCTTACTTTATCGGGCGATTATCTAAATCGACTAGTAAAGTGTCACAACTATAACTGAATAAGTAAACCGCCAACGTGTGAGTTCCTCGGTTGACTTCCTCGTTTGGTCTCGAGGAAACACCAGGATGGGTTTGTTTGGTGATAGCTTCAGTTGGATCCGGTTAGGTCATTCTTACCCTCTCGATAACCGCCAGTTGTATCGAGTCTCTATAGGTTGTTTAGTGCATGCCGCCTGCGCTTGATCCACCATACCTATGTAGGCGAGGACCGATTCTAGCCTCGCCGTGTCTTGGCCTCGATCTTGGCTCCTTCTTTTTCCTTTGCCCTTTGTCGGCACCCCTTTTGTTTAAGCAGGTTTTGAGATCGACGTCGTTAGCAGGGTTACCCTTCCGGCTTGGCCTGGGCAGGGTTATGGACGCCATTGGTTATTCTTCAGGGCTCTTAGCCCCAATTGCTTCTTGTCCGTAGTCGGACGCTCTGCCATTTTCAAGGTGATTTTGGATTTTGTATACTATATCTGTATTCTTGACTCTCTGAGTCGCTGTTATATATTTGTTCTGTGGATCCCATCGAGGACTGTTGTGTAATGTTATTACTTCGTTTTCCACCCGCACGAAAGTGCCTGGTGGACACCTTTGAATCGTTTCTATGCGGGTTTGGTGAATTTTGCCCAAACTTGCATAGGTCCGATTCTGAGGGTGTTACACCATCCCAACTTGCAGCATGCACCACAGATCGGGACAGTAGGCCTCCGGAATCCAGCCTCTTGTGAACCTATACGGGTGACAGACGATCAGGTTTTTGTGGAGCGCTCTAATGCAACTACTGGCGATCATGACGTTGTCTGACGGCGAGTTCCCCAACGACGACTTCTTCGGCAACCTCAACATGGGCAACAACACGAACGATGTTGCAACTGTTGTGGCTACTGTAGCTACCGCTGCTGGTGTTCAAGCTAGATCGTATGTGACCCTGGACTTTCTCTTACAGATTTTGCTATAGTTTCTAGTTCTAGCGTTTGGAGTAGATGCGATCAGTTTATCCTGTTTAGATGCAATACTAATCTACTATGTTAGTATGCATAACATTTTAATTACCATTTATAATCATGCTATATCAGTTTATTATTTGATTAAAACAAATAGATTATTGTTTATATTTTCAAAACAATACCATGATCACTCGAGGAACACAATAGTTTTGTCTATGGTTGTGCGACAAGCTACAGTGAGATGCGATGGCCATGCTATTGTGATTTATTCAATGTAGTGTAGTATGTCTGCTTTTCTCCGAAATGGAGGATGAGACCCCTTGTCTCTTCATGAAAAATATGAACACGACCATCTTTATTATACTATATAATAAATGCCTGACAAAGAGCATGTACGAAAAAACCTAAAGCCACCACACAACATCTACGAACTCAAGAACCAAGTTTTACATACTCAGAGGTATAATAACGTTTCTATATCGTTGAAAGTTTCTCTTCCGTGCACCGTCCCTCCACATGTTTTGATTAGGGAAATGTGATGAGGTCTTAAGTCTAAACACAAGCGGAACATTAAAATGTGCCTTTGCAATGTTACATATGCTGATTAAGAAGACATCTAAACTGTGTGGACGATCCTTAACACAAAATAGATTTGTTTATGGGTGTCCCTTTGTTCCCCATGCCGCTCACTCACACAAACCCGTTGTACATGTATTGCCAATATAGTCACATAAAGCTGAAAACTCTCACATGATTTTGTACAAATATCAGTCAGTTTATATAAGTTCTTCAAAGTATTCCTTTTATAAAGGAGGGAGAGAGAAGGTTTAATACAATGTAGAAACTACCACGGTGTTATTTGTTGGTAAAATTAGATAATCATCATTTATTAGGTAGGATAAAGTGAATCTACATGTAAGTACATTTTTTCTAACTTAATTTAAAGGAAATCTCTAAGTTTTAGTAATTTAAAGGCTTAATTTTCTCCATACTTTACAAGTACGCATTTGTACTATCTTGTACATGCATGGAATCTTTTATATTTTTTGAAAACTTCAATGATTTTTTTGCTTGCTTAGTTGTAAAATTATAATTATATCATGCTATGAACAAATTGCTAGTTTATCTCCATGTGGTGTGTACCACCATCTAGTACACCATTAATTTGATAATTGATGCTTCTATGTGTTGGTAGCTCGGTTGATTCATGGAGCTCTATGGAGCATGTGCGAGTAAGCCACAAGAGTATAAATCATCCATAGCTAGACTCTATTCCAACTCCGGCCGTCATCTTGCCGGTTGAGTTCTTTCAAGGAGACTATACTTTTCATGCTAAGTTCTTTCAAGGGGACATACTAAGCTTACAAACCAGATAATGTGTCACAATAGATTTTTCTATATAAAGGAGAGTGCGGAAACATTTAGTTCTTTCAAGAAGAAAGATAAATTAAACGGTTAAACCCATACTATGGAAACATGTCCTACCAGCTTATTGATCTTTTATTGTAAAAAGTCCAATGGTCTTGGTTGTCTCATATTTTAACACTGGACAATTGTCTCTAGCTTGGCTTGTTGCATATTACATAGACTATTGACAGTTGAAATGTTTTATTGTTTCCAAATAGACGATCCCTAAATCCAGATGAAACATGTTTGGTCCATGGATGACACAACTTGACTGGCATAATTGTCTTCTGGTTGTAATACGCAATAATCCAGTTCATCTGATATGTTGTAATTCTAGGCTATAAGCATGGCACAGTGCATGGTAAAAGATACTAGAAGTTTAAATCTAAGTACCTGAAAGAACTCTAAGTGCATGTATGAGTCGTTTCATCCATGTTTGTTTTAGTTTTCTATGCTACTATCTCTCGGATTTTGAACTTGCATGACGGATTTGCCGCCACTTGGCCACTTGAGTCATCAAGCAGTGGGGATGAAGTAATACATCTTCCAGACGTGCATGAGATCATCAGGCCAAAGAAGAACGACAAGCTCAAGATCATGCATGAATGGCTCCCTGCGTGGAGTAATTGGAAAACTTATATGAGCTGATGGGTGTAATGGGATTGTCAGGGTGGGAGGCTCATTTGAAGTGAAAATAGTGGACATGATGATTTTGAGAAAACTAGTAACTTGAGCTAGCTCTACATCATAGATTCATTATCGTCCATATCTAACCTATTAGTTATTTATCTGATTGACGAAGACCTTGAAGTACACGAAGACCTCGAAATAGATGTTTTTTGGTCAAATTAGCAACTTTAGATCACTGTAAATGGAAGATTTGGTTGTTCTTTGTTCCACATGTTTAATATGCCACTGAACTACTGTAGATACTCAAATGTTGGGTACAAATATGATGTCTCCAAATGCTGGATCTGACTCCAACTGAAATTACATGTCATCATTATCCCATGACGATCAAGATTTTTTTGTGGGGCAAGAATTTCTTTTGTGGCCTTCAACATTTTTACTTGCACTTTTTTTGCGAAACATTTTTTACTTGCACTTATTTAAACTCAACCACTCTCTTCAGTTTTGTCTTGTTTGGTCTAATCTGGTCATTTTTTTGCGGGTAATCTGGTCGTTGACTACACCCTTCTTCTCCCCCAGCAAATCCTAGATATGCCAGCAAAATTGTGGCTTGGTGCTGATCTGAACTTCACCAAATATCACAAGTATAACCGAGTCGAAGAAATGACCAGCAGATTAGTCAAACCTGACTCGAACTCTCAAAGATCTTGAAGTAATGGGTACAACTAGTCAACTATACCCTTCAATCATGTTAAAATATCCGATACAATCAACCGTTCAATATGACAGAAGCTGAATCCGGCACCTTGCAAATGTCAGTTATGCGGAAGAGTGCCTCAATTCTCATGGACCATGCCATGTCTATTGCGTATGACACAAAGCAAGTTTGTATCCGTATGACACACCTCTCTTTCTATATATATACTACGCATTTCCAGTTAAACCGTGCCCGCTAACTCCGCATTTCTCTATGAACTATCAAGCACTATGTGTATTTATTTCCTTTCCTGCCCAAATGAAATGAGATAGTGGAGAGAACCAAGTCCATAGGGTGTAAGACGAGTTGTTCAGCTAGTTCTGTGCGTCCATGTGTTCAACGGATGCTTTTGGTACTCTGGGGCGACACACCAAATTGATTATGGGGCACGTGGGAGTATCATCTGGAGTGGCAGCGCTCATGACGAGCGGTTCTCTGCGGTTCGACGTATTCGGCAACGACTTCGGCTGGGAAAAGGGCAGGCTGCCATGTGGAGCGGCTGTGGTTACTAAATGGACGGGGAGGCGGCAATGTTCGAGGGGCCATAGCAGGGAGGAAGCTGTCGCTAGAGGTGTGAATTGCACCAGACGTAACCGGTCCACGGCAGTTTTGAAATAAAAGACGGTGGCAAAAAGGCATATAAGCCTCTTTAGGACGCTCGGTTGTAATCGAGAAGCCATTTCTGCCCGGTCAAAATGGCTAAGACCGAGCAGTATTTTCCTTATCGACATAGGAATTTGGCATCATTGCATATGCCTAATTGATTATCCATCCACTTGTTAAGTATTATGTGAATTTTTGGTGCATGTAGATATTCACAAATGTTGCTTACAGATATATTCCCAAATGCTTGACCTTTCTCTACTTCACACACACCCTGTTTTCTTTCCCGAGGCCTTTGTTAAACATGTTTATATGATGTTATTATTTAAATATCTTTAGTCTTGTTTGGTCTACTATAGCCGACTATAACACCCACTCAACCATGCCTACACATGCGACGAAACGTACTGAGCCTCTTTCACTGCTTCAAAGCTGCACCCGAGAAGATTACCGTGAAAGAACTCATATTGTTATGCCCAATCGATCATCATAGGGTTTCCATTCCTTCTGCCATGTCTGTCATGTGAGGCAATGCATGTGTAAACCCTAAACTAGAATGCAATTTTCCTAGGACGTTCACATAGTTTTTGTTCGCTTGTGGATGCTTTTCTCACACAAAAATAGCTACAAAGAAGTTGTGTCTTTGCAAATGACCTGTGGCATGGTGTCTCTCTCTATCTCTATATATATATTTGTTCAGTTTGGTCGTGTCTGTCAACTCTTTATTTCCTATAAACAATGAAGCTGTGTTACAATTTGTGATGTTTGTTTCGGCATGAGTGAAATGAGATAGTGGAGAGAGCCAAGTCGTTAGGGTGTCAAACTGGCTATCTAGTCAGTTCACTAAGTTCATGGATTTGCCGGATGATTTTGAAATCTAAGAGAGACAAGCCTGTTGGTTTTCCACATACGAGACTCTAAGAATCTTGAAGTGACAAACCTATTAACTTTGATACGTTGAGGACTATTTGTCGCGAACCACCTTAATGTATATGAGCCATGAGATGGGGCACATGTGGTTAATCCATGCAACCATTGACTTTAAGATGGGTAGAACAAGATGAAGCTGAGCCCACCCAGATAGAGATATCTTGGAAACTATGGTGATACTTCATGAGACCTTTCTTGAGATGTGCTACAATAATCTTTGTAGGGTCATTTTTAAGTGGACATTGATCATTTTAGAGTGGACTATGAGAATGCATACTTCATGAGACCTCTCACAACTAACTGTGTTTGGATTAAAAAATGGTTCCACATAAGAATCAACATAAATGATGAGGTCAACTATTATTTTAAAAATAATAGGACGATTCGCAAAGGCGATCCCATGTTTATTATACTTATGTTCGTTTATCAATTCAAACATAGACGCATCATTGCTACAACAAGCAGTACGACATATGGTGGGATATGGGCCATCCATACTCATAAACGCATGATAAGCAGTTTTGACAGAACATGCCATTCAACAAGCAAAATAACTCCTCCTATTTTTTTAACAATTATAAGCATTTAACTTAAATTTTCTATGAGTGGATTGTTTTTATTTAGAAGGGCTAGAATATATATTAACAAACTAAGAAATTTAATTATGAATTCATTCCATATGTTCTCGGTACCTTGATATCCCAATCTCGATATCAAAAATTGGATCAGAAAATTATTACCGGCATACTCAAGAGGAGGACATATTCAAAATGACTTAGTAACGTAAAGGGATTTTTTTGGTTCAAGTGCGATACTTTCTCTCGTTTCAAGTATCTAAAGAGGTACCAAAAATGGTAGAATTATATCTCTCTATATTCTTCGAGCGAATTCATAGTCAATAGCTACCAAGTTTAGGATAATTTGCCGTCTTCAAGAGAAAAGACGATTGTACTCAAAATATATCTTAAAACACACGCCTATCCCAAATCCGACCGCAACAACATGATATACATACTAAAGCTATCCGATAGCTAATATGATAAGCTTGGAAGTCGATACACTCAATATTTATTTTTGTGAATTAAGCGAGCAGGGGAACTAGACTAAGCAGCCTAGGGTAGTCTCGGCTGGCAACATGCTGCATAGTTACTTATAGCAATTGATGGTAGAGGAGAATATGCAAGGAATCAAGACAACCCCACATATCTTGCCGAAAGAGGTGGCCATATATTACAATGACATGTGGCGAAATGGAAAGGCAAAGTGAAGGTATGGCTGTCAGCCGGCCATGAGCCTAGATCATTATCTACTCTGCCAATAGAAGTGATATAAGTAAAAAATAGTGTACTTATTACACGAGGGACAGCCGACAACTGTAATCTTACACTACGCAAACCACACGTGAGGCCTATTTTGCTTCCCGTCTTGTCTGATTTGGCATCATGTGACAACCTTTTAGACCGTGTTGGATTACACCATGATATGAGTTACTCCGTCATACTGTTGGTATGAATTAGCCACATATTGAATCTTCCATCCTAGTTACCATGCCTAGCAGTTGTTCTACTAGTGTTCGTGCACCAGAGCGGGGTGTCGAAGATGCGGGTTATCCGAGGAGGCACTTATCAATTCTTCCACTAGATCAAATAAGAACACAAAAGAGTTTCATGCGTTTGCATTGATACATATAACTAACTCGGAAAAAAATCCACAATCATGATGACTATGTTCCTCATGCCTCTTAGACCTACTAATTCTTTATAGCTACTATTTCTTGTCAATATCGCCATAGAATGTTTAAACTCAGTTTTGGTGCTTGGTGAATACCCACATGATTAGTTCCCACAAATCTTCACACCATCTTCCTTTTATAAGAGAACAAAGGAGTAGATTCAGTTTAATGAGTGCAACAACCCTAAAGAGCACATGTTGGAGAGTAGGGAAATAACTTTGTTGATATCAGAATCATCATGACAAGATCAAGACAAATTGTGTGGCTTCCCTTCTAGTCTGGTAAACGTTTATTTTTTAGGTAGGGTCAAAGTTATTGCACATGGATCCAACTATAATCTTCTTTAATATTAAAAGGGAGCTTGTGTTTGTAGTCCTACCCTTGTCAGCGATATCCTCTACCCCTTCTCTGTATGTTGTATCGACGGATATGATGGGCCATGTACCACTATGTTCATCCAACCCCCCTCTCCCCTTTTGTGCTTCTTTTAGAGATCACATCGTCATCAAAGAAATCTCAACGTAGTCTTGGTAATACAGATTCCATTCTCATAGCTATATTCATGACAAAATGAACATCTCATCTAGATTGTACGAAACCAATCCTCGTCTCCTTTCACGTAAGCTCGTTGAACGTATGATTTTTAAATGGAGGTAAAAGATTTTTCCCATCACATTGACTAAAAGAATCTTTGCAAGATAATAAGCATAGAACTGGGCCAATACCATTGTGGAACATGACCGCACATGGTAACACCTGACAATGTCATAATCAACACAAAACTCGCAAACCTCGTTTATAAGAAATATCACCACCAAATTTGCATGAGAAGCTTAATGTCATCACTCCTCAAGCCAGAGACTCCGACTTCACCTCTAACAACCATACATAAAGTCCTTGCCGCAATCGACTCGGAACCCATGTCGGTGGATGCAAAAAAAAATCCCCGACACGCGCTAGCAATGTGAAAACTATAAACTTAAACTGCAAACATTGCAAGAGAGATATTTTTCTCATGCACCACTAGAATATGCAACAAATCATTCATCTCTTTTCATTGTCACCACCAATTATCCTCCATGGCTGCTCTGATTCCACCAAGATACGACAATGCAGGAGAAACCCTTGGGACACACCTATTGATAATGGGTATTAAGATATGTACACATGCTATATTTATACCACATATGGTTATGTACTATTAGTTTACGATTCCCTAGGACATCTTCTAGAAAACCCGTTCCTTATTGTACTAGTGAAGGTGTCGAAATGGATATGGAAGATGTCACTAGTATCTGGAGTTTAAAACAATCAAATAATCTACGAAGTGTGACGACGTTCTAGGCCACACTGGACTATGTCACAATATGAATTTGGTGAAATCTAAAAACCCTTCCCCTAGAGGCAAATTTGTGACCCTTAGGTATCCTCTGACTGTGTATAGTTCAACCAAATGAACTTAATTCATTTGAGAACTGAAAAGGGGTAGAGGTTACCCTAAGAGTCACCATTTGGTATCCCTACCTTTCTTTACCCGCCTTGTCCAGATTAAGTTCTTTCTACTCCCTCTGATCCATATTAATTGCCGCTGAATTGGATGTATAATACATCCAATTCAGCGGCAATTAATATGGATCAGAGGGGAGTATTAATTTTCTTAGAAGTCCGTGATTGGTCTATGGACATCTCATCTTTAACACCACCACCAAAGTAGTAAAAGAGCATGTGCTCAGTGATACCAGCCGACTACCGCCTCCAAATATTGGTAATTGCATTATAACCAACAGACCTTGTCAGTTGGATTCTTCGCCTAGAGGCTTAAGTGTCCCCGACTCAAACTGCCACTCATGCTGTCATGCACGGCAATGATGTCAATGAACTCTAGCTTGGTTTGGTACTCATGGCGATGCTACACGATGAAATGGAACTTGCACTATATGTTTTCACTCCTTTTGCCGCAACACGAAACCACAGACTGTGGCACAGCAGTTGCATGCCCAGGAAGAAACACAAGAACTGCATGAATGACAAACACATGCATGGTTTTCCCTCGGCCAACCATGCCATGCGGCCATACCATTTAAGCTAGGTGTTTACATCAGTGGCATGCCATCTCTCTATATATACACGTTCTCACGTCTGTCCAGTTGGAACGTGTCCATTAACCTTGCATTTCCCAATGAACTGGTGGTGTGCATGAGAGGGTTTGTTCGCTTGACATGCATGAGAGTGAAGTGAGATAGTGGAGAGAACCAAATACTGATGGTGTACGTACAATGTAACGTGTCGAACTCTCGATCAAGCTCAAGAAGTACATTGTAACACCGGATAATTTAGGGGTTCATTAATGCTCTGTTTCATGATCCTTACACATTTTTATAGTTCAATTACGCTGAAAAGCCAAGTGATGCTACTGAAGCCTATGAGAGCAATGTTTCAGTTCCATGGAGCAGCCGCTTCACCGCAGGACAACATTTAAGTGAAAGGAAAGCCATGCGGATATGTGCCAAGCTGTATGATCCCGGGGCTGTTTGGTAAGAGCGAACCGCGATCATCAAAGTTTTGTCAGAAAGCTCTAGTTCAGACCTTCTAGGTCACTCAGCTTGGAACTATATGTTGTCGGAGCAGCACCTTAGGGTGTCACAAATGTTAGGAATAGACAAGTTATATTCCTCTGGGGGCCAAAGGCCACAATATATAGTACAGGTACAGGGCAAATATGCAGAAAGCCCCCTAACATATGGGGGAAATACAATATACAGATATATACATCTAACACCCCCCCTCAAACTCATGGTGGATCCACAACACTGAGTTTGGAGAGTAAGAAATCATGCTGCGCTCTGGTCTGTGCCTTCGTGAAGAAATCCGCCAACTGTAAATCTGAAGGCACATACTGAAGCGCAACAACCTGAGCACGTGTATAGAAAGCATCAACACCAATATGCTTGGTAAGCTCATGCTTGACCGGATCACGTGCAATACTAATAGCACCTGTACTGTCAGACAAAACCAGACTGGGTGTGGTAATAGGGACCCCAAAATCCGCAAGTAGCCACCGTAACCAGGTCACCTCAGCAGTCAACAAGGCCATAGCACGCAACTCAGCCTCAACACTCGAACGGGAAACCGCTGTCTGTTTCTTCGTCTTCCAAGCAATGAGCGAACCACCAAGAAACACACAGTAAGCAGAAAGTGAACGGCGATCCGAAGGATCACTCGCCCACGTAGCGTCTGAATAGCACTGGAGCTGGAGGGAGCTGAAACGTGGAAAGAAAAGGCGACGAGTGACCGTACCACGAAGATAACGAAGAACACGGAGAAGATGACTATAGTGAACAGTGGTAGGGGCAGAAACAAACTGACTCAGAATATGAACAGGATAAGAGATGTCAGGACGAGTGACAGCCAGATAAACAAGGCTCCCAACAAGATGACGATAACGCGTCGGATCAGAAAGAGGATCACCATCAGTAAGTTGAAGCTTAACATTAAGCTCCATAGGGGTCTCAACAGTGCGCTCATCCCCAAGAGCAGCACGAGCAAGAAGATCCTGAATATACTTTTCCTGAGAGATGTAAAATCCATCAGAAGTGGAAGAAACCTCAATCCCAAGAAAGTAGCGAAGAGGACCAAGATCAGTCATAAGAAACTGATCACGAAGACGAGCCTTAACAAAGGCGATATACTCAGGATCATCACCAGTAATGATCATATCATCAACATAGAGAAGAAGAAGAGTGCGTCCACGAGGAGAAGTGTGAACAAACAACGCTGGATCATGAGCACTAGGGGAGAAACCAGCAGCTGTCACGACAGAAGCAAAGCGCTCAAACCAGGCACGAGGAGCCTGTTTGAGACCATAAAGAGAACGTCGAAGACGACAAACCATCCCCTCAGGAACAGAGTACCCAGGAGGAGGCTGCATATAAACCTCCTCACTCAACTCACCATTGAGAAAGGCGTTCTGAACATCAAGCTGGGACACGGACGGTGTGACGCAAATAAAGAAGAAGAGTACGCACAGTGGTCATATGAGCAACAGGAGCAAAGGTCTCATCATAGTCACGACCATGCTCCTGCTGAAAACCACGAGCCACAAGACGCGCTTTATAGCTCTCAAGAGATCCATCAGAGCGTGTCTTAATCTTATAGACCCACTTACACGTGATAGGACGAACACCGGAGGAGGAGAAACAAGATCCCAGTGCCGGCGCTCAGCGCAGCAATCTCCTCGGCCATGGCTAGCTGCCATTGTGATGATGCTCAGCATCCCGATAAGAGGTCGGCTCGGAGGCAACAGAAAGACCATACTGACTAGGAGAGTAACGGTGGGGGGCACGACGCTGACGAACAGGACGAGTAGAGGGAAGATCATCAGAGGAAGACGACGCAGGAGACGACGACGAAGAAGAGGGAATAGTAGAGGAAGACTCCGGAGAACGAGGAGAACTAGGAGAACTAGACGGAGCAGAAGAGGGCGGTGTCGAAGAAGAGACATCAGGGGGAGGAGATCCTGAAGAAGACACAATAGGGATAGGAGGAGGTGTGTCAGGAAAGAGAAGAAAAGAGATATCGTCCACCGGGTAAGTACCAGCGGTGGGACGAGGATAGAAAGGACGCGTCTCATCAAAAGTAACATCACGAGAGATACGCATCCGACGACCAACAGGGTCCCAACAGCGATAGCCCTTATGCTCATCACTGTATCCGAGGAAGACACACTCAACAGACTGAGCGGTCAGTTTGGTGCGTTCGCGAGGAGCAAGGAGAACATAGCAAACACAACCAAATAAGCGAAGCATGGAGTAATCTGGAGACTGTCCAGAGAGGCGCTCAAGAGGGATACCACCCTGCAAGGCAGCAGAAGGCTGAATATTGATGAGGTAAGCCGACGTGACAGCGACCTCAGCCCCAATGTGGGAGAGAAGAAGCAATCATCATAGCACGAGTGGTCTCAAGAAGATGGCGATGCTTACGCCAAGAACGCCATTCAGGCATGTGCCAGACAGAGAACTGAGCAAGAGTGCCCTGCTCAGCAAGAACACCTCGCAACATGTGGGAGATATATTCACCAGCAGAATCAGCACGAAACACACGGATGGGGGTAGAATATTGAGTACGAACCATGGCTGCAAAACGCTGATATATGGAGAGCACCTCACTACGAGAGCGCATAAAATACAACCAAGTGTACCGAGAAAAATCATCGATGAATAAAATATAGTAGCGATGGCCCCCTGTCGAAGCGAAAGGGGCCGGACCCCAAACATCGGAATGAACTAAATCAAAAGGTCGCTGAGATACAGACGCGCTAGTAGGATAGGGAAGCTGAATCTGTTTACCTAACCTACATCCCTGACAATGCAAAGACCCATCTCATGAGACAGACCCCAGAAGACCACGATGAACTAATGACGACAGGCGAGAGTCACAGAGGTGACCAAGACGATGATGCCACTGCTGAAAGGAGCTGGTAGTAGAGGCGACAACCGGAGAAGAACTGGCAGAGGAAGTGGCAGCGGAAGGAACGCGAAGCCAGTCTAGCTCCCAAAGTCCTGAAGAGTCACGGCAGGCGAGGGCTCAACCGAGGCCTGGGCGACGGTCTGGACAACACAAGAATCAGCATCAAGAATGACGACAACCAGAGTCAAGCTGGCTAGAGAACAGATTCATTTTAAGAAGAGGGACATGAGAAATATCTGGAACAAAAAAGAAGAAGTAGAAAGGGTGCCCGACTAGAAACAGGAAGAGAGGTACCATCGGTACCGTAAAAACACGGACAGGGAAGGAGAGAACGAAGAGATGTAAAAGAAGACTCGAGGTCATATGAAAAGAAGCTCGTAATCCAGATACCACGGAGACGCACTGACTGTAGAAGGTGGTCGATAGTGCTGAAGAGTCGATCCAGAACCAGCAGGCGGTCGAAGAAGAGCTCAGAGCAGCAAGCGGACGCGAAGACTCGATAATGTCACGATCGGAGAGCAGCCGAAGATCCGGAAGGAGCCGACCGCCCACGAGCCTGGTGCTGCTGGCGTAAACTGGTCCGTGTATAACAGTGGCCCAAGTGTGACCATCCTGTTGCGAAGAGCAAAGACGAAGAGAACCACGGCGACCACGACCACGAGCTCTGGTGCCGACTCGACCACGAGGCTGGTGTCTTTAAGCGGACCGACCCCGACACGGAGGAGTGGGTAGTATCGGCGGCGGCACGAGGGACCGCTGAGTCGAGGAGCAGACGGCAAAGGAGGCGGGGACACGGCGGACAGAGACCTCGGAGAGAGCACGCCCGAAGACGGAGACCGCATGTGAAGCAGCGCGCAAAAGCGAAATCAGGATAATTCGCGCCATCGAAGATCACCGGACAGCGAGGAATCGCAACATACCCCGATGAAGAAGACATATCTTTCTCTGGATTTTTTTTTTTAATCAAATCTCAGATTTAATCAAAAACTGACTAAGAATCAGCTGACGAAGAACAAATCCAATCGGCCGAACGGAGCAGACGGACAGCAGGCGGAGAGCTGGCGGGTGGCAGGCGGAGAGCTGGCGAGTGGCAGGCGGCGTGGGCTTCGAGGCGGCCGGACGGGATGCTCCACGCGCGCGGACCGCGAGGCAGGAAACGAGGCAGATGGCGCGTGGGTGGGCTCGCGCTGGCACCACGGAGACCGCGCGGTCGAAGCAGTCAAGGCAGGGCGCACTGCGTCCACACGGGACAGAGAAGACGGGACAACAGCAGGCAGGGCGCGCACTGCATCCACACGGGACAGAGAAGACGGGACAGCAGCAGTTTGTCAGGAGGTGGATTCCTGGAGCAGTAGCAGATGGGGTGTATTCCTGGAGCAGTAGCAGCGATGGGCGAGTAGCAGTTTGTCAGGAGGGGGCTCCTGTGGCAAGGAGCCTGGCAGACGCGGTGCAGATACGGCGGTCGTCGGTAGATCCGATCGGGACAGATCCTATCTGCGAGCGAACGAGAACGAGGGACTTCACGCAAGCGGCCAGAACGTCACGGAAACCCTAAAACTGGCTCTGATACCATGTTAGGAATAGACAAGTTATATTCCTCTGGGGGCCAAAGGCCACAATATATAGTACAGGTACAGGGCAAATATGCAGGAAGCCCCCTAACATATGGGGGAAATACAATATACAGATATATACATCTAACAACAAATATTCGTGTAATCAACAATTTCCTAGGCACACATCTTATGGTGACAATGCAATGACAAAGAAAAGTCGAGGCGTAGCTCCGTGTTGCTTTTCTAATACTATGAGTAGGCGCTTGATCAGGGCTCAGTCGATCATTCTTTCTTTTGTTTTGGAAGACAAGCTTTTAAACCTAGCATAAAGCATACGACTCGAGCTGTTTTTCTCTTTAGCTAAAGCACGGGAGGAGACATTTTGGGTCTATCTAATTGGAATGTCATAATGCTAGCTGCTTGTTTGCTCTCACCTGCAGACTAATTTTTGAAGTTTTTGAGGGCAGTATCATGCAGGCTAGTTTTATGGGTTGAGCATAGATGAACACCACAGGCCGACCATAAACTTTCAATTTATCTTCTACAGTACTAGAAGTCTATAACTGAGCCAATAGGCCATAAATCCCACGACTGAAACAATCATCTTTGTATTGGCCCACCAGTAGACCCGCTCCTCCATCACCGGCTTTTCTCCCCTGCAGCCGGCAGGAAGGACACTGGGAATATGGGACAAGGAAAATGAGGCAGCGATGTCGATGGCAACAGCGGATAACAAGACGGTCTCGGAGAAGCGGCGACATGGAGAGGAGGCAGAGTATGAAGGAGTTAAATCTTATTTCCGCAGATTAGCCAAGCTGAGCCTACTTGAAGACCGTGAAGTACTCGGTACAAATAATCAACTATACTGTCCAATCTTGCTAAAAACATCCGGTATGATCAACAAAAGCATATACGACATGTGATGAAACCTGCACCTGCAGAATCGTCTTCCTCTGCTTCAACGCCCCAGCAGAGCAGTTGTGTGGAAGAGAGCGCCTCAGTTCTCATATGCCTGTCGCGCCTGTCGCGTGAGGCCATGTAATTGCCATGCACTCACACAAAGGGATCTTGTGTTTCCAATGTATGTTGAGAACACATATGTATGATTGTGTACCAACTTTAGTGTTGTTTTAATTTATGGTTTAATAACATAAACTATGATATATCTGCTTTGTTGTAATCTTGCCTCCTGTGGTTGTTGTTGCCGGTTGGCAACATGATGAAGTGTGTTGTATATCCTTTGACATTCTACAGAGACCATGTACCCATGTTGCTTATATTTAGTGAAACTTGGGTGGAGCGGTTATTCAAAATCATGTTTTTTCTCCTCAAGTTGAGAAGTTTTTATACGTAAATCATTGTGTCACTTGTGCATGTGATCGTTGTTTTACATCTGTTGCATAGCTACTGATTGAAGCTATATCCTTAAAGTTCATTACAGATTAGTGGGATTGTTTATCTCCCAACATTTAGTTCAATCAAATGAACTAGTTCATTTGAGTGAACTAACGTGGGTTAGAGGTTACTCTAAGGCTTAAGGTCACCAATTTGCACTCATACCTTCCTTTACTCATCTTATCCAGATGATGTCACATACTACATGTTCTTTCTATTAATTCATTAGGAGTCTCACTAAATATATATATGAAAATTTGCATGGCCTGGCCTTATCCTTATTAACTCTACAATAGTAAAAGAGCATATGGGCCCAATTATATCTCGGCCGACATCCGCCTTCAAATATACTACTCCCTCGATTTATAATAAGTGTCGTCTATTTGGTACTAGTTTAGTACAAATTTTGTACTAAGTCTCCGACACTTATTTTGGATCGGATGGAGTAGTAATTTTGCATTACAACCAACGTTCACTTTCAGCTGGATTTGTCACTAGAAGCTTACCTTTCGTGTCGAGCAAGACCCCACCGAGTTCCATAGATTCTTCTGCCCACTGCAATGATGTCAAGGAATACTAGATTGATCGTGTAGTCATGGTGATCATGTTACGCCATGAAATTGAGTTTGCACTATCTTCTTCCACTACTTTAGCCGCAACACTTTTACAAGGTGAGAAAGTGCAGACTGTGGCAGAGCAGTAGCATGCTGCGGGAGAACACATCACTTTCTGCATGAATTACGAACACATGGTTTTCCATTCCCTCTTGAACTCGACCATGCCTATCACATGCGGACAGCATGTCATTTCCATGCCTGCCGCTTTCTCACACAAGACAAGCTAGCTAGCTCTAGGGAAGCTAGGTGTGTAGTGTGTACATCCATGGCATGTCATATCTCTATATATACATATATATGCACCGTCGTCTCTCCAGTTGGAACATGTGCATTAATTTTGTATTTCCCTATATATGTAGTGTGGGTATGAGAGGCTTAGTTCAGTTGTTACGAGAGAGTGAAATGAGATAGTGGAGAGAACCAAATAACTATGGTGTAAATGTAATACAACTAGTTAAGCTCCCGTACAAATCCACCATGTGCGTTGTATCTTTAGGTGATCATCGGTGATCGGTTTCACGAGTCTTACACATTTTAATAGTTCCAGTAGGCTGAAAAGCTAAGTGATGATATACCAAAGCCTATGATAACAACGTTCAAGTGAAAAGAAAGCCACTAGGATATGTGCAAAGCTGTAAGATACCAGTGTTGCATGATAAGAACAATGATCAGCAACTCCGCTTTGTAAGAGAGCTCCGGTTCCGACAACCCAGCTAATATGTAGCCGGAGCAGCACCCCATTCAACGGCAAAGAAAAGTGGAGCCCTGTTTCCATGTTGCTTGTTCTATGTCTGAAATATTAGTTGTTATAGTGCATGATTTGGCTCGGTTGATCATTTTTTTTCTCTGAAAACAAGCTTTTAAACCTAGATAAAAGCAAAAGAGTCAAAATGCTTTTCTCCTTAGCTAAAGTACTGGAGGAGACATCTTTGGTCTATCCAATTTGACTGTCATAATGCTGCTTGTTTGCTCTAAGTTTGTACCTTAGTTTTTTTTAGGCAGTACCCTGCATGCTACTTTCTCTGTCCCAAAAATATAAGAAGTTTCAGTTAACTGTTTTAGCTTGCCAAAACTTCTTATATTTTAGAACAGAGGGATTAATTTTATGTGTTAAGCATAGATGAACACCATAGGACGACCATGAACTTGCAATTTATCGTCTACTAGAATTGAGCCAATAGTCCATAAAGCCCACAACTGAAACAATCATGGTTTTATCCACCCACCAGTAGACCCGCTCCTCCATCCCAGCATGACACTTCTCCCCTGCAGGCGGCGGGCAGGACACGGGGAATAGGAGACAAGGAAAACGAGGCAAGGACGTCGAGGGCGATGACAGAGAACAAGAGGCCCCGGAGAAGCGGCGGTGTGGACACAAGGCATAGTAGAAAAGAGTTAATCTTATTTTCGCTGACAATTCGCAAAAGCTATGAGGTTGTATAAGATATTTGAAACTGAAGCCAAGTCTAAATTGGAGGTGTGTAGCACTTTTGGTGGTGCTTAAATTCACTGGTAATCATATAAGGTAATTGCCAGCGATGGTGTTACTACCAGCGTTTTGGTTCATGACCCGAGAATAAATCCCGGAGGTCAGGATTTCCGGTTACCGAAAAATACCAAACATTTACCGGACCAATTTTAAAACCAAAATTTAAATTCAGATTCTTTGGTATGACAACTTACGGAAGAATTTTGTTAAAATTCAATATGAAACAAAATAAAAAAAGACCAGTTTCCCATGGGTCTCATGTTATTCGGTTATACGGAGGTAACCGGATTTCCCGATCGATAACCAAAACGCCCAGTAACCGGATTTCCCGCCGATAACCAAAATGCTGGTCACTACTCATTGTACTATCTTCTGTAAGCCTACAAAGACTTCTTAACCCAGCTAATTAATGTGCATACCTATGTCAGAACATGTGTAGGAAAGCGATGAAAGATCAACAATATGTTGAAATTTGTTGTTGTGTTGGGCCGTGTTGGCCATAATACAAATTATGAAATTATCTTTGCCCATTTACGCATGGCAGCATATAACTTTGCTAGTGCAGCTAAAGTTTAGTCCCATATTGCTAGTTGAGTTGCAACTTTTTATATACTAGGCTGTTCTAGCACTCACTAAGGTGTGAGAAAAAGAGTAGTTCTTCCGCACTCCTCCGACACCACCAGCCTCGCCACGCCACGCCTCATCACGACACGCGTGCCACGGGTTGTGGGAATGAGCCGAGCCGAGCTCCTGTTTTGCATGATATTTATATTTTGTTGTTCGGAAAAATTAATTATACGAGTCATTAATGGATGCTTTAATCATCCGTTTTCAGTTTTTCTGGATCATGGGCTATTACCGACTCGGACGTCGGGTGTGTCCCACGACCTCCCCGACCTGCACAATATAAACGAATACGGTAACCCTAACCGGTATCTGTGACATGCACCTACTTCCAGAATCTTGCGCCGCTGCCTTCTTCTTCCTTGCAGCGTGCACCGCAGATCGAAACAGTAGGCCTCCAGAATCCAACCTCTCGTGAACCTGTATGGGTGACAGGCGATCAGGTTTTTGTGGAGCGCTCTAATGCAACTACTGACAATCATGACGTCGTACGACAACGAGTTCCCAATGATGACTTCTTCGGCAACCTCAACATGGGGTACAACACGAACGATGTTGCAACTCTTGTGGCTATTGTCGCTACCGCCGCTGCTGTTCAAGCTAGACCGTATGTGACCCTGGATTTTCTCTTACAGATTTTGTTAGAGTTTCTAGTTCTAGCATTTGGAGTAGATGTGACCAGTTTATCCTGTTTAGATGCAATACTCATCTACTCTGTTAGTATGCATAATTAGTTTGATTACTGTTTCTATAATCATGCTATATCAGTTTATTATTTGATTAAAACAAATGGATTATTGTTTATATTTTCAACACAATACCATGATCACTCGAGGAACACAATAGTTTTGTCTATGGTTGTGCAACAAGCTATAGTGAGATGCGATGGCCATGCTATTGTGATTAGTGTAGTATGTCTGCTTTTTTCCGAAATGGAGGATGAGATCCCTTGTCTCTGCATCAAAAATATGCACATGACCATCTTTATTATACTATATAATAAATGCCTGACAAAGATCATGTACGAAAAAAACATAAAGCCACCACACAACACCTACGAACCCAAGAACCAAGTTTTACATACTCGGAGGTAGAATAATGTTTTTATGTCGTTGGAAGTTTCTCTTCCATGCACCGTCCCTCCACATGTTTTGGTTAGGGAAATGTGATGAGGTCTTAAGTCTAAACACAAGAGGAACATTAAAATGTGCCTTTGCAATGTTACATATGCTGATTAAGAAGACATCTAAACTGTGTGGATGATCCTTAACACAAAATAAATTTGTTTATGGATGTCACTATGTTCCCCATGCCGCTCACTCATACAAACCCTTTGTACATGTGTTGCCAATATAGTCACATAAAGCTGAAAACTCTCACATGATTTTGTACAAATATCAGTCGGTTTGTATAAGTTCTCCAAAGTATTCCTTTTATAAAGGAGGCAGAGAGAGAAGGTTTAATACAATGTAGAAACTACCACAGTGTTATTTGTTGGTAAAGTTATATAATCATCATTTGTTAGGTAGGATAAAGTGAATCTACATGTAAGTACATTTTTTCTAACTTAATTTAAAGGAAATCTCTAAGTTTTAGTAATTCAAAGGCTTAATTTTCTCCATACTTTACATGTACGCATTTGTACTATATTGTACATGCATGCAATCTTTTATATTTTTTGAAAACTTATTTCAATGATTTTTTTGCTTGCTCAATTGTAAAATTATAATTATATCATGCTATGAACAAATTGCTATTTTATCTCCATGTGGTGTGTACCACCATCTAGTACACCATTAATTCGATATATTGATGCTTCTCTGTGTTGGTAGATCGGTTGATTCATGGAGCTCTATGGAGCATGTGCGAGTAAGACACAAGAGTATCAGTCATCCATAGCTAGACTCTATTCCAACTCGGGCCGTCATCTTGCCGGTTGAGTTCTTTCAAGGAGACTATACTTTTCATGTCAAGTTCTTTCAAGGGGACATAGTAAGCTGACAAGCCAGATAATGTGTCACAATAGATTTTTCTATATAAAGGAGAGTGCGGAAACATTTAGTTCTTTCGAGAAGAAAGCTAAATTAAATGGTTAAACCCATACTATGAAAACATGTCCTGCATGCTTATTGATCTTTTATTGTAACAAGTCCAATGGTCTTGGTTGTCTCATATTTTAACACTAGACAATTGTCTTTAGCTTGGCTTGTTGCATATTACATAGACTATTGAGAGTTGAAATGTTTCCAAATAGACGATCCGTAAATCCAGATGAAACATGTTCAGTCCATGGATGACACAACATGACTGGCATAATTGTCTTCTGGTTGTAATATGCAGTAATCCAGTTCATCTGATATGTTGTAATTCTAGGCTATATGCATGGCACTGTGCACACGGTAAAACATACTAGAAGTTTAAATCTAAGTACCTGAAAGAACTCTAAGTGCATGTATGAGTCGTTTCATCCATGTTTGTTTTAGTTTTCTATGCTACTATCTCTCGGATTTTGAACTTGCATGACGGATTTGCCGCCACTTGGCCACTTGGGTCATCATGCAGTGGGGATGAAGTAATACATCTTCCAAACGTGCATGAGATCATCAGGCCAAAGAAGAACGACAAGCTCAAGATCATGAATGGCTCCCTGCCTGGAGTAATTGGAAAACTTATATGAGCCGATGGGTGTAATGGGATTGTCAGGGTGGGAGGCTCATTTGAAGTGAAAATAGTGGACATGGTGATTTTGAGAAAACTTAAAACTAGCAACTTGAGCTACCTCTACATCATAGATCCTTTATCGTCCATATCTAACCTGTTAGTTATTTATCTAATTGACGAAGACCTTGAAGTACACGAAGACCTCGAAATAGATGTTTTTTGGTCAAATTAGCAAATTTAGATCACTGTAAATGAAAGATTTGGTTGTTCTTTGTTCCACATGTTTAATATGCCACTGAATTACTGTAGATACTCAAATGTTGGGTACAAATATGATGTCTCCAAATGCTGGATATGATTCTAACTGAAATGACATGTCATCAGTATCCTATGACGATCAAGATTTTTTTTGTGGGGCAAGAATTTCTTTTGTGGCCTTCAACATTTTACTTGCACTTTTTTTATAAACATTTTTTACTTGCACTTATTTAAACTCAACCACTCTTGTCTTGTTTGGTCTAATCTGGTCATTTTTTTGCGGCTAATCTGGTCGTTGACTACGCCCTTCTTCTCCCCCAGCAAATCCCAAATATGCCAGCAAAATTGTGGCTTGGTACTTATGTGAACTTCACCAAATGTCACAAGTATAACCGAGTCAAAGAAATGACTAGCAAATTAGTCTAGCCTGACTCAAAGATCTTGAAGTAATGGGTACAGCTAGTCAACTATACCCTTCAATCATGTTAAAACATCCGATACAATCAACCGTGCAATATGACATACGCTGAATCCGGCACCTTTGCAGAATCGTCTCCCGCTGCCCAATGCCCCCAACAGAGTCAGTTATGCGGAAGAGTGCCTCAATTCTCATAGACCATGTCTGTTGCGTGAGGCCATGCCATTGCCATGCCCTCACACAAAGCAAGCTTGTCTCTGTATGGTGCCTCTCTTTCTCTATATATACCTACGCATTTTCAGTCTGGCCGTGCCAGTTAAACTTTGCGTTTTCTCTATAAACTATCAAGCACTATGTGTATTTATTTCCTTTTCGTGCCCAAATGAAATGAGATAGTGGAGAGAACCAAATACATCGGGTGTAAGACGAGTTATTCAGCTAGTTCAGTGCGTCCATGTGTTTAACGGATGCTTTTGGTATCCGGGGACCACACACCAAATTGACTTTGGAGCACGTGGGAGTATCATCTGGAATGGCAGCGCTCATGAAGAGGAGTTCACTATGGTTCGACGTATTCGGCAATGACTTCGGCTGGGAAAAGGGCAGGTTGTGGTGATTAAATGGACAAGGAGGAAGCATGTCTCTAGAGGTGTGCATTCGGTCAGACGTGCTGAACAGGCTTGTGGCCGACATGGAGTTTATGGAGACAGTGAGCATGCCGATGTGATAAGCTCAGAAACTAATGCATGCAACGTTTATGTCATTGTATGTCTTTATTCTCGGGACAACACTCAGCGTCCCCCGTGAAATTTCCATCGTCCTCCTTTCCCTGGCGACACGTGTCCACTGAAATCGTTCCAAATCCCGCTTTTGCTGTAAAACACATATTTTTGCTGCATACGTCCCGCTTTTGCTTTCGAAGCAAAAAAATGGTTCGTTTTAGAAATAGAATGTCTCGCCGGAGACCTTGCCCGAGACCTTGCCGGAGATCATGTAGCAAAAAAATTGTGCTAATGTAGCAAAATGGACATCGCCGGAGACATCGCCAGAAAAACTCTTGCCAGAGCCATTGTAGCAAAAACTTTGCGCAAATGTAGCAAAACCACAAAACGATGGTAGCAAACAAAATGTGCTAATGTAGCAAAAAAACGACTTCGCCGGAGACTCGCCGGAGACTTTTGCCAAAAGACCTCGCCGGAAAACATTGTAGCAAACGTTTTATATAATTGTAGCAAATGTACAAAACTTATGTAGCAAAACAATTTTGCCATTGTAGCAAAACGCCCCCTTTTTGCTGCAAAAAAGTCCCCCGCCGCCATGATGGTGCCAACCCCTTTGCAACACCGCGGGAGCAATATGGGCTGCCGTAGGGAGCAGCAACTATGTTCCATCGCAGCAACACCATCTCGCCCCGTGGGTCGTCGGGGCGGAGGTCGTCGGGTGGAGGTGGGTAGAGGTCGCCGGAGACAGAGACGAAGGTCGCCCGGGCAGCGGTCGCCGGAGATGGAGGCTACGTTCGCCGAGGCGAAGGTTGCGGAGACGGAGCCTGAGGTCGCCGGGGTGGAGGTGGGCAGAGGTCGCCGGAGACAGAGACGGAGGTTGCCGGGGCAGAGGTCACCGGAGACGGAGGCGCAGACAAGGAAGAGGCGGCGCGCCATGGTCACTTGGCGCACCGTGGTCACGGGCGACGGGCGGCGAGGCGAGGGGAGGAGGGAGGAGGGAAGGAGGAGGCGACGCCGGTGGAGGGGCGGAGGCGAGGCCGGTGGGGGATGGCGGTGGTTGCTGCCGGCGAGGTTTCGGGGTGGGTCGCTGGCGAGGCGGAGCGCCCTCTCGATTTGATCCCCGTCCGTGAAAGAGAAAAGGAAACTGCTATCGGGGTGGGTCCCACAGAGGGCGACGCACGTACCTGGTATCCCAACCCGGACGATGGGAAGGGGATCATTTTCCTTATTCTCGCATGACCGGTCACATGTGCGTGATCATTATGCTTTTTTGGTCCACGGCAGTTTTGAAATAAAAAATGGTGGCAAAAAGGCATAGAAGCCTTTTTTAGGACGCTCGGTTGTAATCGGAGCGGCCATTTCTGCCCGGTCAAAATGGCCGAGACCAAAGTAGTGTTTTCCTTATCGACATAGGAATTTTGCATCATTGCATATGCCTAATTGATTATCCATCCACTTGTTAAGTATTATGTGAATTTTTGGTGCATGTAGATATTCACAAATGTTGCTTACAGATATATTCCCAAATGCTTGATCTTTCTGTACTTCACACATGACATGTCACCCTGTTTTCTTTTCCCGAGGCCTTCGTTCAACAAGCTAGGAGATCCTTGTTCAAAAAACAAGCTAGGAGATCAGGCGCCGACGCTTCCCTTCAAGCCATTTATTTTCTGACAACGGCCAGGATGGCAACTTTCAAAAGACAGAAAGGAAAAAAATAAAATTGCCAGACTCACACATTGCTTTGTCCTGACAATTTTTTATGGCGCGCGCACTTCAAAATCTTTACTTTTTTTTATCACGTACCCATTGCAACTTGAGAGGAAAGAATAAAATTCTGGAAAAAAAGCAGCACCGTGGCCCAGAATTTGTCCCAAAGTGGTTCGACCCCACTTCTCTCCTCTTACGTTATCAAGGTAGTAGTAAAAAGCGTCTGCTTTATTTTCTGCCACCATCGGGGTTGACATTGATGGGCCGTCCAGCTAAAATAGTCTAATAGGCTGCACATAGACAGGAACAACTTGTGTCAAAATGGGCTAATGCGGCGTCCGCGGAAGATGAAAGAGGAGGTGGACCGCTGGATTAGGTGAGTCTACACGCAGCCGACGTCGGCGGAGAAACAGAAACCGTATTTTTCTTTTACCCATGTGCGTGTCCGGGCATAGCATAACCGCTTTGAAGATCGGCGTGTTTTCTTTTTCTAAACGTTATTCTGACTAACTGGTGGTACCAATGGGTAATTAGATGTTTAGAAGAAGGGCAAACCTGTTAAAAAAAGCGGAGGCCATAAAAAACACTTCGTTTTTTATTATTAGATATAGATTATTTAAATATCTTTAGTCTTGTTTTGCCTACTATAGTCAACTATACCATCCAATCAACCATGCCTACACATGCGATGAAAAATCTGTTGAGCCTCTTTCACTGCTTCAAAGCCACGCACGAGCAGATAGGCATGAAAGAACTCATATTCTTATGCCCGATCGATCATCACAGGGTTTCCATTCCCTCTACCATGCCTATCGTGTGAGGCAATGCGTGCGTGAACCCTAAACTAGAATACACTTTTACTAGGATGGTCACATAGTTTTCGTTCGCTTGTGGATGCCTTGCTCACACAAAACTAGCTACAAAGAAGGTGTGTCTCTGCAAATGGCCTATGGCATGGCATCTCTCTATATACAACTGTTGATCAGTTTTTCCATGTCTGTCAACTCTGTAGTCTATAAACAATGAAATTGTGCTACAATTTGCAATGTTTGTTTCGGCATGAGTGAAATGAGATAGTGGAGAGAGTCAAGTCCTTAGGGTCTCAAACTGGCTATCTAGTCAGTTCACTAAGTTTATGGATTTGCTGGATGATTTTGGAATCTAAGAGAGACAAGCCCGTTGGTTTTCCACATCCGAGACTCTAAGAATCTCAAAGATACAAACCTGTATACTTTGCTACGCTGAGAATTCTTTATTGCAAAACACCTTAATGTGTATGAGCCATGAGATGGGGCACATGTGGGTGATCCATGAGACGATTGTTGTGAGTTTAAGATGGGTAGAACAGGATGAAGCTAAGCCCAGCCAGATAGAGATATCTTGGAAGGTATGGCGATACTTCATGAGACCCTTCTTGAGATGTGCTACAATAATCTTTGTAGGGTCATTTTTAAATGGAATTTGATATTTTTATAGTGGACTATGAGAAGGCATATGACATGGGAAAATGAAGGGTCTCTCACAGCTAGTTGTGTTTGGATTGAAACATGGTTCAACATAAGTATCAACCTAAAATAATGAGGTCAACTATTATTTATAAAAACATGGGACAATTTGCAAAGGCGATCCCATGTTAATAATACTTATGTTGGTTTATCGACTCAAATGTAGGTGCATCATTGCTACAACAAATAGTGCAACATATGGTAGTATATGGGCCATCCATACTCATACATTTGACAGAACATGCTATTCAACAAGCAAAATAACTCCCCATGTGTGTTTTTAACAATTATAAGCATTTAAGTTAACTTTTCTATGAGTGAATTGTTTTTCTTTAGAAGGGACATAATATATATTCAAAAACTAAGAAACTTCATTATGAATTCATTCCATATGTTCTCGGTACCTTGATATCCCAAGATCGATATGAAGAATTGGATCAGAAAATTATGTCTAGCATACTCAAGAGGAGGACATATTCGAAATGACTTAGTAACACAAAGTGATTTTTTTGTTCAAGTGGGAGAATTTCTCTCATTTGCAGTATCTAAAGAGGTACAAGAGATGGTAGAATTCTATTGTTCTATATTCTTCGAGCAAATTGGTAGTCAATAGCTACCAAGTTCAGGATAATTTGTTGTCTTGAAGAGAAAATATAGCTTAAAATACACGCCTATCCCAAATCCGACCGCAATAACATTATATACATACTAAATCTATCTGATATCCAATACCATAAGCTTGGAAGTCAATACACTCAATATTTATTTTTTGTGAATTGAGCGAGCATGGGAAATAGACAAAGAAGCCTAGCATAGTCTCGGCTGGCAACATGCTGCATATGCCCTAGAGGCAATAATAAATATAGTTATTATTATATCTTTGTGTTTATGATAAATGTTTACATTCATGCTATAATAGTATTAACAAGGAAACATTAATACTTGTGTGATTTGTAAACTAAAATAAGAGTCCCTAGTAAAGCCTCTATATAATACTAGCTTGTTAGTTAATAGATGATTGTGGTTTCCCTATCATGAACATTGAGATGTTATTAACAACAAGATCATATCGTTGGGAGAATGATATGGTGGACATACTCCTATAGATAAGCGTAGCATAAAGATCAAGTCATTTTAATAGTTCAATTGCTATATGCTTTCTGATACATAGTAATCTAATTCCTTCGACCATGAGATCATGCATATCACCTTTACCGGATGGATGCTTTGATGACATCAAAAACTACACCGTAACTGGGTGGCTATAAAGGTGGCATTGAGTGTTTGGAAAGTATTGGTTGAGACACATGGATCAAGAGTGGGATTTGTCCATCCATATGACGGATATATATACTCTAGGCCCTCTCGGTGAAATGTCATCCAATTAGCTTGCAAGCATGTGACTAGCTCACAAGGGATCACATATCACGGAAACGAGAAAAGAGTACTTATCAGTAACGAGGTTGAACTAGGTATGCAGAGATACCGACGATCATAACCTCGGATAAGTAAACTATCGTGAGACAAAGGGAAATTGATATCGTATGTAAGTGGTTCATTCGATCGCAAATTAATCATAGAAATATGTGGGAGCCATATGAATTTCCATATTCCTCTATTGGTTATTGTTCGGAGAAGTGTCTCGATCATGTCCGCATAATTCACGAACCGTAGGGAGACACACTTAAGGATTCGACGTTGTTTGAGTAGTTATGGAATGATGATAAAGAGTCAGAATGTTGTTCGGAGTCTCGAATGGGATTCGGGATATCACGAGGAGATCCGGAATGGTCCGGAGAATAAGATTCATATAAGGAAAGTCCCGTTTCGGAGTTGGAGAATGGTTCCGGTGTTTTCATCGGGAATGTTCTAGAAGGTTCTGGAATGTCCGGCACTCCGGAGGGGAAGGGTACATGAATGTGTTATATCAAGTTGGTACGATTGCATCATGTACTCGGTGTCATCGCTGAACAAAATAGAAGGTTTATTCAAATCCTAGTTTGAAAAGTCAAACGCCAAGTTTGAAAGTCAAACGGCTAATTTTGGGAAGTGGAGAGGGAGGTGGAAACCGACTTGGGGGAGGAGTTCCTCCTCCCATGGCCACACCAAGCCGAGTTGGGGAGGGACTTCCCTCCCCTTGGCCGGCCCCCTCCACCTATATAAGGAGGGGCAGGGATCCCCTCCTAGACACACAAGTTCCTACCTCTAAACCCTAGTACCAAGCCGCCGCCGCCTCCATAGCCACCGCTGGCCCTAGGGCACTCGCCGCCGCCTAGGTGAAACCCTGGCCGCCGTCCTAGCCCCCTCCTCGGCGTGTCTAAACCCTAGATCGTCGAGGGACTCTCTCATACTCCACCATACTCGCTCCGGCTTAAGGCAAAGCCCTGCGAGATCTCCCCTCTACTTTCGGTACCACGCTGTTGTGCTGCCGGAATCGCGAGGAGAGTGATACAACCTCTGCTGCCTGCTGGAACAAGGGAGAGGAAGGTCTTATTCGAGTACCGAACGTGTGACCGACTGCGGGAGCGCTGCCGGAACACAACGCCGGAAGGATCGTCTACGCGATCTTGAGATCGGGAAGTGTACGACTACATCACCCACGAGAATCCGCTCTCGTTAAACACTTTGGAATCTTCGAGGGTGAGTTACTCCATCGACTCGTTGCTACTATCTAGTAGATAGATCTTGGCTTGTTTGTTTGTATGCGATAGAAAATTTTTGTTTTCCATGCTACGAAACCCTACAGTGGTATCAGAGCCATGTCTATATGTAGATCTGTTGCACGAGTAGAACACAATGGTCATTGTGGGCGTTGATGCTTTTATTGTCGATTGCTTCTTGTGTACTTTGCATCTTGCGGGATGTTGGGATGAAGCGGCCCGGTCTAACCATACATGACATCGTTTATGAGACTTGCTCCACGCTTGACATGCAACTTGTATTGCATAAGTGGCTTTGCGGGTGCATGTTTCTCCTAGCATAGTTAAGATTCAATTTACAACGGATGATTAACAATACTAGTATCAATGTTGTGGTTCATGTTCGTAAGTTAGAACGACACTTATTGAAAGCCCCAAACCACGTAAAACATGCAAAGAAAGTAGAGGCGTCTAACTTTGTTTTGCGAGGGTGTCTGATGATGTGATATGGCCATGATTGTGATTATATTTGATGTATGCAATGTTCCTTATTGTAAGTTGGCAACCGGCAGGAGCCATATGGTTGTCTTTAATTTATGTTAAGACCCGTGTGTCTATTCAAAGTAGTTGTAATAGTTGAAGCCGGTGGACGACAACCATGGAGAAGCGTCATTGACCTTGATTCAATGCCGGTGATGATGGAGATCATGTTCGTGCTAGAAGATGAAGATCGGAAGCACAAATAAGAAAGGCCATAGCATATAACATATTATGAATTGCATGTGATGTTAATCCTTTATGCATCTTGTATTGCTTAGTAGACGACGGTAGCATTATAAGATGATCTCTCATGCACATGAATTTCAAGTCATAAAGTGTTCACCCTTAGTTAGCACCGTTGCTAAAGCTTGTTGTTTCGAAGCACCACGTGATGATCGGGTGTGTTAGATTCCGCAAGTGTATACAACATGAGCAAGCCAGATTTGCTCATGCGGAAACTAAGGTTTGATCTTGACGAGCCTAGCATGTACAGACATGGTCTCGGAACACGGATCACCGAAAGGTAAAGCATGAATCATATAGTAGATATGATGAACATGTGGATTGTTCGCCATTGAAACTATATCAACTCTTGTTATGATCGGTGTTGTTGTGGTGGATTTGGTTCGTGTGATCACTAAAACAATGTGAGGGATATTGTTTTGAGTGGGAGTTCACCTAGATTAATTTTATTATTAATTTTAACTCAATTTGTCATAAACTTAGTCTAAACTATTGCAAATATGTTGTAGATCAATGGCAGCCCCTACCATCAATTTTAATGCGCTCCTAGAGAAAGAAGATTTGAAAAACAATGGAAGCAACTTCGCGGATTGGTTCCGCAATTTGAGGATTGTCCTCACAGCTGGTAATTTGACCTATGTGCTGGATGCACCGTTGGGTGACCCACCTGCAGCTGATGCTACCGATGAAGTAAAGAATGTTTACCTCACTTGGAAGACTCGGTACTCCATAGTTCAGTGTGCTATCTTGTATGGTTTAGAATCGGAGATTCAGAAAAGGTTTGAGAATTCAGACCCATATGATATTGTCGAGGATCTCAAATTGATCTTTGAGACTCATGCGGAAATTGAAAGATATGAGGCTTCTGAAAAGTTCTTTAACTGCAAGATGGAAGAGGGCAGCTCCGTCAGTGAGCATGTGCTTAAGATGTCTGGGCACGCAAACAAACTTCAAAGCTTAGGTATAGTGATTCCTAATGCTTTGGGGATTTACCGTGTCCTCCAATCACTACCACCAAGTTACAAGAACTTTGTCATGAACTACAACATGCAAAACATGAACAAGACGTTGCCAGAACTCTTTGCCATGTTGAAATCTGCAGAAGTGGAGATCAAGAAAGAGCACCAAGTGTTGTTGGTCAATAAGACCACCAAATTCAAGAAAGGCAAGTCTAAGTAGAAGGGGCACTTCAAGAAGGGTGGTAAGAAAGTTACCACGCCAACAAAGAAGACCAAGGCTAGACCTAAGACTGATACTGAGTGCTTTTACTGCAAGGGAGAAGGTCACTGGAAGCGGAATTGCCCAAAGTACTTAGAGGATTTGAAGAACAGCAACATCAAGAAGATAGGTATATCCGATATACATGTTATTGATGTGTATCTCACTAGTACTCGTAGTAGTGCCTGGGTATTTGATACTGGTTCGGTTGCTCATATTTGTAACTCGAAGCAGTCTTTGCGAATAAGCGGAAGCTAGCGAAGAACGAGGTGACGATGCGCGTGGGAAACGGATCAAAGGTTGATGTGATCGCGGTCGGCACGCTACCCCTTCATCTACCATCGGGATTAGTTTTATACTTAAATAATTGTTATTTGGTGCCTGCATTAAGCATGAACATTATATCGGGATCTTGTTTATTGCGAGACGGTTACTTGTTTAAGTCCAAGAAGAATGGTTGTTCGATTTATATGAGTAATATGTTTTATGCACATGCACCTTTGATAGATGGTCTATTCTTGTTGAATCTCGATAGTGGAAATACACATATTAATAACATTGAGGCTAAACGTTTGAAATCGAGCGATAACTCGACCTATATGTGGCACTGTCGTCTTGGTCACATTGGAGTGAAGCGTATGAAGAAACTCCATTCCGATGGACTTCTTGAATCACTTGATTTCAAATCACTTGAAAGATGCAAAGCATGTCTGATGGGTAAAATGACTAAGAATCCATTTTCTGGTATGATGGAGCGAGCTACGGACTTATTGGAAATCATACATACCGATGTGTGTGGTCCAATGAGTGTAGCATCGCGCGGTGGTTATCGTTATGTTCTTACCTTCACGGATGACTTGAGTAGATATGGGTATATCTATTTCATGAAACATAAGTCCGAAACTTTCGAGAAGTTCAAGGAATTTCAAAGTGAGGTAGAGAATCAACGTAACAAGAAGATTAAATTTCTACGTTCTGATCGTGGAGGTGAATATCTGAGTTACGAGTTTGGCGAGCATTTGAAGAAATGCGGAATACTTTCACAATTGACACCGTCGGGAACACCACAGCGTAATGGTGTGTCCGAACGTCGTAATCGAACTCTCTTAGATATGGTTCTTTCTATGATGTCACTTACAGATTTACCGCTATCATTTTGAGGTTATGCATTAGAAACAGCCACATTCACTTTAAATAGGGCACCATCTAAATCCGTTGAAACGACACCGTATGAATTATGGTTTGGGAAGAAACCTAGATTGTCGTTCCTTAAAGTTTGGGGTTGCGAAGCCTATGTAAAGGAGTTCTGATAGGACAAGCTTGAACCCAAAGCGGAAAAATCGTCTTCATAGGATACCGAAGGAAACTATTGGGTATACCTTCTATCATAGATCCGAAGGCAAAATCTTCGTTGCCAAGAATGGATCCTTTCTAGAGAAGGAATTTCTCTCGAAAGAAGTGACTGGAAGGAAAGTAGAACTCGACGAGGTTGTCGAACCTTCTCTCGAAATTGCGAGTAGCGCAGAACCGGAAGAAGTTCCTGTGGTGCCTACACCAGTTAGAGAGGAAGCTAATGATGATGATCATGAAACTTCGGTTGAAGTTGCTACAAAGCCTCGCAGGTCAACGAGAACTCGTACCACTCCAGATTGGTATGATCCCGTTATGATGTCATGTTGGTGGACAACACCGATGACCCTGAGACATATGAGGAAGCAATGATGAGCCCAGATTCCAACAAATGGCAAGAAGCCATGAAATCCGAGATTGGATCCATGTACGAAAACCAAGTATGGACTTTGGTGGACTTACCGGATGGCCGGAAGGCTGTCGAGAACAAATGGATTTTCAAGAAGAAAACAGATGCTGATGGTAATGTTACTGTCTATAAAGCTCGACTTATCGCAAAGGGGTTTCGACAAATTCAAGGAGTTGACTACGATGAGACTTTCTCACCAGTAGCGAAGCTAAAGTCTGTGAGGATTATGTTAGCAATCGCTGCATATTATGATTATGAGATATGGCAGATGGATGTCAAAACAACATTCCTCAATGGAGACATTGATGAAGTGTTCTATATGATGCAACCCAAAGGTTTTGTCGATCCTAAAGATGCTAACAAGGTATGCAAACTTCAACGGTCCATCTATGGATTGAAGCAAGCATCCCGAAGTTGGAATCAACGTTTCGATAAGGTGATCAAAAGTTTTGGTTTTATACAAACTTATGGAGAAGCTTGTATTTACAAGAAAGTGAGTGGGAGCTCTGTAGCATTCTTAATACTATATGTAGATGACATATTGTTGATTGGGAATGACGTTGACCTTCTTAATAGTGTCAAGGAATATTTGAATAATAGTTTTTCAATGAAGGATCTTGGCGAAGCAGCTTACATATTAGGCATAAAGATTTATAGAGATAGATCGAGATGCCAAATATCATTGTCACAAAGTACATATTTGGACAACGTTCTAAAGAGGTTTGGAATGGAAGATAGCAAGAAAGAGTTCTTGCCCATGTTCCCAATACGACCTTGAGTAAAACTCAAAGTCCGACATCGGCAGAAGATAGAGAAAGGATGAGTAAGACTCCCTATGCCTCAGCCATAGGATCTCTAATGTATGCCATGATATGTACTAGACCCGACATTGCATATGCTGTTAGTTTAACTAGCAGATATCAAAGTGATCCAGGAGTGGATCATTGGACAGCGGTCAAAAACATCCTTAAATACTTGAGAAGAACTAAGGATATGGTTCTTTCTTATGGAGGTGATGAACAACTCATTGTTAATGGTTACACTGATGCTAGTTGGAACACCGATCCGGATGATTCTAAATCACAATCTGGATACGTATTTATTTTGAATGGTGCAGTGATTAGTGGAGGAGTGCAAAGCAAAGCGTTGTGGCGAGATCTTCAACCGAATCGGAATACATGGCTGCTTGAGGCTTCACATGAAGCGATATGGATGAAAGAGTTCATTACGAGCTGGGTGTGGTTCCTAGTGCGCTGGACCCAATGTCTATCTCTTGTGATAACATGGGCGCCATAGCCAATGCGCAAGAACCAAGGTCACACAAGCGAAGCACATCAAGCTACGTTTTCACGCTATTCGAGAACATGTCCAAGATGGGGACATAAAGATTTGCAAAGTACACACAGATCTGAATGTGGCGGATCCGTTGACTAAACCTCTCCCGAGGGCAAAACATGACCAGCACCAAACTGCCATGGGTGTTCGGTATATTACCATGTAATCTAGATTAGATGACTCTAGTGCAAGTGGGAGACTGTTGGAGATATGCCCTAGAGGCAATAATAAATATAGTTATTATTATATCTTTGTGTTTATGATAAATGTTTACATTCATGCTATAATAGTATTAACAAGGAAACATTAATACTTGTGTGATTTGTAAACTAAAATAAGAGTCCCTAGTAAAGCCTCTATATAATACTAGCTTGTTAGTTAATAGATGATTGTGGTTTCCCTATCATGAACATTGAGATGTTATTAACAACAAGATCATATCGTTGGGAGAATGATATAGTGGACATACTCCTATAGATAAGCGTAGCATAAAGATCAAGTCATTTTTATAGTTCAATTGCTATATGCTTTCTGATACATAGTAATCTAATTCCTTCGACCATGAGATCATGCATATCACCTTTACCGGATGGATGCTTTGATGACATCAAACACCACATCGTAACTGGGTGGCTATAAAGGTGGCATTGAGTGTTCGGAAAGTATTGGTTGAGACACATGGATCAAGAGTGGGATTTGTCCATCCATATGACGGATAGATATACTCTGGGCCCTCTCGGTGAAATGTCATCCAATTAGCTTGCAAGCATGTGACTGGCTCACAAGGGATCACATATCACGAACGAGAAAAGATTACTTATCGATGGAGGTTGAACTAGGTATGCGAGATACCGCGATCATAACCTCGGATAAGTAAACTATCGTGAGACAAAGGGAAATTGATATCGTATGTAAGTGGTTCATTCGATCAAAGTAATCATAGAAATATGTAGCCATATGAATTTCCAGTTCCTCTATTGGTTATTGTTCGAGAAGTGTCTCGATCATGTCCGCATAATTCACGAACCGTAGGAGACACACTTAAGGATTCGGCGTTGTTTGAGTAGTTATGGAATGATGAGAAAGAGTCCGAATGTTGTTCGAGTCTCGAATGGGATCGGGATATCACGAGGAGATCCGGAATGGTCCGAGAATAAGATTCATATAAGGAAAGTCCGTTTGAGTTGGAGAATGGTTCGGTGTTTTCATCGGGAATGTTCTAGAAGGTTCCGGAATGTCCAGCACTCCGGAGGGGAAGGGTACATGAATGTGTTATATCAAGTTGGTATGATTGCATCATGTACTCGGTGTCATCGCTGAACAAAATAGAAGGTTTATTCAAAATCCTAGTTTGAAAAGTCAAACGCCAAGTTTGAAAGTCAAACGGCTAATTTTGGGAAGTGGAGAGGGAGGTGGAAACCGACTTGGGGGAGGAGTTCCTCCTCCCACCGCCTTTCCAAGCCGAGTTGGGGAGAGACTCCCCTCCCCTTGGCCGGCCCCCTCCACCTATATAAGGAGGGGCAGGGCTCCCCTCCTAGACACACAAGTTCCTACCTCTAAACCCTAGTACCAAGCCGTCGCCGCCTCCATAGCCGCCTCCGGCCCTAGGGCACTCGCCGCCGCCTAGGTGAAACCCTGGCCGCCGGCCTAACCCCCTCCTCGGTGTGTCTAAACCCTAGATCGTCGAGGGACTCTCTCATACTCCACCATACTCGCTCCGGCTTAAGGCGAAGCCCTGCGAGATCTCCCCTCTACTTCCGGTACCACGTTGTCTTTGAAATCGCGAGGAGAGTGCTACAACCTCCATGCCTGTTGGAAAAAGGAGAGGAAGGTCTTCGTCGAATCCGAATGTGTGACCGATTGGGAGGCTACTTGAGCAGGCCGAACGGAAGGATCGTCTACGCGAGCTTGAGATAGGGAAGAGTACGACTACATCACCCACGAGAATCCGCTCTCGTTAAACACTTTGGAATCTTCGAGGGTGAGTTATTCCATCGACTCGTTGCTACTATCTAGTAGATAGATCTTGGCTTGTTTGTTTGTATGCGATAGAATTTTTTTGTTTTCCATGCTACGAAACCTTACATTGCCTGCCATTGATGGTAGAAGAGAATACACAAGGAAGCAAGACAACCCCACAGATCTTGCCAAGGATTGCTACTACGTCCAATTTGCATCACCATGCTATATCATAATTTTCCTCTATTCATTGATATGTGTCTTATTATGAGGTGTTACTTATGTCTTTTCATCTGTTTTTGCATGTATCTTCCTCTCGGATCCCTAATACCAGGGGTGACCACAGAAAGATTTCCGCCACCTCTGTGGGGCGGAAAACACTGAGAGAGAGAGCTCTCCGGCAGACAGATTTCTATCGGGGAAATTCCTTCCCGGAGAGGGGAGATCGTCGCCATCAACACCATCATCAAGCTAGGATTCATCGGGATCATCATCATCCACACCATCATCTCCACCAGCATCATCATCACCACTCCATTCCGCTGTAACAATCGTGTTGAATACTTGCATAGATCTTAGGGGAAACTTTCCCGGTGTTGATTACTATTGTAGTTGATGCTTGTGAGTGGAACCATTGGATTATCGTTTATGTTCAGATTGTTATCCATTACCATATCATCTTTGATCTTGATCCATATGATGTGTTGTGAGTAGTTCATTTAGTTCTTGAGGACATGGGAGAAGTCATATTATTAGTAGTGGATTTTTGTTGAGATATTATTCAATGGTTTAGTATTTATGTTGTGGTGCTATTCTTCTAGTGGTGTCATGTGAACGTAAACTACATGATACTTCACCATTTATGGGCCTAGGGGAATGCATTGTGTATTTGGATATTAATTGTGGGGTTGCCGGAGTGACAGAAACCTGAACCCCCCGTTAGGACACCATTGCACAAGGGAGTGTAGGATCTCAGAGTTTAAGGCCATGGTTAGGTTTATATCTTAATTGCTTTCCTGTAGTTGCGGATGCTTGCAGGGGGTTTAATCACAAGTATGTATTAGTTTAAGTAAGGTCTGTACATTAGCACAGGTTCACCCACACAACACTTATAACACTAAAGAAAGTTACTCAGCTATTTGAAGCGAAAGCACTTGACAGAATTCCCATGTGTCCTCGAGAACGTTTGGTCCTTATAAATATTTCCACCGGCTTGTCCTTTGCTAAGAAAGGATTGGGACACTTGCTGCGTTTGCTCGTTGTCTTTATTACTTGCACTTTGTTTCTTTGCTTTATCATAAACCCCTAAAAATCCGTTGGCTAAGAGATTTCCTGCTCCATACCACTAGTCAACACCTTCTGCTCCTCGTTGGGATCGACACTCCTATTTATCGAAAATACTACGATACACCCCCTATACTTGTGGGTCATCAATAGTCGACAACTTTAATCTTACACGACCATGTTGGATTACGCCATGATATGAGTCACTTCGTGATACCGTCGGTATGAATTATCCACACATGGCATCTTATACCCTAGTTAACATGCCTAGCAGTTGTTCCACTAGTGATTGTGCACCGGAGCGGGTTGATGAAGATGCGGGTTATTCGAGGAGGCGCTTACCAGTTCTTCCACTAGATCTAACAATAACACAAAAGATTTGCATGCCTGTGCAATGATACATATATAACTAACACAGAAAAAAATCTAGCCACAATCATGATGGCTATGTTCCTCATGCCTCTTAGACCTACTAATTCTTTATAGCTACTATTTCTTGTCAATACCATCATACAATGTTTAAAAGTCGGTTTTGGTCCTTAGTGAATACCCACATGATTATTTCTCACAAACTCTTCAAACCATATTCCTTTTATAGGAGAGCAAAGGAGGAGTAGATTTAGTTTAGTGAATACAACACCCCAAAAGAGCACATGTTCGAGAGTAGCGAAATAACTTTGTTGATATTACAAGAAACATAAAAAGATCAAGACAACTTGTGTGGCTTCCCTTCTAGTCTAGTAAAAGATTATTTGTTAGGTAGGGGCGAAGTTATTGCACATGGATCCAACTAAAATCTTCTTTAATATTAAAAGGGAGCTTGTGTTCGATTGTTAGTATTTTTTGGAAAGGAGCATATATTAATATCAGAGGATACCAATTACACCCATCCTCTACAACAACGCATTGCCCTAGTGGCCACACAGATGCACACAACCAAAAAAAGAAAGAATAATTACAAAAAAGAAAAGTCCCGCTACTGTGACTCATTCATTGAAACAGCAGTACTACCACCACCAAGACAGCACCAGAAGTCCAGCTTCTCCAAAACCGACGCCTCCAAGAAGGAAACAATGCACAAACACCATCATCGCCCGATCAAATATCTAGGTTTTCACCCAAAATAAAGTCCACACTCTCAAAATAATACCTTCAACAAGGCAATTGCCAGGCACAACCAATTAAGGCCAGACCCTGGGTTTTCACCTCGAGAGGTAGGACCATGAACCTCTCCTATGCTGTCGCCCCCACTTGCATGCCACTACTCCAATTCACAAGTCACCTAGCTAATTCCTCATCACCAACCAGACTCGAACCACCATTGTCTGTCCTCAGATCTTGGTCTCCATGACTTTCTCCATCAGCACAATGGAACGGGAACATGCCCCATGATAATAACAGCCAACAAAGCTTCGAAGCACACCCTCTAAAACCAAACGGTCAGGGTAAAACATGGGTGCATACGACTGAATTCAATCCTTCCATCAAACTCACGGCATGATAGAACTTATGGAGTTCGCCGGTGGAGCCTTCCGTAACACGACACGAAAACCAGATCAATGGAGACCAACATCTGGCAGATCATCGTCTTGGCTTGAGAGGGATCCAGGACCACCTCCTTTATTGAAACCGAGCCAGCAGCCCCCACGCCACCCGCCGGAAACTAGCAGGATCCACCGCAAGAAGGCAAGACCACCCGGCCGACCATTCCGACGGAGAAGGAGGCCAACACCACGATGTCGGGGGCAGATGATCCAAGTGCTCTAGTGTCGCGAATAAGGCCCGGGTCGCCTCGGCGCCGACATCGAGGCCAACAGACGGGACAGATCGTGGCTAGGCCCAGATCCCTCCGCCGCCTGCCGCCATCTGGGCCGAGGATTACCAGCCGCCGCTCGCCGCAACACCACCGCCAAACCAGCCGGGACAAACGTTGCCGCCTTCCCTCCAGATCGCGATCAGGGATGCCGCCGCCACGCACCCAGGTCTTTGCCAGGCGATGATACGGATGGCGGCGGCGGGGAGGATATACCACGGGAGGGAGGGCTCGGCGGGGAGGGGAGGCCGCCCGGCTTGGCGCGTCACCGCCGCGCGGGTACAGGAGGAGGAGGAGGGGCTCCGCTGGGAGGAGGAGGGGTGCAGGAGGAGGAGGAGGAGCATTTGATTGTTAGTATTACCCTTGTCTTAGCGATATCCTCTGCATGATGTATCTACGGATATGATGGACCATGTACCACTAAGTTCATACAGACTTCCTATGCCCTTTTGTGCTTATTTTAGATATCACACTGTCAACAAAGAAATCTCAACCTATTCTTGGTAATATAGATTCCATTCTCATAGCTACATTGATGAAAAAAATGAACATCTCATCTAGATTGTACAAAACCAAGCCTCGTATCCTTTCATGTAAGCTCGTTGAACGTATGATTTTTAAATGGAGATAAAAGATTTTCCCAATCACATTGACTAAAAGAATCTTTCCAAGATAATAAGAATAGAACTGGATCAATACCATCGTGGAACATGACCGCACATTGTAACACCTAACAATGTCATAATCAACACGGAACTCGCAAACATCGTTTATAAGAAATATCACTATCAAATTTGCATGAGAAGCTTAATGTCATCACTCCTCCCCGAGCCAGCGACTCCGACTTCACCTCTAATAACCATCCATAAAGTCCTTGCCGCAATCAACTTGGAACCCATGGCGGTGGATGCAAAAAAAAAAATCGACACGCGTTAGTGACATGAAAACTCTAAATTTAAACTACAAACATTGCAAGAGAAATATTTTGATCGTGCACCACTAGAATTTGCAACATATCATTCATCTATTTTCATTGTCACCATCAAGTATCATCCATGGCCGCTCCGACTCCACAAAGATACGACAATGCAGGAGAAACCCTTGGAAAACACCTATTGATAATGGGTATTAAAATATGTACAGCTACTATATTTATACCACATATGATTATGTACTATTAGTATACCTTCCCTAGGACATCTTCTACAAAACCCATTCCTTATTATACTAGTGAAGGGGTCGAAATGGATATGGAAGATGTCACTAGTATCCGGAGTTTAAACCAATCAAATAATCTACAAAGTGTGACAACGGTCCAGGCCACACTGGACTATGTCACAATATGAGTTTGGTGAAATCTAAACCCCCCCTCCCCCGAGGCAAATTTGTCACCCTTAGGTACCCTCTGACCCTGTATAGTTCAATCAAATGAACTTAATTCATTCAAGAACTGAAGAGGGTTAGAGGTTACCCTAAGAGTCACCAATTTGTATCCCTATCTTTCTTTACCCGCCTTGTTTAGATTATGCCACATTAAGTTCTTTCTACTCCCTCTGATCCATATTAATTGTCGCTAAATTGAATGTATCTAAATACTCCATGTGCAATATACAGCGGAGTACTCCCTCCGTCCTAGAGTGTAAGTCACGATCCTCTAATATCTTGGCCCAAGGCTTAACGTGATTGGGACTGAAATTGTGACTAATTAGACCGGACTGTGATGCTTCGTATCTGGTACAGCCAATAAAAACAGCCCTATAATTACTGCATGCATGGTGGAGAGGAAGGTGTGGGCTGCATATGCTAATTAACTCCAATTAATGCAAAATTGTGACTTATTTGCTTCATATACGGGACAACCTGAAAATGAAATTGTGACTTACACTCTAGGATGAAAGGAGTACATCCAATTCAGCGGCAATTAATATGGATCGGAGGGGAGTATTAATTTTCTTAGAAGTCCGTGCTTGGTCTATGGGCATCTCATCTTTAACAACACCACCAAAGTAAAAGAGCTTCTGCTCAGTGATACCAGCCGACGACCGCCTCCAAATATTGATAATTGCATTATAACCAATAGACCTTGTCAGTTGGATTCTTCGCCCAGAGGCTTAAGTGTCCCCAACTCAAACTGCCACTCATGTTGCCATGCACGGCAATGATGTCAGTGAACTCTAGCTTGGTTTGGTACTCATGGCGATGCTACACGATGAAATGGAACTTGCACTATATGTTTTCACTCCTTTTTCCGCAACACTGTTACATGGGGAGAAACCAGACTGTGGCAGAGCAGTTGCATGCCGCGGAAGAACACAAGAATTTCTGCATGAATGACAAACACATGGTTTTCCCTCGTCCGACCATGCCTGACGCATGCGGCCATGCCATTTCCATGCATGTTGCTTGCTCACACAAAATAAGGTAGCTAGCTCTAGGGAAGCTAGGTGTATACATCAGTGGCATGCAATCTCTCTATATATACACGTTCTCACGTCTGTCCAGTTAGAACGTGTCCTTTAACTTTGCATTTCCCTATGAACTGGTATGTATGAGAGGGGTTGTTCGCTTGGCATGAGAGTGAAGTGAGATAGTGGAGAGAACCAAATAGTGATGGTGTAAGACTGTAAGCGCAATGCAACCGGTCTAACTCAAGAACAAGTCCATGAAATGCATTGTATCTCCAGATAATTTAAGGGTTCATTGATGCTCGGTTCCATGAGCCTTACACATTTTTATAGTTTCAGTACGCTGAAAAGCCAAGTGATGCTACTGAAGCCTACGAGAGCAATGTCTGACTTCCATGGAGCATCTGTTTCACCGCGGACCAATGTTGAAGTGGAAAGAAACGCATCTGCGTAGGTGCAAAGCTATACGATCCCCGGGTTGTTTGGTAAGGGTGAAACCTGATTAGCAACGCTTTTTCAGAAAGCTCCAGTTCAGAAAACCCAGCTGACTCTGCTTGGAACAATATGTAGCCGGATCAGCACCGCTGTTTGGCATGAATATCCGTGCACCCGGATCAAGAATTTCCTAGGGACACATCTGATGATGACAGTGTAATGGCAAAAAAAAGTGGAGCCATGACTCTCTGTTGCTTCTTCTAATCTGAACTATGAGTAGGCGCTTGATCAGGGCTCAGTTGATCATTCTTTTTTTTTGTTTTGGAAGACAAGTTTTTAAACCTAGCATAAAGCAGGAGACTCAAACTGTTTTTCTCTTTAGCTAAAGCATTGGAGGAGACATTTTGGGTCTATCCAATTGGAGTGCCATAATGGAGTGAGGATTTACCCCTCCTAGGTTGGGCCCCCGGCACCATCGCAGCCGAAGATTTCTTGGAGATTCGTGTAAAGTCTGTGCGGTCAAAGCCTTGTGTACTTTTGCATTTTAACCCTTGAAAAATCTTAGATTTAAAATATAATCCACGCGGACAGGATAAATTCTCAGGCTCCAGACCGTACGTAGACCACCCGTCGTTTTTATCCTCCACCTACCCCCGAACACTCTCCCCTCCATCGCGTCGCCGTGCCTCCTCCTCCTCCTCCCTGATAGACGCCCACCGCCCACCACCTCCTCCTACTACATGCCCCAGATGGGGGAGGCGCCATGGAGCAGCAAAGCTGCCTACAACTGTGGAGGATTGGAGGATTGCCGGCTTCAACCAGATCTGGAGGATATGAGGCCTCTCCTTTTCCTTTATTTGTTCTTTTATTTTTGCTCCTTTTTCTTTCTTTTTTCTTCATGCTTTTGTATTTTTTGTTTGGATCCAGTTCTAGTTCATGCGATTTTGTATGAATCTTTGATGGATCTGTGATGGATCTTTTTTTCTTCATGATTTTGGACACGTTTCTAAGTTTCTCTATTATTTTTTACCACTGTGAATCTTGTATGATATCACTGCGAATCTTGTATGTATTATCAAGTTTTGTGTGGCACGAATATGGGCGATGGGAGTACGATTTTTTACATGTATGGTTCTTGTGTGAATCTTGATTTACTTGAAAAAATACTAAGAATCTGTAATGAAACGATGTTGGACCTAATACGTTGTTGAAAAAATACTAAGAATCTTGATTTACATATTTTTTTTGGTATTAATCTTATTAATGTGGATTTAAGAAAATCAACGTAAAAAAATATTTTGGTTGCAAATAAAAATCATGGTAGATCTGTTAATGAGAGGAGTGACAGTGAGATAGTGTTAAAAACTTGTTATAAAATCAGATTATATAATGTGTGAAATCTCGTGAATCTTGTGTGAATCTTGTATGAAACGTTCTTGGTATTAATCTTGGTTGATGCAGATTGTTGTTATTAGTGATAACAAACGTTCTTACAAAAAATAATAATCAAGTTTGATTGTTGTTAGTAGTTTCAAAAAAGTTCTATTGAAGAGTCATTTGAGTTTCGGTGTTGACCATGTATCTTAAAAAAAATATTTTGGAAAAAGTATGAAACTCGTACAATATTTCTAGAAAAGTTCTTAAAAAAATATTCTATGAAATATTGTTGAGTATTATTGAAAAAATAATTATGTAAGAAATTGTTGATTACATTATATGAATATCTCTTGGCAGAAACAAGTTTGTAAAACATGTGAACCTTGTATGAAACTTCTGAATCTAAGATGAAACAAAGTAAGAGTGTCTAAATATTGTTAAATAAAAAGTAGAAAAATAAAAATTATCAAAAGAGATTGTTGAAAAAACAAATTATATTAATTGTTGAAAAAAATATAAAACTTGTACGACAAGTTTATAAAACGTGTGAATCTTGTATATAACTTCTGAATCTAAGATGAAACAAAGTAAGAGTGTCTAAATATTTTTAAATAAAAAATAGAAAAATAAAAATTATCAAAAGAGATTGTTGAAAAAACAAATTATATTAATTGTTGAAAAAAATATAAAACTTGTACGGATATTTCTAGAAAAAATCTTAAAAAAAATTATATGAAATATTGTTGAATATTATTGAAAAAATAATTATGTAAGAAATTGTTAATTTAATTATATTAATTAGATTGGCTGATTAAAACTGGTTAATTAAATTAAACAAAGATGTATATGTGAATCACTTTCTTTCGTTGAAGCAATGACAGAAATGTATAAAACCTGAAAAAACTGGGGGCTAATAAGCAAAACAGCAATAAACTTGAGAAGTAAGGTGGGAGGGTTGTTCTGTAAAAGTTGTAGCACGAATCTCCAAGAAATAAACGGCAAAGATGGTGCCGGGGGCCCCTCCTACGGGGGGAATTGCATTGCCCGCCATAATGCTTCTTGTTTGCTCTCATCTTGTATCCTGAAGACTAGTTTTTCTATTTTTTTCAAGGGTAGTACCTTGCAGGCTAGTTTTATATGGGTTGAGCATACATGAATACCACAACATAGATGAACTGAGCCAATGAAGCCCATGGCTAAACAGTGATTCTTTTATTGGCCCACCAAGAGACTGCTCGGCTCTTCCCCACACCGCGGGCTGGACACAGGAATAAAGGGGACACGGAAACGAGGCAGCAATGTCGATGGCGCCAAGGAGAACAAGAGGTCCCGGAGAAATGGCGGCCCGAGAGGAGGCAGAGTAGGAAGGAGTTAATCTTATTTCACGATTACATTGGTGGGTATCACCGCTTTCCCTGCCTATGGCCAATTTCACTGCAAGTGATTGTTGCACCTTTCTAGCTCTGGTTGTTGGTTAATATTGGTGCCTACTTCAATTTGATTGCAGTAGCAACTAGTCTTCACAAGAACAAGATGTTTGTTTGTTGACCTCTTCATTTTTTGCAGATTGGAAATTGGCAAAAGCAATGAGATTTTGTGCAAGATATTTGAAATTGAAACCGAGTCTGAATTGGAGGTGTGTAGCATGTCTAGTGGTACATTACTAGCAATTTCGGTGTCCCCCCTCCCTCAAAAAAGTGTGCATGGGGCAGTTTTCTTCTAAGAAGACGGAACCCATATTTATGTCTTGTATAACTCTGTATAGATGTACTTGGTCGAGCTAGGTATACTTCATGTTTTCACAGGCTGATTCGACCTCCCTTACAGAGATCTACATCTTTACATGCCATGTTTTGAAATTTTGTTGCTGCTGCTATATACTTCCCGATTTCTGCCTCCTGCAGGCACGTGAGTATATGTGTATGGTGAGTACATGTCTAAACGGACCATATGGGTTTGGGTGGGCTCGTACGATCTTTGGAACAAAATCGGTATCGAGTTTCTGTTTATCAAAGTTTAAAGAGGAGGGGGATACTGAAGCAAAAGTGCATTCACTAGCAATCATATAAGGTAATTGCTAGTGATGTTGTCACTACTCGGTAGTGTACTATCTGCAATAATAAGCCTACAAGGACAGTTTGATCAAGTTCTTCACATATATTTCCTGGGCACCCCGGTTCTGAAAAGATCGTGGCCTCTATGTGACATGCCAATCCCTGGATCGGTTCATTGGCCCACAATAGAGTAAGATAGATAACATAGCAAAATAACCGTGTATCATATACTACAAAGATCCAGAGTACCATTATTACAATAAAAGCTTAGCATAAAGCTAGCTCAAATTATTCAGGTAGCAACAAAACTAAATATATCCTCCAATCTTCAATTTGCCCACAAGTGAACAAGTGCCGAGTGGAGTACCGTGGCCTATAACGATCAATCAGAATCGGAATAACCTGCAACATGAAACGTAGCAGCCCCGAAGGGTCAATACATGGAATGTATGGCAAGTAGAGCTAGTAAAGGAGACAATAGTACTAACATCTACATGCATATCTGGCAAGTGGAGCTGTGTCTGGCTTGCATTTGCAAATACATTTGTCCTACTTTCATAAACAGTTTTGATTTTCTTTGAAAAACTCCCAATTAAGTTAACCCAACAATATTAGAACAGTTATGAAATTAGAATGAGCGAGAAACATGTCATGGAATCAATATCTAGCAACTCAGATGTCCATAACCGGGGACACGGCTAATCGATTAGATTATACACTCTGCAGAGGTTAGTACACTTTACCCATGTGACTTGGCCAGCCCAGCTCGTACCATCACTCTCATTTTGGGTGATGATAGGGAGAAGACCAAGAAGAGACTGTTCGGGAAGTAGCTCCTCAATCCCGACGCGCACCGGTCCAACCTACCAAAATTCTACATCTCTGGATACGCGGGTTCGAGTTACCACAACCTACTAAGTCCAACCAACCGTCCATTCCATTATTGGCACATGGTTGTACACGTAAGCTACACAATAAAGAAGCCAATCATTCTCTCTTGATACCTGGGTGCCTTTCCGCAATGAAACCACCAAAATTTATCAATACCATCACACCCAGGGGGTTCATTGATTAAGTTGTTTTAGTTTTCACAAACCAATACTTTGAGAAAACAAGTATCCATGATGTAACCCAGCCCTCGTTCAACAAGCATGGCTAAGCACATCTACAAACGGTGGTTCATCTACAAAGAGGGTCCTACCACATAATAGGACATAACATAGCGATAGTATCATCCTACACATGCATCTACAAAATACACGACAATGCATTGAAAATAGTAGGACGATATTCATGAACAAAGTAGCATCTACTTGCCTTGGTTGTAGCGGTCTGGAGCACAATCCTCACACGAACAAGCATTGCACTCAGCACAATCTACACGACATAATTGCATTCATAAACAAACAATCCACAACATATGCAACAAATATGATGCATGAATGCAAGAACGGCAAGTGAATTGGTGCTACAGCTGCACCACAACATCCTATAACATAACACTACCGATTGCATGCATGGAAAATAGTTTTAGCGCTAGGAAAACTACTAGACAAAAGTAATGCTCCAAACTAGAGCTAGAACTTAAATAATTCACTACCGGTAGTATACTGTTTGTAAAATCTTGGGAAAATTCTACCGCATAGGCATCGCTGAGTAGAAACAGTATCAATTGGAATTACTCAAAAAGGAATTATAAAACTCCCCGAGTAGTTAAAACACTACAGAAAGCCATTAGACAAATACTGCAGAAGTTTTTACTTTAAGCCTATCTTTTTAATTCATGATGAGATTCCCCTCATTCATACGAGTTCAGGGACATATCACACATGCTTTTTGGAGCTACGGATCTTTTTATACGAATTTTATACTCCGAAAAGGCCACCAACTAGTTTGATTAAACTGTACTAAACCTGACAGTAAAAGTCTGAACCAAAGCTACAGCGAGATTCTATACGACTCACTGAACTCGTACATATTTTATTTGCAATTTTTGGCCAAGCGGTTGAATTTCTATGCAATTTACAAGATTCTACCGAAATCTGCCAACTAAAGGGATTAACGAAATTGACCCAGTCAACTGTGTCTGTTTGACTGGGCGATGACTGGGCGTCTGACTAGTCAACGTCTGGGATGCTGACCAGTCAACGAACGATCTAAGCCGTTGATCTGAGATCTGACGGTGGTTGCTGTCTTACCGGAAACGGATGACGAAACGGACTCCGGAAGGCGCGGCGAGTTCCGGACGGCGGTGACGATTGGCTCCGGCGACGAGATACTTCCTACACGGACATACACGGTCAACGAACGGGTCCTAGAAAATCACGCGGCGCGCGTACGTGTGTGTATGCGTGCATGCAAGCGCGCATGCGATGACGCGCACGTATGCGTGCGTGTACGTGTATGCATGCATGTTAGCACGCGAATCGAGGCAGCGGCTAGTGCGCGCAGCGAGGCGGCGCAAGCAGCGGCGGCGGCGGCGGGCGGCGGCGGCAAGGCGGCGCGCTGCGTAGTGGCGGCGAGGCGGCGGGCGCGGCGGGTGCAAAGCGGCGCTGGCGGGGCGGCGAGGTCGCGCTGTGGCGAGGTGGCGCGGGCGGCGCGCGGGCGCCGGGCGGCGCGGCGGGTGCTGCGTGGACGGCGGGCGGGCGGCGGCGGGCGGCGAGGCGCGAGGCGTGGCGGCGGCGAGAGGTGGCGGCGCGAGCTACCGAGGGCGCGGCGGCGGCGGCGGCAGGCGGGTCCAGGCGGCGGCGCGGGGGCGATCCCGAGGAGGAGGGCGATGGCGGCGGGCACGCGGAACGAGGCGAGCGGGACGGCTCGATCGCGGGCAGGGGGTCGGCGGGCACGGTTCCCGAGGCCGGGTGGCCTCCTATTTGTGGGGCCCCACGTGGAAATCAAAACTGATTCGGTTCGGAGTTGTACTAGAACTCAGAAATCGGTCCGGATTTTCGGAACGTTTTCTGGCGGTTTACTAAAACGTCCAGTCTTTTGCATACGAACTCCGATTGGAGCGATTCTCGCGCCTACGGGTTCGTATCGTCGAGGGGCACAACCTTCCGTCGAAGTTTGCGCGAAAACTCGAACCTACAGGGGTGGTTGTTGCAAGTCCCTCTAAAGCTCCCTGCAGGAACCTTGTAGCAAAGTAAAATAGGTTTTTGAAGATAGCGTTCCGCCGAACCTTTTCACTCGGCGGTTTTGCATAGAAAAGCATGATGCAATGACATGAATGATATGCAAGACCAAATCTAAAATTTGGGATGTGACAAGACTAACCCCCTTAAGATGAATCTCGTCTTCGAGATTCGGCGCGGCTAGCAAAGAGGTGTGGGTAGTCCTCTCGGATGTCGTCCTCACGCTCCCAAGTGGCTTGCTCTTCGGTGTGGTGGCTCCACTGTACTTTGCAAAACTTGATTGTCTTGGTACGGGTAGTCCTTTCTGCTGTCTCCAGAATCTTGACCGGTTTCTCCTCATAGGTCAAATCATTCTCCACCGAACCTCCTCCAATGCACGGTGTCTCTCAACGGTGTATCCACCATCTCCGGATGGCACTTCTTCACCGGGACACGTGGAACACGTTATGAACAGACAGAGCCTCCGCAACTCCAACGATAAGCAACTTCTCCTTTGCGTATAAGACCCGATACGGTCCAATGAATCGAGGTGCCGCCTTACCCTTAATTCCAAATCTCTTGATTCCACGGCGGCGATACTCGAGGTATGCTCTATCACCTATCTCATACACCACTTCCTTGCGCTTGGGCCAGTAGCTCTTCCGCCTTGATTGTGCTACCTTCAGCCTGTCCTAATCAAGGACCTTCTCCTCAAAGATCCTTGATCAAATCAGGTCCAAACAACCGACGTTCTCCTACTCCATCCCATAGCAATGGTGTTCGCACCGCTTCCCATATAACACATCGAACGGTGACGTCTTGATGCTGGTTTGGTAGCTGTTGTTGTAGGAAAACTCCGTGACACGGCAAATTCTCATCCCAACTAGAGCCATGAGCCAAGGCGCAAGCTCAAAGATGTCCTCCAAAATCTGATTCACCCTCTCCATCCATCACCAGGTGAAACGTGCTAAACTCAATCTAGTACCAAGTGACTCGTGCACTGGCGCCAAGTGTGAGGTAAATTGGGTGCCTCTATCCGACACGATACTATTGGGAACTCCGTAGGCACACAATTTTGTCCATGTAAATCTTGGCCAACTTTGCACTCAGATAGGTCGTTTTACCGTATAAAGTGGGCTACCTTGGTCAAATGGTCGACCACAACCCAAATAGAGTCATATCCCGACCTGGTCCAGGCAATCCCTGATAAAGTCCATTCCCACTCTATCCCACTTCTAGTCCGCACGGGCAACTGTAGTAATCCTGCTTCTCGTGTTCTCGCCTTCACTCGGCTACATACATCACATAGGGCAATATGCTTGGCGATATCTCCCTTCATGTTGTTCCACCAAAATCTGCTCTTCAAATCCATATACATCTTTGTGTTGCCCGGATGTATGGAGTACGGCGAGTTATGAGCCTCATGCAAAATCAACTCCCTTATCTCCGGGTCACTGGGCACACACAAACGATCTCCATACCACAAGGTACCATGCTCATCCTCGCGAATATCCTTTTCCCGATTCTCCTTCATCTTTTCCTTTATCTCCTCTATTTCCTTGTCTCCCACTTGAGCCTTTACGATTCTGTCCTGTAGCGTTGGTTGGACTTCCATTGTTGCCAAGTATCCTTCAGACACTACTTCCAGTCTAAGGTCTCTGAATTGCTTGCACAAATCCTCAGGCAATTCACCAATTGTCAATCCATTGGCATAAACCTTCCGGCTCAGAGCATCAGCTACTACATTGGCCTTTCCCGGGTGATATTGTAGATTCATATCATAATCCTTGATAAGTTCCAACCATCTCCGTTGTCTCATGTTCAGTTCCTTCTGTGTAAATATGTACTTCAGGCTCTTGTGGTCGGTGTACACATCACAGTGTTTTCCCATTAAGTAATGCCTCCACACTTTGAGCGCATGAACCACTGATGCTAACTCCAAGTCGTGTGTGGGTTAATTCCGCTCATGGTGCTTGAGTTGTCGCGAGGCATATGACACTACTCTCCCATCTTGCATCAAGACACTACCAAGTCCTCGAGAAGCATCACAAGACACTTGAAATCCTTCAAGATCCGTAGACATAGAACAGGCGCAGTCACTATTCGATGCTTCAGATCCTGAAAGCTGGCTTCACATACGTCTGACCATTCAAACTTCCTCTCCTTCTTCAGAAGTTCAGTCATCGGCTTAGCAATCTTAGAAAAGTTTTCTATGAACCTCCGGTAATATCCAGCAAGTCCCAAAAAGCTTCGAATCTCTCCTGCATTCTTGGGTGCTTCCCACTCGCCATCGCATCACTTTGTTTGGATCAACAACAATTCCTTCTCCTGACACTACGTGTCCAAGAAATCCAACAGTGTTAAGCCAGAATTCACACTTACTGAATTTGGCATACAGCTTGTGTTCCCTCAGCTTCTCCATAATCAGTCGCAGATGCTTCTCATGCTCAGCATCATCCTTGGAATATATCAGTATGTCATCAATAAACACCACCACGAACTTGTCCAAATACTCCATAAATACCTTGTTCATCATGGTCATGAAGTATGCCAGGGCATTCGTTAGTCCAAAAGACATAACTGTATACTCATATAAACCATACCTAGTGGTGAAGGCGGTTTTCGGTACATCCTCTTCTCGGATCTTCAATTGGAAATAGCCTGATCGCAGATCAATCTTGCTGAACACCTTTGCTCCTTCCAGTTGATCAAACAAGTCATTTATGTTCGGCAGAGGGTACTTGTTCTTAATGGTTACTTCGTTCAGCGAGCGATAGTCTACCACTAACCTCTTGGTGCTGTCTTTCTTCTCCACAAACAGAACAGGCGCTCCCCATGACGACGCACTAGGCTGAATGAATCCCTTTTCCAGCTGTTCCTTCAACTGTTTCTTCAATTCTTTCAGCTCATCCACATCCATCTTATATGGTTTCTTTGCTATAGGTCCAGTTCCCGGCATCAGGTCGATAAGAAACTCTACATCCCTGTCAGGTGGCATTCCTGGCAGCTCTTCCGGAAACACGCCGGGGTAATCCCTAATCACTGGTACAGTATCCATGCTAACCCCCTTAAGAGAATTCAACTTACACCTTCTCGGTCGTGCAGCCGACTTGAATCTAATCCTCTTACCATCCGGGGTTTTGAGTGAAACAGCTCGATGTGCACAATCTATGTGTCCCTCATGCATAGACATCCAATCCATACCCAGAATGACATCTAATCCCTGTGAATCCAATACTACTAGATGTGCAATGAAGTTGTGTGTTCCAATCCTCACAGTCAAGTCGCGACATCCCGCGCTAGCTATCATATCTCCTCCAGGTGAACTCACTCTAATAGACCTTTTCATAGACTCAGTAGGTAACTTATACTTATCCACAAATGCCCTTGATATGAATGAATGCGATGCACCAGTATCGAAAAGTATAAGTGCAAGGTAAGTGTTGATTGGGAGCTTACCAATCACAAGGTCAGGCTCATCTGGAATCTCCTCCACATTCATGTGGTTCACTGTGGCCTTCTCGCCGTTGGTTGGCTTCAGTCCTTTCCTCTCCGGATAGTTGTCAGCATAGTGTCCCTTCTGCTTGCACTTGAAGCACGTCACCTCACTCAGATCCTTCTTCACGAAGTTGCGATCACGGTTGCGGTCATGTCCGCCGTGTCCTCCAGAGTGGTGAGAGTGTCCTCCCTTGTGGTTGTGGTGGCTGCTCCTATGGTTGTCATGGCGATGTCCATCGCGGCGGTCATGGGTCCCATGGTCACTTCCTCCATGCTTGGAGTATCCATCATATGAAGTGCGAGACTTGTGGTGAGAACCAGAGTGATGAGTATTGCTCTTTCTCTTGCGATTCTCCACCTGCTTGTGCTTCCCCTCCAAGATCCTAGCCTTGTCCATAAGCTCCTGGAAAGTGGGGCAGTAAACCACAAGTAGCTGTACTGAAAGCTCATCATTGAGGCCATCCAGGAATCTCTCCCTCCTTTTGGCATCAGTGTCAACATCCTCAGGTGCATAACGGGACATGTTGTTGAACTCCTCAATGTACTCGGCCACGGTGCGATTGGTTTGGCGCAGGTTGCGGAACTCCTTCCTCTTCAGGCTTAGAACTCCTGAAGACACGTGGTTGGTCCTAAATCCTTCCTCAAACATAGCCCAAGTCACGGTATCCAGCGGGTGGGTGATCTGAAATATGTCCCACCAAGAAGCGGCTGGTCCCTCCAGTAGGTGAGCGGCAAACCTCACCTTCTCGGCATCAGTGCACCCGACAGTTACTAGATCCTTGTTGACTGAACGCAACCAGTCGAGAGCAACCATTGGTTCCGCTAAGAGAGAACTTAGCTGGCCTTAACCTCAGAAATCTGGTGAGAGCATCTCCCTGAGGCTGATTGTTTCCATTGTTGATGTTCTGATTCGCCATGAACTGAGTCATCACTTGGGTCAGCTATGCCTGGGCTGCCATGAGCTGCTCCATCTCAGTGGGTTGGCGGCGAGGAGGCATCTGCGGTTCAGCATAGGTAAGTTTAGAAAAAATCAACTACGACAATAGGATTCTACCCATGCATATCATCAATCAACAACAAACACTAGCAGACAATCTCAAGCAAGCAACACATCAACAAACAAGCGATCCAGCAACATCCCAGGTGTTTTCCTAGCAGTATATAACTACTGAAATAGTTTTGCAAGAGTTGGCAATGGCTAACTAAACAGTAGATCAACTAATCAACAAAACAGCAATTCTGCCAGAACAGTCCAGCAGCATTCACGAATTTTTCCGCCTGACTTAAACACGTCAGAAAATTAAGCCATTTTTTGTGCATATGGCACAGAGAGTTTCTCAACAGCCCAAGTTTTTTCAGATTTTTCTGAGTTACCAGAAAAATATCAAAAATCGTGCAGTACTGCTGTATCAGCAGAAAAACTGCAGCGAAAAACAAACAGATGATAACCAAATTGCCATAACTATTTCATAAAATTCGCACAAATAAATCCTGAAATATTGGAGTACAAAAATAATCAACTAAACACTTTTAATCTAACACGAACTAAGTTTCACAACGATCGAGACTAATCCTAACGAGTTCTCCAAACATGGACTAATTGGTGGACTTCTATCTACTTTTTGAAGAGATTGAGGTAGGTCCTTGCGGTAATGCGTTGGCGCTTCGGCTCGCGGTACAACCATGGCGGCGGAGTGTACACCTCTCTTGAACCATCACTTGAGACTTCAAACTCCACCTCTTCTGGATCCTCCTCCTCTTCTTCATCCTCAGTTGCAATAGCAACAGCTTCATCTCCTCCACCATCATCGTCTCCATCATCATCATCCTCATCCTCATCATCATCATCTCCACTGTCATCGTCATCCCCATTGTTGCCATCATCTCTATTGTCATCATCAGAGGGTGGATTCAGCTGTGCTTGGAGAGCGGCAATCTGGGCTGTCAAAGCTTCAATGGTTTGGTCCCTTTTCTGGACGGTCCCTTGCAACTGTTGTATGCTCTGGGTATTCTCTTGCACAGTGCCATGAAGATGGGCTATGGTCTCATCTCTGGCTATCAGGGCAGTCTCCAGAACTCCCAAAGCTTCATACAAAGTGTCAATCTCCTGTCCTTGGACCACCATTCCATTGCTAGTAAAGTCTGCTATCTCCTTCAACATCCTCACCTTCTCTGCTAGAGCTCCATTCTCTCTCTCCATGTCCTCTATGTGCCTCCGACGGGGCGGCATGTTGTTTCTGTCGCCCGGGGTAACCACAATGTTCCCATCTTCATCACGCCTTCCATAATCACGGTAGGGTGAATCTGCAGGCAGCAGGTGTCAGACATAGTGGCACTGGCGAGACAGGGCTTCATGTACTGCCAGGTTGATTCCAAGTCCCTGAGCCAGTATATCTTGGTGTAGACCAAGTGCTGGGTTTGGCAAGCGGCATCTCTGAATATGAAGGTAGTGATCTCCCATGCATCCTCTCCATATCCATAGGTGTACAGCCTTCTTCCCTTGAACATAGGCGTTGGCAATCCCAACGATCGAGAGAGCTGAGCTAACGCCTTGCAAAGGGCCTTGGTGACTCCATGGTGACATACTCACCCGACGCCTCCCATCTATCAAGTAAAAGAGGAAAGTGTGAGAATAGCATATGGTAAGAATTTACGAGGGTGAAAGGCATAAGAGGAAGACAGTGTTAATATAGGCTTAATAATTCTATGGCTTCCTAATTCAATCCTAGGTCACGATCCTACAGTCGACACACGGGCTCTGATACCATCCTGGGCACCCCGGTTCTGAAAAGACCGTGGCCTCTATGTGACATGCCAATCCCTGGATCGGTTCATTGTCCCACAATAGAGTAAGATAGATAACATAGCAAAATAACCGTGTATCATGTACTACAAAGATCCAGAGTACCATTATTACAATAAAAGCTTAGCATAAAGCTAGCTCAAATTATTCAGGTAGCAACAAAACTAAATATATCCTCCAATCTTCAATTTGCCCACAAGTGAACAAGTGCCGAGTGGAGTACCGTGGCCTATAACGATCAATCAGAATCGGAATAACCTGCAACATGAAACGTAGCAGCCCCGAAGGGTCAATACATGGAATGTATGGCAAGTAGAGCTAGTAAAGGAGACAATAGTACTAACATCTACATGCATATCCGCAAGTGGAGCTGTGTCCGCTTGCATTTGCAAATACATTTGTCCTACTTTCATAAACAGTTTTGATTTTCTTTGAAAAACTCCCAATTAAGTTAACCCAACAATATTAGAACAGTTATGAAATTAGAATGAGCGAGAAACATGTCATGGAATCAATATCTAGCAACTCAGATGTCCATAATCGGGGACACTGCTAATCGATTAGATTATACACTCTGCAGAGGTTAGTACACTTTACCCATGTGACTTGGCCAGCCCAGCTCGTACCATCACTCTCATTTTGGGTGATGATAGGGAGAAGACCAAGAAGAGACTGTTCGGGAAGTAGCTCCTCAATCCCGACGCGCACCGGTCCAACCTACCAAAATTCTACATCTCTGGATACGCGGGTTCGAGTTACCACAACCTACTAAGTCCAACCAACCGGTCATTCCATTATTGGCACATGGTTGTACACGTAAGCTACACAATAAAGAAGCCAATCATTCTCTCTTGATACCTGGATGCCTTTCCGCAATGAAACCACCAAAATTTATCAATACCATCACACCCAGGGGGGTTCATTGATTAAGTTGTTTTAGTTTTCACAAACCAATACTTTGAGAAAACAAGTATCCATGATGTAACCCAGCCCTCGTTCAACAAAGCATGGCTAAGCACATATACAAACGGTGGTTCATCTACAAAGAGGGTCCTACCACATAATAGGACATAGCATAGCGATAGTATCATCCTACACATGCATCTACAAAATACACGACAATGCATTAAAATTAGTAGGACGATATTCATGAACAAAGTAGCATCTACTTGCCTTGGTTGTAGCGGTCTGGAGCACAATCCTCACACGAACAAGCGTTGCACTCAGCACAATCTACACGACACAATTGCATTCATAAACAAACAATCCACAACATATGCAACAAATATGATGCATGAATGCAAGAACGGCAAGTGAATTGGTGCTACAACTGCACCACAACATCCTATAACATAACACTACCGATTGCATGCATGGAAAATAGTTTTAGCGCTAGGAAAACTACTAGACAAAAGTAATGCTCCAAACTAGAGCTAGAACTTAAATAATTCACTACCGGTAGTATACTGCTCGTAAAATCTTGGGAAATTCTACCGCATAGGCATCGCTGAATAGAAACAGTACCAATTGGAATTACTCAAAAAGTAATTATAAAACTCCCCGAGTAATTAAAACACTGCAGAAAGCCATTAGACAAATACTGCAGAAGTTTTTACTGTAAGCCTATCTTTTTAATTCACGATGAGATTCCCCTCGTTCATACGAGTTCAGGGACATATCACACGCGATTTTTGGAGCTATGGATCTTTTTATATGAATTTTATACTCCAAAAAGGCCACCAATAGTTTGATTAAACTGTACTAAACCTGACGGTAAAAGTCTGAACCAAAGCTACAGAAAGATTCTATACGACTCACTGAACTCGTACATATTTTATTTGCAATTTTTGGCCAAGCGGTTGAATTTCTACGCAATTTACAAGATTCTACCGAAATCTGCCAACTAAAGGGATTAACGAAATAGACCCAGTCAATTGTGTCTGTTTGACTGGGCGCTCACTGGGCGTCTGACTAGTCAACGCCTGGGATGCTGACCAGTCAACGAACGATCTAAGCCGCTGATCTGAGATCTGACGGTGGCTGCTGTCTTACCGGAAACGGATGACGAAACTGACTCCGGAAGGCGCGGCGAGTTCCAGACGGCGGTAGCGATTGGTTCCGGCGTCGAGATACTTCCTACACGGACACACACGGTCAACGAACGGGTCCGAGAAAATCACGCGGCGCGCGTACGTGTGTGTATGCGTGCATGCAAGCGCGCATGCGATGACGCGCACGTATGCGTGCGTGTACGTGTATACATGCATGTTAGCACGCGAATCGAGACAGCGGCTAGTGCGCGCAGCGAGGCGGCGGCTGCAGCAAGCGGCGGCGGCGGCGGCGCTGGCGCGGCGGCGGGTGTGCGGCGCAGCTGCGGCGGCGCTGTGGCGAGGTGCGGCGGCGGCGGCGCGCGGCGGAGCGGCGCGCGGCGGGTGCCGCGTGGCGGTTGGCGCGGCCGCGGGGCAGGCGGAGGCGGCGCAGCGCAGCGCGGTGGCGGCGGGGGAGAGGGCGCGGCGCGCGAGCTTACCGAGGGCGGCGGCGCGGGCGGTGGCGGCGGGTCAGCGCGGCGCGGGGCGATCCCGAGGAGAGGGCGATGGCGGCAGCACGCTGAACGAGGCGGCGGACGGCTCGATCGCGGGCAGGGGGTCGGCGGGCAGCCTCGAGGCCGGTGGCCTATTTGTGGGGCCCACGGAAATCAAACTGATTCGTTCGAGTTGTACTAGAACTCGGAAATCGGTCCGGATTTTGGACCGCTTTCCCCGGGTTTACTAAAACGTCCGAGTCTTTTGCATACGAACTCCGATTGGAGCGATTCTCGCGCCTACGGGTTCGTATCGTCGAGGGGCACAACCTTCAGTCGAAGTTTGCGCGAAAACTCGAACCTACAGGGGTGGTTGTTGCAAGTCCCTCTAAAGCTCCCCGCAGGAACCTTGTAGCAAAGTAAAATAGGGTTTTGAAGATAGCGTTCCGCCGAACCTTTTCACTCGGCGGTTTTGCATGGAAAAGCATGATGCAATGACATGAATGATATGCAAGACCAAATCTAAAATTTGGGATGTGAAATTTCTTATATGTGTTTCTACTGGACATGGACTTCTCATCCAAGATAATTAATATTTATTATGGTGAACATGTGCAGGATGGCGATAAAAGATCAACAATATCATGATCACTCAAGCAGGCCCGGCTCTAGCCCATGGCAAGCTAGTGCGAGGGCCCAGGCCAGTGGGGGCCCAAAAAAAATTATATACGCAGCAACTAGCAAGATCTGGTGGTGCGGTTCCCTAAAAAAAAAAGCAAGACCCGGCGTGGTGTGGACGTACGGTGATGCCTTGCAGCCTTGGTCGCGAGGCCCCTGCCCAGAGATCAATCCATCGATCGTGAATCCCAGGCATCGTGACGCTCGTCCATCTCGCGAGTCGCGGAACGTCCTTACTCTCTCTCGCCGGCCTCGATGCTCACCATCGCCAGAGACGCCCAGGTCGCGGGTCTTGTCACTGTTTCATCTGCTCTCCCTCTCCAATCTCCATCAACAATTTTGGACAGAAAATGCGCCACTATCCTCTGTAAGTTTACGCCTTAAATCCATTTTAATCCCTCGTTTAATCCTTCTAATTAATCCCTTGATTAGGGCTATAATTTTTAAGATTATAATTTGATATAAATTTCTTCACATTAACGTATGATGTTACGATGGGAAAGCAATTATCGGGTGCTGCGATAATGAAGAAAAAAAAGAGAGGATCAGCTTATTAAATCACAAAGAGGTGCTTTAAATAAGTTTTTTCAGCAAAAAGTAGTTTTATGTCCATAATAATAATCAAAGGCAAGAATCTGATCCCAGGCCCGGAGAAGATGATGAGAATAATTCAAATACACATCTTGAGGCCAATGAACAATCCCCAAAAAACTATAAATATGCTTTTAAATATTTTTCTACCATTTTTATTTTTTCTATCTAAATATCACAATGCTTTAGTGTTTAACAATTATTTATAGACTTCTCGACTATGAACGTGTGGTTATATGTTTTTTAATATTTTCCAAGTAAAATTGCCATATATATCATCTATATATCTAGTTATACGTATACATATATTGTCATTAGGGTCCTTTTTGTCGACTTCGCCCAATGGCCCCGAAAAATATAGAGCCGGCCCTGCACTCAAGGAACACAATAGTTCTATCTATGGCTGGGCGACAAGCCGCGGCGAGATGCGACATCCATGTTGTTGTGATTTATTCAGTGTAGTGCAGTTTGTCTGTTTTTATGTCCTTGAGAACCAAATTTTACATATTCAGAGGCTAGAATGTTTCTATGTCATTGAAAGTTGCTCTTTCGTGCACTGTCCCTCCACATCTTCTAGTTAGAAAAATGTGATCCATGAGGTCTTAAGTCTATATAAAACATTATCCAAGCACTACAATGTGCCTTTGCAGTGCTACATATGCTGATTAAGAAGACATCTAAACTATGGGGACAATCCCTAACACAAAATAGATTTGTTTATGGGTGTAACTATGCTTCTCATACCGTTCAATGATACAAACTCTTTGTACATGTGTTGCCAATATAGTCACATAAAGCTAAAAACTAGCATGAGGTTTTGAACGGTTCTCCAAAGTATCTTCCTTTTATAAAGGACGAAGGGAGAAGGTTCGTATATGTAGCAACTACCATAGTGTTACTTGGTGTATAAAAAACAGAACAAACACAACGGCCTGCCCTGTCTTAGGTTGGTAAAATTATATAATCATTTGCCAGGTAGGATAAAATGAATCTACATATAAGTATAACAATTTATAGCAATGTAGAAAGAATATTCACCTTATAGTAACTTAATTTAACGGAAATATCTTAGTTTAAGTAAGTTAAAGGTTTAATGTTTTCCATACTTACATGTATGCATTTGTACTATCTTGCACATGCATATATGATTTTTTGCTTGCTTAGATGCAAAATTATAATTATATCATGCTATGAATAACTTGCTATTTTTATCTCCACGTGTTGTGTACCACGATCTAGTACACCATAAATTTGTTTACTTGTGCTTCTCTATGTTGGTAGCTCGGTTGATTCATGGAGCTCTTTGGAGACGTGCAAGCCACAAGAGGCATCAGTCACAGCTAGACTGTTCCAACTCTAGCTGTCATCTTGCTAGTTGAGTTCTTTCAAAGATATTGTACTTTCCATTTCAAGTTCTTTCAAGGGGATATACTAAGCTAACAAATTAGGTAATGCGTCATAATAATTTTTCTATATAAAGGAGAGTGTAAAACATTTAGTTCTTTAAAGAAGAAAGCCAAATTAAATAGCTAAACCCCTATTATGGAAACATGTCCTATCAGCATAGTGATATTTTATTGTAAAAAGTCAAACAGTCATGCTTGTCTCATGTTTTTAACACTGGAAACATAGTACAAAGACTACCGAGAGTTGAAATGTTTAAGTGTTTCCAAATACACGAACCTTAAATCCAGATGAAACAAGTTCGGTCAGTGGATGACACAACATGATTGGCATAATTTCCTTGACCGAAAGTTCCGGCTAGCCACCGGTAGTACCGCTAGGGCATTTTGCCGCCGGTAGTTTCGGTGGAAATTCCGGTACGTCTTCCACTCGCGTACTGTATCCTCACTATCTGTTTTGTTCTTTTTGGCAGATTTTGGATCGGAAGTTTCGGTGGTAATACCGCTCCTGCCGGAAGTTCCAGCCAGGGACCGGAAATACCGCTTGGGCATAAATGCCGCCCGTAGTACTGAGTGAAATTCTAGCTCTCGTTCCGCTCACGTACTGTAACCTCTCGGTTTTATGTTCTCTATTTGTCGGATCTTCGGTCGGAATTTCGCCGTTAGTCTTGGTATCGGAAGTTCCGGCCAGGCTCGTGTTTTCAGTCTTTCGAATCGTTGTTTTCTAACCGTTGGCCGGGTGCCATTGGAAATTCCGGCCTCCCACCGGAAGTTCCGGCCAGGGCCGTAATTGCCCATAACGGGCAGATCTGGGAGCCCTTTAAAAGGGGATCCTCTTCCTCTTCATGGGTACGAGCTCTTTTCTTGGTTCTTGGCTTTCTCTCTCTCTCCTCCTTTGTTGACCTTGAAGATCTTTCCCTCTCCCATTTCCCCTCCTATGATTCTTGCATCTTTTTGAGGGATTTGAGAGAGGAGATCTAGATCTACAATCCCCCCAAGCCAAATTCCTTCTTTGTGAAAGAATCATTGGGATCTAGATTTTGGAGAGTTTTGTGTTCCACTCTTGTGTTCTTCCTCCCTTATTCCCCCAATAGCTTTTGTAGTTTTTTTGGAATTTGGGAGTGAAGGACTTGCCCTTGCATTTGTTTCATAGGTTTGAGTTCTCCTCGGAGATTCAGCGAGTACAAGCTTGTGGGCTTGTTTCTCTTGGGTTCTTGGAATCCTAGACGGTTGTGGTTGGTGTGTTGACTTCTTGTGACCTTTTGTGGTTTTGTAGCCTTTTGTGGCTTTATTGGCCTTTTATTGCATTGTATCCTTTTGTGGCTTTGTTGTTGGGAGCCTCCAATTGAGTTATGGAGATAGCCCTAACCTTGTACGGGATTTGATGACCGCCCACAAGTTTCCCTTAGTGGATCATGAGTAGGCCTTTGTGGGGAGCTCATGGGAGAATAGGGCGAGCCTTTTGTGGCGCCAGTGAGTTGTGTGCCTTCGCATCTGGGGTGAGGCCTTGGGTGGCGTTGGGTGAGCATCGAGACACCACACCCTCAGGCGAGCCATTTGTGGTGTTCGGAGATCATTGCGCTATTGCACCTCTCCAACATAGACGTAGCTTCTTGGAAGTGAACTTCGGGATAAAAATCTTCGTCTCTGTGTCCACCGGTTATCTTTCAACCAAGCTCTTTACTTATGCACTTTACTTTGTGATAGCCATCGTGCTTGAAGTATTTCATCTTGCTATAACATTGTTGCTTGTCTTGCTTAGCATAGGTTGTTGGTGCACTTAGGTGAACCTAGTGGTTAGGTTTGTGCTCAACAAATGAAACGTTAGTTTTATTCCGGATTTATTTGAGCCTAAATCCCCCCTCTAGGCGACGTCCATTGCACTTTCAGTACCACATTTGCTTTTTTGAGGAGGGTAATGGCACAAAATTTTAATTTAAATAGATGAATATCCCCATTTTGCAATTGAAAGAACATAGACATCAAGTGATCCTTAATGAGTTCCGACAATTTCTGAAAAAACTCAGTCGCGCACCCATCAGGTCTAGGAGCCTTATTTATCAATGTGAAAAATAGCATCACGTACCTCCTTCTTAGTGAAGGCACGAGTAAGAGTCATTTTTAGGAGAAAGTTGCGAAATGTCATTATTAAAATCCTCTCTCATTGAGAAATTACATGGGGATGGATCCCCGAACAACTTATAATATTTCTTTGAAACTGGTATTTGCATTACTTAGTGAAAAGAGTCGCGATTACAAAAAGGCAAGGTCGCTTCCAACACGCAGGAAGGAATCACACATTGCAACACCACCACTACCTCTCAACAACTGTATTTAGCTAGTTCACACTAGTGGAAACGAGGCATTTGAGGTTGGAAATGGGCTTTAACACCAGTCCGTAGAACCGATGTTAAAGGGGGCGCCCGTACCAGCGTGGTCCAGAGAGTAAAAATGAGCACCCCCTTTAATATCGGTTCGAGCCACGAACCGGTGTTAAAGGCCCTGCACCAGTGGCCCACGCAGCTTCCTCCCCTTTAACACCGGTTCGTGGCATGAACCGGTGTTAAAGGGGGTGCGCCTATATAACAGACCGCATCCCACACCCCTCTCTCTCATTTTTTCACTCTCTCATTTTGGATCTTAGCAAGAGGGTGAGAGGTGTGCTAGTTTGTGTTTTTTTCCTATGCACAAGAGGTGTTCGGTGAAATGCCCGAGAGCTCGAATTAAGTTTTCTCGTTGCTCTTTCCTTCTCGGTCGAGGTTGGCAACTTGATCCTTTCATGTGTCATTGATGTACTGTATAAGTGGTCATCTTCCTATTAATTTTTTATATAGTACTATATAATGCAGATGAACCGGCAATGGATGTACGGTTACCGACGCACTTCCGAGTACATTACGGGCCTCCAAAATTTCATCGTTGTGGCTAATGCAAACCATGGTCACAATGGTTTTATGCGTTGTTCATGTGTTCACTGTCAGAATAAGAAAGACTACTCAAATAACAGAACCATTCACGCCCACCTGCTTCAATCCGGTTTCATGCCCAGCCATAATTGTTGGACCAAGCATGAAGAAAAGGGGGTTGTGATGGAAGACAGCGAAGAAGAAGAGGATGATGGCAACTATCATAATATGTATCCTGAATACGATGATACTGCAACAGGGGTAGATAATGAAGATCAAGAGGCAGCAGATGGGCCTGCTGATGACGATCTTGGTCGGAGTATTACTGATGTAAAGGAAGAATGTGAAACTGAAAAGGAGAAGGAGAAGCTGGAGCAGATGTTAAAGGATCACAAAACATTGTTGTACCCAACTTGCGAAGATGTCCATAAAAATCTAGGTACCACACTGAATTTGCTGCAATGGAAGGCGAGAACGGTGTGACTGATAGCGCATTTTCAAAGTTGTTGGTAAAATAAAGAATCTGCTTCAAAAATAATGAATTGCCCGATAGTACATACCAAGCAAAGAAGGTTCGCCTCTAGGATTAGACGCGTAAGATACATGCCTTCATTAATGACTGCATCCTCTACCGCGGTGAGAAGTACGAGAATTTGGATGCATGCCCGGTATGCACTTCATCGCGGTATAAGATCGATTTAGACGACCATGGCGATGTTAAGGGCGAGGCCCATAGAAAGAAGGTTCCTGCCAAGGTTATGTGGTATGCTCCTATAATACCACTGTTAAAACGTCTCTTCAGAAATAAAGAGCATGCCAAGTTGTTGCGATGACATATGGAAGAACGTAAGAAAGACGCGATGTTGAGATACCCCGCTGATGGTTCACAGTGGAGAAAAGTCGAGCGAGGGTACCCGAACTTCGCACGTGACGCAAGGAACTTAAGGTTGGTCTAAGTACAGATGGCATGGATCCTTTTGGTGAGCAGAGCTGCATTCACAACACCTGGCCCGTGACTCTATGTATCTATAACCTTTCTCCTTGATTGTGCATAAAGAGGAAGTTCATTATGATTCCAGTGCTCATCCAAGGCCCAAGGCAACCCGGCAACAACATTGATGTGTACCTAAGGCCATTAGTTGAAGAACTTTTACAGCTGTGGGCCAAACCAGGTGTACGTATGTGGGATGAGCACAAAGGGGAGCCATTTGACCTACGAGCGTTGCTTTTCGTAACCATCAATGATTGGCCTTCTCTTAGTAACATTTCATGGCAGACAAACAAGGGATTCAAAGCATGCACGCACTGTTTAGATGAGACTGAAAGTGTATATTTGGATAAATGTAAGAAGGTTGTGTACCTCGGGTATCGTCGATTTCTTCCAAACTTGCATCCCGTAAGAAATAAAGAGAAGCATTTCAAACGTCTGGCAGAACCCCGGAGGAAGCCTTTCCTCCATACCGGTGAGGAGGTATTTGGTATGGTCAAGGACCTAGAAGTAATCTTTGGAAAAGGTCCTGACAGTCTATCTGTTCCGAATGACGATGCCGGACATGCGCCCATGTGGAAGAAGCAATCTATATTTTGGGACCTACCCTATTGGAAAGTCCTAAGGTCCGCTCTTCAATCAATGTGATGCACGTGACGAAGAATGTTTGCTTGAACCTGCTAGGCTTCCTAGGAGTGTATGGGAAGACAAAAGTTACACCGGAAGCACGGCAGGACCAGCAACATATGAAAGACCCTAAAGAGCCTATGCATCCTGAGAACGAGAAGGGTAAATTACGCCACTTAACTCCTGCCAGCTACGCTCTTACCAAAGCAGAGAAGAAAATCTTTTTTGAATGCCTGAGCAGTATCAAGGTCCCGTCTTCTCGTCGAATATAAAGGGAATAATAAATATGACAGAGAAAAAATTCCAAAACCTGAAGTCTCATGACTGCCACATGATTATGACGCAATTGCTTCCGATTGCATTGAGGGGGATTTTACCTAAAAATGTTCGAGTACCCATTGTGAAGCTATGTGCATTCCTCACTGCAATATCTCAAAAGGTAATCGATCCAGAAAGCCTACCAGGGTTACAAACAGATGTGGCCCAATGTCTTGTCAGCTTTGAGTTGGTGTTTCCACCATCCTTCTTCAATATTATGACGCATCTCCTGGTTCACCTAGTAGAATAGATTGTCATTTTCGGTCCTGTATTTCTACACAATATGTTCCCCTTTGAGAGGTACATGGGAGTCTTAAAGAAATATGTTCATAACCATGCTAGGCCAGAAGGAAGCATCTCCAAGGGCTATGTAATAGAGGAGGTCATTGAGTTCTGCGTTGATTTTATTCCTGATCTTAAGGCGATTGGTGTTACAGAATCACGATATGAGGGGAGACTGCGTGGAAAAGGCATCCTAGGATGTAAAGCAATGATATGTAGGGACGGGAATTCTCTCAATCAAGCACACTACACGGTTTTACAAAGATCTATCTTGGTTGCCACGTATATCAATAAACACAAGAATTTTATACGCATCAAACACCCATGACAGTCTGATGAATGGATTATAAGTAAACACATGGCGAGTTTTGGCGGCTGGCTGCAAAGACTTCTCACCAATAACACCACTATTGGAGATCAGCTGTACTTGTTGGCCAGGACACCATCTTCGACTGTATGTACTTTCCAAGGGTACGAGATAAATGGGAATACGTTTTACATGATAGGCCAAGATAAAAAGAGCACCAAACAAAACAGTGGTGTCCGCTTCGACGCAGCAGAAGACAATGGGCAAAAGACCACGTATTATGGGTTCATAGAGGAGATATGGGAACTTGACTATGGACCTAATTTTAAGGCCCCCTTGTTTCGGTGCAAATGGGTCAAGCTAACAGGAGAAGGGGTTGAGGTAGACAAGAATTACGGAATGACAACAGTGGATCTCAACAATCTTACGAAGGTAGACAAGAACTTAGACGAACCATTCGTCTTAGCCAATGATTCGGCTCAGATGTTCTATGTGAAGGACATGTCTACCAAACCTAAAAAAAAAGAAAAAAATAAGCAAACAGATACATCACACGATGAGCCAAAACGTCACATAGTTCTTTCAGGAAAAAGAAATATCGTGGGAATGGAGGACAAGACAGACATGTCGGAAGATTATAATAAGTTTGATGAAATTCTGCCCTTTAAAGTGAAGACTGACCCAACCATCCTGTTAAACGGTGCTGATACTCCCTGGTTATGGCCGACGCGATCATAAGATTGACTATATGTATTAATTGAGCCATTTTTTGCACACATATGTATCTCAACATGGAAATCAATGTCATATTTCTTCTGTTAACACTATATGTATTAAATGAGCCATTTTTCTTCCCGCCATTTCTTTCTTCCTGCCATTTCTTCCCGCCATTTCTTCCCGCCAGTTTTTCCCGCCAGTTCTTCCCTCCAGTTATCTTCATGCCATTTTTCACTATATATATGTAGGGTTGGCCTCCATTGTCATTGCACATCTCTAGACTCGTGTATGCAACCTCATCACTCTTTCCCATGGCTTCCACCGTACCACTAACCCCTAGGGAGGCGGAGGCGCTTTGCGCCTCGAACTACCCCTGCCCTCCGGTCTACTGCGTCCCCATCGGCTAGATGCTGCGGAGGCGTGCCGGTTCCTCCTGTCCCTCTAGGTGTGGCGTGCCGGATGGCCATCACGAACCACTACTACTTCGAGCTCATGCCGGAGCAGCGGAGGAATCCCAACTGGCATCCCGACAATTTCCCGACTTGGGAAGCCTTCTTCGGGGATCGGCGTGAGAGGGCGCTCGCCAGGCACGAGGAGACGGTCCACCTCCTCCGAACTTCAACGAGGCCGGCCTTCGGCTGTGGTGGTGCGGTCGAAATCTCTAGAGCGTTATGGCCTACAACACGGCCACCGACTCTAACCCTCGTCTGCGCTACCCTCAAGTCCAGCCCACGCGTACTCAGCCTTCAAGGTTCAACTACGGCGACCCCGACGACGGCCACAGCGAGTATGACGACTACAATGGCGAGTATTACAGGTGTAGGCAGGAGCATGACTGAATCACTCCAACATTCCAAAACAAGTTCGGCCGATTGTGACTTAATCTGGCCATGTATCTTAATTTTCAGTTCTTCTATGTATCTTAATTTTCAGTCGTGCTTTGTTAGTTGCGTTATGTACTTTAATTCTAGTTCTATCGTAATAAAATTTTCTTCTATGTATCTTCTATGATTTTCTCTAATAAAATAGGGTTAGATTCCTTTTCAGATGCTTAATATTTCTTAAGTTCAAAGTTTTAGGGTTTGACTATTTTATTTTTGTTTTAATTGAATAATCAAAATTTATATTTAAGTGTTCTAGTCGTTGATTTATTTATTAATAAGAGTGGGTAAGCCTTCACCTATCAGCAGGAAGAGGTATGGCGACAAAGGGTCGCCTTGTCTCAGACCTCTAGTCGGCAAGAACGGTTCGAGGAGCGTTCCATTAAGGCGGACTGCATAGCGGACTGAGATTACACAAGTCATGGTCCATTTTATCCAAGAATTAGAGAAACCCAGTTTTCTCATGGCTCCTTCTAGGAAGTTCCAATCCACGCGGTCATAGGATTTTTAGAGGTTAAGCTTGTAGGCGCAGAACTTCCCTTTTTTGTCATTTATTTTCTGAATGGTGTTGATACACTCGAAGGCAATCAATGCGTTGTCGTTGATCAGCCTGCCCGGAACAAAGGCGCTTTGGGTGGGTGAGATGATATTCTCCAGGAGCGGCCTGAGGTGGTTTGCAATGCATTTTGAGATCACCTTGTAAACCACGTTGCACAAGATGATTGGTCGGTAGTCCTTTAGGCTTACCGAACAACTTATAATATTTAGTTATATAGACATTCAAGTTATCTTCTCCCACTATGGTTCCCTCCTCTTGTTCAAATTGGAATATTTCTTCTTTTTGTGCTTCCCATTTGCAATCAAATGGACATATTTTCTGTTATTTTCTCCTTCTTGAATGTGTTTAACTTTAGCTTGTTGTGCCTTTTTTGGTTTGCCTCCCTTAAGGCATCTCTTTTGGTTGAACTCAAGCGCATTGATTCGTCCATGAGCTCCAAACCATTAATAATAGTCAATAATCGTTCTTTATCTTTCTTATATTTGCCACTTAATTTTTCAACCCATAATTTTAAAAAGAGACGAATATGTATTACTTTATTATACATTATCTGTAACAATGTCCCACCATGAGTCACCGCCTCCCACCCAGCTTTCATTGTCTAATAGAAATTTTGTTGGTCCATGCAATATATTTACATACATCCCTTTGTAATTTATGGGTAAACTTCATACTCCATCCCGTGTAGCTGAGCCAGGATTACCAAGGATAATAGACTTAAGCCCATCAATAATCAATTTGCAAGGCCACAAATCGATCAGCTAGTGTACAAGAAACTTATTCACATATATACATAGCTATATCATCTGTTCCGCTCGACTGATGCTCTGATCGGTCGAGTTCCTTTTCCATCAACTTGATTGTGCCGCCACCGCAAAGTTCTTGCTCGAGATCTCAACCCTAGAAAAAAGCCATGACTGCCACTGTTGCCGTGTACTTTTCTCCTCAATTGTTTCTAATACTAAGAGTCTTAACGTACAATTCAAATCGTTTTTTCTTTAGGATTTTCCTTCTGTTGTTCAAAGGATTAGCCGTTTAGAAAAGTATTTACTTTATTTAATCTGATTATGTAGACATAAAAGATACTAAAATATCCCCTTGATCAAAAGAATTGTAGACATCAAAGATTACGGGGGGGCAAAGAAGTCAAAGACTCTCTAATCAACACCCGAAGGGACTTCTTAATCATGTACATTTCATATTATCAGGATAATCCTTATCGAGAAACCATCTAATAAGGATCTATATGTAGACATTAAAGATGCTTATAGGAAGACTATCGAAACAAAGGAGAGGAAAAAGATGAACATTGATTGGCTAGATCATATATAGAATGTTATGCTATTGAGTGAGATATATTTCAAATTGCAAGTATTGAAGATGATTAGGGCGTGTTTACAAAGTACAAGGTCAGGTAAAGAATAAGTATGAAGTGCAACAAGTGGTAAATTATTTTATCACCAATATAAAGTTATGTACCATGTATGCATTCAAATAATTATTATTATAGATGAATGCCCGTGCGTTGCTACGGTTCTTCCATTTTTTTGTCATCAGATAGTGGACGTAGAAATTCATCGTCCTACCTGAAAATGAACAATTGTTTTATCTAGTATTGACATCTAATTCACAATGAACACTTTATTTGCCCGATAGTATTGGATATACCCACACGGCAAAGGCCCCGGGGACTTGGCAAAGGCTTTGTCGTGTGTTTACACACGGCAAAAGCCACACATCAATGATAGTCACGGCAAAGGCTTTTTGCCGTGTGACTTGGCTCCCGGAACTTCACAAAGCCTTTGCCGTGTGTTTTCGACGAAGACACGAAAAAGTAAAGGGGCGACGGCAGCGACAATTTTTCCCGTAGTGAGGACTTGCTTTGTGCTTTTGAACGCTCGCTTCCCTATATATGAATTAAATCATGAGCTTTTTTGGACGCTTACTTTCTTCTAAATGAATTAAATTTCATCTCTAGATTTCTAATCCTAGTGCAAGAATGTCAATTCGTGAAGTGAATTTCATGACCTACAATACAAGAACATTCCAGTTTAGCAATCTATATTCTCATGGATCAAACTGTGAAGCGCTAATCAAATATAGAACTCAATCTAAAACCAAATGTGAAACTAAGTAGTTTTTGTACTCACCGATTAGAAGACTACGTCTCATCTAATGCTGGAATACTAAAATTGTTAAGAGGTCCATCGGTGGAAAAACATAAAGCCTGCAGATAAGCGTGAGAGCAGATAGGCCAGAAAATCCCCAAAATTGTTTCTCTTCACTACAGGGCGGCTGTGATTCCAGTAGCCGGTGCTTCCTCGCTCGTGGTGGCCTCCAACGCCGTCCAAGGAGGTCACCAGTTCCACAGGCACAAGAGCGATGCAGGATATTATTTGTACACGGCGCCAAGTCACCGTACGTCTTCTTCTTTCTCCTTTATATCCACATGTTTTTCGTCTCCCTGATGTCCAGCTCGCGGGCGTTTCCTTTGGTCGTTCCCGAGGAGCTCGCCCTTATCATGATGCAATGGTTGTTCATGGAGGTCGGCTGCCAGGAGCTCGATCTGGTTGGCAGGTTAATGATCCATTCAACGAGTGCTGGATCTCCGGCCGACGTGCTTGCTTCGATCACGGGAAAGCTCGATCCGGTCATTGCTTGAAGTCCAGCCCCCACCGGAGGAGGGATATGGCATCAACAGGAATATCACACCAAATCGAATCGCAAACAACATCTAGGAGCTGAGCAGAACGATGTGGAGTAGGGGAAATACAATACCAGCGCTCTCCTCTCAACATGTGCAGGTTCAGAACAGCCTGCCGCACCCATGCTTACATCAGTTTGTACAGAAGGGGATCGCTCGCATGGCTTCAACATCTGGAGTATCTCCCAACCGGCTCCAACAGTGCAAAAATTTATCAAAGGAACACACGGATCTGAAAGACCTTTTCCAAATCAAAGGATTACATGGATCTAATGATAAACAGCAGCTCATGTGGCATGCCTTAGGTCAGTGCTGTTAGTTCTTGTGTCGATGGGCAGAGCTCGTGGTGGATTTGATGGCAGCAGGTCAAGGCGGTGGCGACAAATCCAGTAGTTGATGGCGGCCAAATTGGGTTGTCGGAGACAGGGCATGGCCGCGGCAGTGCCTAGATCTCTAAGGCAGGCTGGTCTACGGCGGATGGTTCCGTTCCTGCCGTCGGAGTAGGGAGGCGGTGGCGCTCCTTGGAGATCGCGTGGGTGGCAGCCAGATGTAGAAGCTCACGTAATTGCTCAGCTGTTTTCTCAAGTTTCGGCCAACGATAGCGCCGCAGAAGGTAGGGATCGCCCCTGCTCCGCTTCTCGTCAGTTCCTCGGCCACTTGTTTGTAGGCAATCAAATCGATCTAGGTCCTATTTAAGAGCGTGGTTCTAATCTCTAGGAATCGTGTTTGATCTACAGGAGTATGTGTTTGGATCCATCTAGGTCCTCCGGTCTGAACGGACTCTGTTGTTAGTTTTTGAGACGCGGCGGACGAAGAGATACTTATTGAGGAAAGCGACGGACGAAATCTTGGTCGTGCGAAAACCACCTTAACATAAATTATATAGTAGATAGAAGATAGATAGATTACCCTCATTCAAATATTCAACTAAATATGTATTCACATCAATATGTTCCTGTAGTCAACTAGCCCCAGGGTATTATATAGTAATTTTGTGTCATGAATTAGTCGTAACTAAATATTCAACTAGCAGAATACCCGTGCGTTGCTACGGTTTGCTTGTTTTTTGAATATACGTCTATGTTGGTGTATGTTTTGTATGTTGTTTAGCTTTGTATAAATGTTAGTTTATCCTTGAATTTCCTTTTCTGGCATATGCTCAAGATCTGCTTTCTAATTACTAATCACTACAAAAAGAACATGTAGCCGATAGGTCTCGGTGAAATTAGTATAATGTTTGACTCGGAAGCTATCAAGCATTAGAATGAGTGATTAATCCACACAAAAACACATCATAGTAGCAACAAAACGTCAGATCCCACAGCTGAACTTAATCCTTTTGCACCCGACAATAAAATTAAAGCATTTCCTTCTAGATATCTCTTGAAGTGATCAAGATGCAAGTGTTAGTAAAGATGCTAGATGCTAGGTTGTCATTTCAAAACATAATTTCATGGTTGTTGTGAAGGAGCCAACAAGTTTGCGAGGCCAGAGATCGTCTACTTTCTGTGAAGATATACACGGTTCAAGGACGACGAGCCTCACCAGGTTTGGGTGCGACAACTGCCCGAGGTAGTTCACTTGACCCGAATCCAGATTTAGAAAATAAGAAAAAATCGTAATAGTGGATTCGGACACAGATTCAAAATTCAATCCACGGACTGATTCGAATGTACAACATATGCAGAGAAGCGGAGGGCGGGAATGGTAGAGCAGCGACGAGCCACTCGCGGTATCCCCGAATCCCTCTGGTTGAGCTTCTTGACGGCGATGACCATGCGGTACCGAGTTCATGGGCGCGAAGGTGGTGTCGTCGACCCATCCCTTGAAGACAGAAGCCGCCCTGCCGAGCACTGTTGGGGCGGAAGTTCCGCGTGGGTGTGCAACTCCGTGAAGGCGGCTCTTGACGTTGCGATGCAGGATCTCGCCCTAGGGGTCGGGCACCATGGTGGTGGTCGACGGCGAGGAGACCAGCGCTGACGCGGCCACGCGCCTTCTTCCTCCATCTCCACTGGTCGATCGAATCGAGGAGTCGTTATGGTAAGGAATAACAGGGAACATACGCCACGCACCCATCCACACGCTCAGGCGTCCGCCTTGGCCCCATCCCACAACCATCGGACCCCTCCCGCCTTTCCTCGCGCTGGACCCCCCCCGCGCCGATCCCGCCACGGAGCCTCCACCCATGCGTCCTCGGCCTCCTCCGTGGCCGGCCCACGAGCCCTCCGCCAGCCTGCAGCGCCCGCCGCCAATGGCTGCTCTCCTCTCGCCTCTTCCTCCAAGTCCCGACAACCTCCCGTCGGGCGCCTCTTCGCGAAGCCCTACCGAGCGCCTCACTTCGCTCGTTCACCGCCATCGGTGGCGAATCGAGAGAGTGCCTTCCGCCGGCGGAATCAAGGCGTCAGGCAATGACGGCGGCACGCGGATCGGTTGCTCAAGATGCACATCGGGCTCCCAGCTGTCGAGGTCCAAGTCCAACACCAAGCCGACCTTCGCTTGGCGGTGGCAAGGGGTGTAATATCTACGAACAGCCAGGGGCAAAAGCGTCAAATCCGGGCAGACGGAAATTTTGGCTGGGTGACGAACGGTCCGAATCTTTTTAATAGTAATAGATTGGGACCGTGTCGCCCTCAAAATCCGTCTGCCGTGGATTGACGCTTTTGCCCTTGCCGGTTCGAAAAAATAACCCTTCCTGCCACCGCCAAGTTGGTGACGAAATAAAGAAAAAATAATCCCTTACCTCTGCTCGTTGATTACTTCCTATCCTATTCGGCCCACCTAGATTCCCACTTGCCATCAGCCTCGCCCCTCGATCTCCGCCGGCCTCGACCCGTCCCAGCGTACGCCCCGCCTCTAGCTCGCCCCTAGACCAGCTCTCCCCTCACTGCCGGCCCAGCTCCTCGCTCGCCGCCAGCCCGGCCTCCCTTCTCCAGGTAGAGCTACCACCGCCTCCTGGGCGACCTGCAGTTGATCTGGTCCTGGCCGTCCTCCTCCCTCTCGTGTTTTTTCAGGCGTCACGGAGGAGGCCAGCGGCGGCTCACCAACCAGAGGAGGGAGGCGGTGCTTCGCTGGGGAAGGTGAGCGGCGGTAGCGGGCTCGAGCGGCATGGCCTTCCCGCTGGTGGCGCACTGCCGCTCCGGTCGCTCCTCTTTCCAATTCCCCCGGAGCCCCTCCCCGCCGGCACCGCCCCCAACCTCCCTGCAGCCGCCGGTTCCGCCTCCGACCAGGCCCTCCATGTTGTACTATCCTTCGACCGAGCTGCCGCCCCGTTAATTGGAGTTTTACTGTGGGGAGTAACATGAAGTCGGATCTGGGCGAGTCCTCCCGTGGCCGGGAGCGATGGCTGTGAAACAGGTCCAGATCGGCGAGGTGTTAATCCTATCGTCCCATCGACCTTTCCATTCGTTGATTTCTTGCCCGCACATTTTGCTGTTGCATGTGCATTTGTTTGTAGTAGATGATTCGGAATTTTATCCGTAAATTTTGAGTACTGCTAGGCTGAAGATTAATGGAGAGAGGCAGGAGGCAGAGGGGCGGGGCGCCATTGCTGCTTCTATGAGAGATGGAATGGGATTGGGTTGGGGGAGGCCACCATCGCAGTGGGTGAATGAGAAGGGGAAAGAGAAAGCCGTGGAAACAGGTCCTACTTTCTATGTGCTACTACGAGGAGAGAGACAGACATGCATAGACAGAGAGAGAAACTGCTGCTGCAGGAGGGTTATTTTTCTATTTGGTGAATTGTTGTCTGCTGATATTTTGCTAACATAGTATGAGAGTAATTGGGAGATTCTGTTATTGGTTAAATCTTTTTTTAATAATTTTTTTTGATCTATCGGCTGTTAATGTATACATTTTTATTATTTTGTTTCTATAGATTGTTATGAACTATCATGCTCTTTTCTTTTTTCAAATATATAATAGAATAAAAATTCTTAACTAGCACAAAAGTCTGTTGTATGCATTCATTATGCTGAAACGATATGGAAACAAGTTGATTTGCAAAATGAACCGAAAGTAAGCATGTTAGAACAGGCATTTCAGCTGAAGATATAGAGTTCGTCCATGGTAAAGGGAACAAACTTGCATAATGTGAAACTTGGATATAACAGTTATCAATGCCACTAAAATATTTTTGTGTTACTCCGTAGCAACGTACGGGCATTTAGCTAGTCTATATTAACGTTGGTTATCCAGCAAAATTTTCCGTCTGCCTTGAAATGACGGTTTTGCCCCTGCAGTTTAAAGAAATAACACCACTTGCTACCCAAATAAAAATAAAAATATATTAAAAAGATTGGGAAAGTTGGTTATCCAGCAAAATTTTCCGTCTGCCTTGAAATGACGGTTTTGCCCCTGCAGTTTAAAGAAATAACACCACTTGCCACCGCCAAATAAAAATATCTGTTCGAGAAAGAAAAAATATCCCTAAACTCCGCCCTGTGTCAGCGACCGAGCGGCCATTGCGAGCGGATCTGGTCGGCGGTCGCGCTAAACGCCCCCCCTCCCCCGTCGAAGACGTCGAGGATGCGACGGCGTCGGGCGACGGGGTCCTGTTGGGGGTCGTGGCGGAGCTCGTTTGGGGTGGCGGAGTAGGCGGGGCTAGCACAACGGTCCAAGGCGGCACCATGGAGGCGGGCAAGGTCGTGGAGGCTGGCGGCGCTCGATGGGTGTCGAGGGGAAACAGGTGGAGGGCGTGGTAAGATTTCGTCGTCTTGCCGGCGTGCTCGCCGCCGGCTATTCCCGCCTTCCTCGACCTCCTTTGGCAAGGCCGACGACATGGAGTTAAATCCCGGCGTTCTCTGCAGACTACAGGTAACAACGGGGGTCTACTCAATTCGTGTGGTCGAGGAGCAACATCCATGTCCTCTACCTGGGTCCCGACATGTCTCTTCCTGCAATGTTAAAATAGCTGCCTATTTCCTTGGTGAGGTTCTTGATGAATCTGACAACGAGACGGTCACCATAGATCTGAAGAATGGCACCACCATCCACGGAACCATCATCATTATGCAGACCTGGGAGGCGGCATCTTGTAGGCAGCATTTCGGGGACCGGCCGTCGATGGAGTTAACGGCGGCTCGCTGGGGTCAGCGGGCGGGACTCGGTCCGCTAGCGAGCGCAGGACTAGGCGGGGAAGGAGGGCATGGCGCCGGCGGTGACATTAGGAAGGGAACGAGGGCCTCTGCCTGCACACATGCTGCAAGGTCATCACATGGTACGGGAAGAGGTCTAGGAGGCGATGTTGGATCCTCGAGTTGATTTCGGCTATGGAGGTTCTGACAATTTTAGTTTGCATCCAAGAGGCGTTGGCTACTTGGCTTACAACAACAAGTTAATTTCCCCCCAAAACAACTACTTCCTCCAACTCATATTAGTTTGACTCAAATTTGTCTAGATCACTAAAAATTAATTAGATATATTTATATCTAGATGAATCTAAGTCAACTAATATGGGTCAGAGGGAGTACGAATTTTGATCCAAATTTTACAGACTAGCAGATTAGAGGACATACTGGGTTTGTACATAGAAATTGTTTAATCAGATTATTTTTTACAGATAATCATCAACGCTAGCTCAAATTCTGGTCAGTTTGGACACAACCATGGTTATCAACACGGTAGTATCTCAAATCTTAATGCATCTGTAGCTAATCCATTTGAGGGCAACATGGAGTTTGGATTTTTTACGTCATTCTGCTTGTTATCTATTGGGAAAACAGAATGCAGTGGCTTGCAAATACCTGGTCATCTGAAAAAACTTTCTCAAATTTCTTATCTAATATAACAGCTTTGGCACAACTTCAAGAATGCAGCCAGCACTAACTTACCAAATGGTTGCTGCTGTTGCAGACTGCAAGATAGTGCTACATTAATTTCACAGATGAGCATGGAGCTGTTGACAAATAAGTTATGTGATAGTTTGGATCGCTTACAACTTAAGTGTTTTTCTGCCAAATAGAAGTATGAAACATGTATGTGTAGATGGATTTACTTTCAAGCAAGGGCAAGAAAATGTCGGAACAAATAAAACTTCAAAAGAAACACGTATGCAACAAATACGCGACTCAGCGGTACTCAGACCTGAATCTTACTTCTTCTCATTCTCTTACTGTGTTCCAGAATGTTCATTATTGTTACTTCATCCTTCAACAAGTTTGGTTGTATAAATAAAGAACCATATTAGGACGTGAAAACCATTATAGTTCCCAGATTTATTCGTGACCAAATGGACTGTGCACTTGAGTTTAGCATCAAGCCCAAGGCCACCAGATCCTTAATCAGCTACATTGATGACCCAACCATGGCATTAACAGAGTAGCCTGAGATCAAGGCCACCGAGCTAACAAAGAACTAATTGTCTCTTATGATCAGTGGCTTTGTTGCACTTAGTACTTTTTAAAGGTCATCTTCAAAGTCTGGCACATCAATGCCATGACGACCTTTTGGACTTGGTAAATTTGCATAATTTTGTAATACGCTTAGAAATCTGTTATAAAATGAAATTATGGGTGCATCGATTGTGGGGCGGTAGCCCATACCAATTGACCTAAAAATGTACAATGTTATCGTATGATGTCAACTTGATCATGACATGTCATATGGATTTGTTCCGTAGCAACGCACGGGCACTCTGCTAGTTATTATTATTATTATTCCTTTATAGATTTTGGTTCTTCGCCTTTTATTGATGAGGAAATGATGAGAGCATATTTTCTTTATTTAGGTACTAAATGTATGATTATTCAAAAATGACACCATATTTTGTGTATTTTTTATCATCGAGCCTATGTTTCATGTCAAAATATCATTTATACATTGTTGGTGTATTTTGCCTAATATAATATGCTACGTTACCGAGAGACGAAAAGGGTTAGGATTTTCAATACATTTTTCTAAACGGTTATGAAGTTGGAAGGGTCAGCTTTGGTCTATTGTTGCCAAAAAAAAAGTCGACTATGCACTTCTTGTCTCCAACAGAAACAAAAACCCATACGCTGGCAACGCAAATTTTTGCTTGGTGCATATCTAAACATCATGTTTACCCAAGTCAAAAATAGATTAACGTATAAGTTAACTCTAAACCAAAGATCGCCAAGTAATCTGTACAGTCTCACAACTAATCGACTACACCATTCAACAATGCTGAAAAAATTCCGATCAAAGCATGCATATATATGGTATGCGATGAAACTTGCTTTTTTTTTTTCCGCGGCTATTTCAGAGCTCCAGCACTGCAGTTGCCTAGGAAGAAAAAACATCAGTTTTCATTCCCTTGACCATGCATGTCCCGTGAGGCCATGCCATTACCATGGCTTCACGAAATCGAAACTAGAACGCTTCACATAAAGCAAGCTCCAGACAAGCTTGTCTCTGTATGACACCTCTCTTTGTATATATATATACACTTTCCAGTCAGGCCATGTCCGTTAACTCTGCATCTTTTTATGATCTATTAAGCACTATGCCTATCTTTTCTCTGTTCAGGACGAGTGAAAATGAGATAGTGGAGTAAACCAAGTCCTTAAGGTGTAACACGAGTTAGTGAGCTAGTTCAGTGGGTTCATGGGTTTGCTGGATGCTCTTGGTATCTGGGGTAGACGCACCAACTTTGTTAGGTCGTAGCAGCCTCTATGGGGCGAACCCGTTTTACATGCCTGAACTATGAGTTAGGGTGGTCGGCCGACATTGCAGAGTCCATGGTTGTCACGTCAAAATGGCTGAGAACCATGTGAAACCGAGCCCAACAACAATCACACCATGTACCTATATCTTGGAAGGCGCCGTGATACGTCATGTAACCCTTCCGGAGGTGTGCTAAAAGAAAGTGCACTGGTTCATTTTGAAGCCCGACTTCAAAAACGCGTATGGTAAGATCAAATGGACCTTTATCCCAGAGTATGGACTCTGGCCGCTGTGTGGATTGAAAAATGCTTTAAAGAGTTAGTGTGGGATCAAGGTAAAGATGAAGCGAGCCCTCATCTACGAACAATGGAGCGCTCGCTGGTCGAGGAGACCCGTGTTGCTAATCGGTTTCAATATTGTGGCTGTTTTATTGGCTAACTTTCTCGAGAGTCATGTGTAGATAAATCATTTCAAGGCTAGTGCCACATCTAGAGGGGATGTCTATGCACCAACATACAAATAATTCGACGTCTTATTGAGTAAGAGAAACATTTGGAACTTTTCTTATATATCTACAGAAATTATAAAGTACGTAATAATTCCTTAAGAGTGTTTTTTTGCTTTGCAATGACAAAAGAACAAGAGAAGAAACATAAAATTTTGGTTGGCTTGTGAATTGTTGTTGTACCTTTTCAGCACCATGACATCCCAAGCACTACGTACCAAGATCTCCTGGGAAATTAAAAATGAAATATTCAAGAAATGACTTAGTCATTGTAAAGGGAAATATTTGTTTTTAAGTGAAAACCTTGTGCTTATCAATTCTGTAATGAGTAGACTTGCCCAATGATTGTGATGAAATAATGGCAGAGCTTCATTGTGGACAGGGGCCCCACCCCCTTCAAAAACCATTTTTACAACTATATGACTAGTGGTGATGTTTAGGGTGTGATCATCATGCTGAAGAACAACAACATGCTCAAGATAATGAATGGTTCTACTTATGGAGTTACAAAAAAATGATAAGAGTTACCCTCTCTCATGGAATATCGCGTGAAAGACGCACTTGAAGTTAAAATAGTAGACGGTGATTGTAGGCAAACTAGCAACTTGAGATAGTCGTGCCGGCGAGATTAGTAATTACTAATGTCTAACTGGTTAGGTATTTCAAATAGTTGGCAAAAGTTACAAAGGGGTCAAAACCATTTGAGAGAGTTGGCAAAAATTCTTAAAAGGGAACCATAAAGTACACAAAAATTGTCCATGAAAATACAAAAAAATAATCTGGGAGAATATTCTTAAAATAGGGTAATTAGTGTTAAAATTGCTAAACTAGATGGTAAAAAGTGAAATTCACTCTAAGTATGTTATGTGATTTATTGGTTCTTGTATATACTATCAAATATCTCCTGAAAATATAAAGGCCCCCAAAAGGCTCGATTTCTCTAAATCTGAGAAGATATTAATCCATCCTATTTTATTTTTCTTATTCCTTCAATATGTTAAACTATGTATCCTTGTTTGACTCTCACATCCACTTTAGGTTTGTCTCATTTGGTCTATTTTGTAGTCAAATATACCATCCAATAAACCATGCATATACCTGTGGTGAAACCTTCATAACCTCTTTGCAGTGCTTCAAAGCTGTAGCGGAGTAGAGTTTGGCGCAAAAGGACTCATCCGATTATGCGCGATAACCACAAGGTTTTCATTCCCTCAGCCATGTAGGTCATGTTGTTCATGCATGAATAATCTCAAAACTAGAATGCACTTTTACTTGGCTGGTCACATGGATTTCTTTCGCGTGTTGCCGCTTGCTCACACAAGACATGCTACATAAAAATCGTGTATCTGCATACGTCCTTCGGTATGGCATCTCTCTATATATACATCTACCAATTTTACTCGTCTCTATTAACTCTATGTTCCCATGAACAACAAAGTTAGTTTACCGAGAGAAATGAGATAGTGGAGTGAACCAAGTCCTTCGGGTGTCAGACGTGCGTCTAAGTTAGTTTACCGAGTTAATGGGCATACCAGATGATTTTGGAATCAAAGGGAGACCAGCCCGTTGCTTTGCCCCATTGAAGATACTATGAATCTAGGAGATACGACCCCATTTGCTTTGCCATGCGGAGGACTCAGGTGGCAAACCGGGTTTATGTATATGAACCATGAGGGTGGGGTAAATGTAGGAGATCTACGCAGGGATGATTTGCGGATCTACGTCGGTAGAACGAGATGAAGCCGAGCACAACATTATTCATTTGCAGGCCTTACTTCTTGAAACCCTTATTGAGATGTACTAAAATTAAATGTGTAGGGTCATTTTTAAACGTAGACTTTGATAATTTTGAAAGTAGAATATAAAAAGGTGTATGGCAATGCCAAAACTGACTATTCTCGAACCGAAGGGTGTCTCCCCTGCTGGTTGTGCGTGGGTTGGACTTTTTTTTCTTCAAATTACTAGTGTGGGTCTAACGCAAATGAAGAAGTCAACTCTTATTTACAAACACACATGAGGGTTCAGCAAGGACATCGCTGTGCCACCAATCCTTATGTTGGTTTGCCATATCTAGAGTCAAATGTGGATGCATCAGTGCTAGAACAGTGCACCATCTGGTGGGTGATGGGTTGTCCATAATCAATAAATCAAAGACAGGGATCATACCATTTTTTTGACAGATCAAGCTACTGAGCAACCAAACGAACTTCTCTTGCACGTTTTTTTCTTGAACCATCATTAGGGCCCTGAAGATTCTTTTAAGAGTGAAGTTTTTTACTTTTGTTCATATATTTTCTGTACCTTTTTTCTTTCGAAATGGAGACCTAGCCCCGGACTCTGCATATGCATGCATGCATCCCAAGCATGATCGGAAACTTAAAAAGAAAATTATGAATAAAATATTCAGAACAAGGAAAGGCATTCTCTAGTGCCAGCCTTGTAGCTGAATAGCCTCCCAATTTTCATGCTCCTCTGAAGTACCTAAAGAGAGGTACCAAAGATGGTAGACTTTCTATTTTTCTAGATTCTTCTAGCAAACTGGTAGCCATAATATAGTCACTACACAAGTTTAGTATAGTTTATCGTCCTGAAGACCAAAGATCATTTAGTATTCAGTGTGTACAACCATATGCCTGCTACAAATGGCTCTTAAATTAGTTAGGAATGAGGGTGTGGTATTTCCAAGATTACTTTATGCTACCTGAGGAATTAAGCTTTGTTACAAGTGGAATACACTTTCTTTTCAATTAGGAAATGTCCGAAGTCTCGTCAGATGGAACAACAACATGCATAGCCTATGGCATTTCTTCTGACTGGCCCGAACATGGATGATTAATGGCCACTAAGTAAACGTGAGCAAGGACCATGGGCATTGGCCTCCAGAGCATGCCGCAGAAGAAGACAGTCGTTACTTCTTCACAAAGCATGAACACATGGTTTTCCATTCGCTCGACAGATCACTATCGGGGACGAGCATGCCATTGCTATGCCTGCCTGCCCGTTTCTCACACAGAAAAAGCTCCGGAGAAGCTAGCTGCGTGTACACCTATCGCATGACATCTCTCTAGTCTCTATAAATACATACACGTTTGTCCAGTTGTTGGGCAGTGTATATTTACTCTGAATTTCCTTGTGAACTACTCTAGTACTATGTACGTACGGGACAAGCGCCCATATGACAAATTAGGTGATGTGAGATAGTGGAGGGAAACAAATTTTAACGGTGTAGATGTAACGCGACGAGTCGAGGTCTCGAGAGTGTGCAATAAGTTTGTTGTTTGATATCTCGCCAAATGGATGAGGTTTTTATTGGTGATCAGTACATTACCCATACATAGTTTCTTTGTTCCTGCACGCGGAAAAGCCAAACGATTCTATAGAAGCCTGCGGCAGCGAAGTTTCCAATACACGGAGCAGTCGCTGCACCACAGATTCGATCGAAAAGTTAGCCACATTCTCGTGCTGATAGACATCCAGAGATCGATCGGTATTGGCAATGTTTTGCAATGTCCCAGCTCAACCGGGCAGCAACGTACGCTGAAATAAATATTCATGTACTGGGATCAAAAATCGGCAAGCCGTACATCTCAAGTTAACTTGCGACGACAAAACTATAGAAGCCTGCTTATGGCAAATGAATAGAGCGGAAATGCAACTTGCCTCCCCGTATATGCTCCTGTATACCGATTCTGTAAGAATTAAATATATTGGAAACTTATGCATGTAGGTGCCTCTGTCCTTTTGTGGTCTGTGATCGTCTATGAAGGAGACACTTACATTGCCACCTATGTTAAAATCAAGTTGAGTGCCAATTACAGTATATTTTCTTTTAGAGAGACGAACTTTGTCTTCTATGAGGAAGCATGTTTCTTCTTGCACCAACATAGACGACACTAACATGAACATGTACACAAAAATTCAGATTTTATTTTATTTTATTTTATTAACATTTAGTGTTCATCATCTGAGCATAAGCTCCCGGGAGATAAAGCATATACTATTGTTATGTGTTTGGAGTACTAGTTCAAAGGCAAGATATAGTGCGTGATTAGGGGAACAATTAGTCATGTGAAAAGTGCTTCAGACCCAGCTCACACCAAAGGGCTGTGAGGCATTTTTATATTATGTGTTTGAATTTGAACTATGAGTTATAGTGCATGCTCGTAATTGTAGACAATTGACTATGAGTAGAGAGAGTCCACCAATCTTTCTGAAAAAAGTCTTTTGAACCTAGATTAAAGCTAAAGACTTCAAATGTTCTTCTTCTTCTCGGAGGGGGTCTTGTTGTTGAAGACGATCGCGTTCCTATGCTTCCAAATTCACCACGCTGTAAGCATGATCACGGACGAGGTTCTTTTGTGCATCTGACGTGGGTTGGAGCACGGACACCACCAGCTCCCACCACTCCACGAAGGGGCCTTCAGCAACCTTGGGTTGATTTGTATGGTGCGGGTGTTGGTCCTACTTTGGACTTGTAAATTGACTCTTCCTTGATCTATCAATGCATCGAAATGCAAAGCTTTTACATTTTCGCGAAAAAATGTTCTTCTCCTTAGCTAAGTATTGAAGGAGTCATTTGAGTCTATGGAATTTCAATGATACAATGTTGCTTGTTTACTCTCAACTTGTACCCTGCAGAGGCTTAGAGGGATCGATTGAGCATACATGCCGATGATAACTTTGGTTATACAGGATTGAATCCCGGCATGGATTTGATTTACCCAGAGCTATCACCCAATCCTATATACTTCCTCCGTTTTAAAATATAAGATGTTTTAGTTTTTGTGAAAGGAATGAATCTATACGCATTTTAGCGTGTAGGTTCGAAGTGAATCTATACACTACAATGTGTCTAGATACGCTCATTTTTAAAACATCTTATATTTTCAAATGGAGGAAATAATTCCGTACCCTAATTATTCTATAGCTTAAGCGTAAACAACAGGGAGCAATCTCAGGCTATCTGCCGTGCGCGCTGACGCGGTCTTGTGGGCCTCTATGTCGTTTCCTTTCGCTGCTTGGGGCAGGTAGGCCTCGGTAGTCATAGTCGCTTCCACGCGCAAACCCCGCATTTATCATCTCTCCCAGCTCCTGAGCGAAAGAAACCTCTCCGTCCTAGGTTTTCCGGCCGGCCGCCGCCATTCGCCGACTACGGCCTCGGCCCTGCCCCGAGCGATAGTCATCTGGATATTCAGCCGCGAAACTCCGTCATCCGCTGACTACGGTTTGTTTCCCGTCAGGCTCCCAACAATTTGGGTCGCTACTCCGCTGGCCGGTGTGCCTCCCTTCACTGTGTCGTGATGTCCCTGCAGGAGTTAGCTGCAGCTGTCGAGTGGTAGTACAACGAGCTGGGCATGCGTGAAATGGATCGTATGGGCACCTAGAGGGGGGTGAATAGGTGCTAACCAATTTTATAATACTTTTTCAATTTTAGGCTTGACACAAAGTAAATTCTCTAGATATGCAACTACGGGAATTTCCCTATATGTAACCCTAACTACTAAGCACGTAAAAGAGGAGCGAGAAAACCGTAGTGGAGCACGCGGAGTTTCGTGGTGGTGGCACGGCAGATGCCATGGGTAGGCTAAAGTATGGGGCCAATGGATGCTAGTGGGATCTGGGGAGGGAAGATGCAACTGTTTTTACACTCAAGCTGCCAAAGTGAAGAACTTTATTTCCCCCTCGATGGGTTACAAGTGCTCCTAGAGCTGTTTACAAGGGAACAACGTGAATTTCCCCAGCCTAACGCTGCTCAAAAGACTCTCCCTTCCCTCAGGGTCCAAACCTCCCCTTATAAAGGGGTGCCTTGGGTGCCCTTAGGGCTGACGGGGCAAGCATATTCGTGGAATATGCTTGTCCCAAAATGGTAGTTCGGCGGCCTCCTTTCCCTGTCGCCCTTCTAATGACGGCAAAGGTCCAGTGGTCCCCTCCTCGTGCCTCGGGCTCCGGGCTGTCACCTCCGTGACCTCCTTCGCCCCTCCGACGTGCACCCTTGTCTCTTGTGCTTGGCCCTGTTGATTCCTTCTAGCCTCTTTGCTATGGTTTGACCCTGGGCTTCTCCTTCTCCTGCAAGCTTCGTTTAATTCGGCCTTACCTCATGTTATTCGGCTCGTTCCTTACCTGCATGAAGATCATTTGGGTAACCCGGCCGAGTTTCTCATCAACTCGGCCAAGTAACCACTTGATACCTGTACATGAGCTTCTTGCCTCTATTCATCGGCCGACATATCCATGATTCGGCCGACCTAGGCCGTAGCTCGGCAACTTGACGGGGACAGTACCTCTGTCTTTCCCCGTCTCTGACCTACCCGAGGTTAACCCCCCGACATTAGTCCCCGAAGCTGGTGTGGCCCTGTCCATTACTTTGGCCGGGGTATATCAGCTTCATCAGTTTCTTTAGTCTTGTTCCCGAGCTATGGCCTCGTCCGAAGTTTCCTCGTTCCTTCCATCATACGCTACATCCTACGTGTCGCCCCATCATTGCTTTCCTAGTTTTTAGGTCCTTTTACAGTATTTACTGACAAGCCACAGTGAACCTTGTACCTGCTGCGCCGCCGTTACGACGCCTCGTGTTCCGCTCCGCTTGGGATCGTAACAACTTTTATTTGTATGTGGCCGTTGGTGTGGATCCATTCACCGTCGTGCGTTCGTGCTACCCCACGATCCACACGCGTAACTGCCACACCCACGATCCCACTTCCCTGTTCATTGCTTGCCTATAAAGTGGGGAAACGCGCCCGTTGGGTTTACTTTTCCCCTTATTGCTCGCGTCCGCTCTCCTTCTTCCCTTCGTCTGTGTGCTCTCTTGCCGCTCCGCCGCCGCCCACCAGCCAGAGCTTCCGCCGGCGAGGATTCCCCCGCGTCGTTCGGCCTTTTTTGCCCGCGCTCTACGGCTGTGGCCCCGCCGCCGGTGAGTCCTTTCTGGCCATCTTGCCCTGTCCTTGCTCTAGATCGATCCGCACGGTTTCCGTACTCAGGCGACGGTTTCTCCTCTTTTCGCCGTTGTTTTCGTGCTAAGTTCCGGCCAGGCCTAGCTCTAAGCTCTCCTCCGCCGCCGATTTTCCTCGGCGATCTCTCGTGAACTATGTCTAGTTCGTTTAGCGGTGCTCTAGTTGAGGACGATGACGCCTCTCGGGCTGGCGTGGATCGTGGCGAGCTCTTGATCCGCGCCGCGGATTGAATGGCTCATCCGAACTCGGCGGATTCCTGCCGAGGTTTCCTGTCGTTTACCCGGCAGCGAATCCTCTCCAGTTCTCAGAGAGGGTGAGTATGTGGTTTTCATGTCCCACTTCGCCATGCTTGGTCTCCCTCTTAGCGATTTCGCTAGAGAATTTCTCGATTACTTCGGCCTTCAGCCGCATCACCTTCCTGCGAACGCCATAGCTTCTCTTTCCGCTTTCATCTCAGCTTCGGAGGGTTACTTCGGCCTGTGGCCATCTGTACATGTCTGGTCGAAGTTCTTCCAGATCCGCTCCAACGTTGTTCCTGACAAATCTCTGCATCCTTCCGAGAAGTTGCTCACCCAATGTGGGGCGGCATCTATTACACCTCGGAGGAAATCCGTGTTCCCCAGCACCGGGTTGGAGTCGTGCAAGAAATGGCACAAGTCATTCTTCGTCAAGAACAGAGGCGGAAGACAAGATTCGGCTCCACCGTTCTCAATCGCCCCCTCCAAAGTGAACTGGCTATATAATCCGAGAAAACTCATGCCTTGGCGAGGCTTGAGATTCTAAAAGAGTTGATCCGGGCCGGGCTGTGCGGCGAAGACCTGATGGCAACCTTTATCAGTAGCCGGATCTGCCCCTTCCAGCAGCGGACCCACAAGCTTTGTTACATGAGTGGTCCTCTTGATCCGAACCGAGTCTCGACCGTGGAGCTGGACAACTATCTTATTAATAAGCGCGTCCGAGCTATCTTCAAGACCGAGATGCCTGAGGATTGGTCCTGGGGGTTAAAACCATTTACCCGCGACAATCCGCCTCCCGAGGTATGCCTAATCCTCATTACTCTATTTCTCCTTAATTCCTAGAGACTGGTTTACATGATTTTCTTTCTCCTCGTCCTGCAGAGGTTTGCAGAGCGAAGGGAGGCGCCGAGGTTCTGCAGCTCCCTTGGCCCGAGCAGGAGTGCCGGATCTTGGTGAGCGGACTCAGGAGTTCGTCCCTAAGTCGGATCCTGCTCGGCCCGAGCTCGCAAAACTCCAGCGCAAGAAGAGGAAGGTGATTCTGACGAGGTCCAAGTTCTTGAGGTAGTTGCCGCCATGCCTATTTCTTATGCATTTCGGCTTCTACTTTCCCAGCTAATCCGGCGGTCGGGTTCACGCCGAACCTATTGCTTCCCGGCCTCCCGTTACCTCGGGGAAGCGCGGGGCTCCTGCTAGTGCCTCGGAGGCGGCTCCTAAGAAGCGAATAAAGAAATCCGCCCCGAATCCTCCCAGGCGCAAGACTATGCCCGGGGTTGCTGGGTAAGTTCTTTTGCCTATATTTCTTGTTTCTCTCTTTCTGTTTCCCATACTGACGAATCCTCTTTCTTATTTTGGCAGTGCTCCTCTGTCTGTTAAACCCGGCGGTCCTAGTATGACTAGCCGTCCGATTCGGCCGCCATCTCCTCCTCCTGCTGATGATAGTCGAATTCCTAGTCCTATTCGTCCTGCTTCTCCCCCTGCTCTAAATACGTCGCCTGCTCGTCGTGATGCCCCTGAGACTTCTCCCATTGATCCGGATCCGATCCGGCCCTCCGACGTTTTCGTCGAGCCAGCTATCCCTTCTATGGGTCCCAGTGTTACCATTGAGCCTCCATCTACTCCTGCAGCTCCTACGGTCATCCCGACCTCTGCCGAGAAGGTCGTTGCCCCGGCGCCCTCTGCAAGCTTAACCTCCCCTGAACCTAAGGACTCCGTCCCTACTTCGGAGGCGCAACTTCCTTCTGGTTCCTCTTCTAAGGAGAAACGTGTTATTGCCGTCAAGACTTCTTCTCAAAAAGGTCTTGCTCACTTCTCCAGTATTGCAGTATGCAGGGCGCGCGCCAGAAAGCCGTGATGCCAAAGTCATCACCTCGGCCACCTGGCAGCCAGCTTGCTCTTCATAAGAGTCCTGCGACCGTCGGACCGCCCTGCCCGGGGTAAAGTTTTAACTTCGGACAGCTAAGCGGGAACGATCTTGGGCCTGGTTGAGTTTGCCAACAAGCGGAATCTTTGCTGATCATTCGAGGTAATCCACCAACCAACCTTTCCACTTTTCGACATCAGCGGCCGCTTTGACCATGCTGCCCAGTTTATCATTGATACGAACAAGATGAATGCGGTAATTGTTTTATCTCCGAGTCTTAAATTATCTTCCAGATGTTATCATACTCTCTAGTCCCCGAAACTTGCAAGGAAATAACTTGTTGTATGCTTGGAAGTTTGACTTATTTCTATTTCTAAGGTTTGTTAGTCCGGCCGTCTAGTTCGTAGTTTATTCGGACGTGATGTAGCTTTGAATATCCGTTCCCCTAAAGTCGAGTTAAGTCCTTCTTGACTCGGATCTGGCATAGCTTTGAATATCCAGCCACCTGTAGCCGAATCAAACTTTGCTTGATTTTGATGTAGTTTAGCTTTGAATATCCAGCCACCTAGATCGGAGTTAAGCTTTGTTTGATTCGGATCTAGCTTAGCTTTGAATATCCAGCCACCTAGATCTGAATTAAGCTTTGCTTATTTCAGATCTGGTATTGCTTTGAATATCCAGCCGCCTAGAGCCGAATTAAGCTTTGCTTGATTCGGATCTAGTTTAACTTTGAATATCCAGCCACCTAGATCTGAATTAAGCTTTGCTTATTTCAGATCTGGTATTGCTTTGAATATCCAGCCACCTAGAGCCGAATTAAGCTTTGCTTGATTCGGATCTAGTTTAACTTTGAATATCCAGCCACCTAGAGCCGAATTAAGCTTTGCTTGATTCGGATCTAGTTTAGCTTTTAATATCCAGCCACCTAGATCTGAATTAAGCTTTGCTTATTTCAGATCTAGTATTGCTTTGAATATCCAGCCACCTAGAGCCGAATTAAGCTTTGCTTGATTCGGATCTAGTTTAGCTTTTAATATCCAGCCACCTAGATCTGAATTAAGCTTTGCTTATTTCAGATCTGGTATTGCTTTGAATATCCAGCCACCTAGAGCCGAATTAAGCTTTGCTTGATTCGGATCTGGTACTGCTTTGAATATCCAGCCACCTAGAGCCGAATTAAGCTTTGCTTGATTCGGATCTAGTTTAGCTTTTAATTGTTGTTTTATAACTTTGCTTCATTGCTTAGGTTGCACATGACCGACGGACCGAGTTCGAGGTTGCTCTTTTTGCACCGTGGTCGGAAGAAATACGAGAAAGTTCTGCGTGGCCAAAAAGGCTTCAAGTCGAGAATTCGTTTTCCTCATTTCTCCTTACTCATATACTCGTCCGCGGAATGCCGGCTCACCTCTTGTTGAATAGGTAATATCAATAACCTCAATATCCGCCTTGAAAAGAAGATCAAGACCTTGGAAGGTTAGTTTCCTTTCTACTTCCTTTCTTCTCCTTTTAGTATCTAAACTAAGTTTCCTTATTGCGTTGGGCTGTGGCAAAGCCGAGTTGCAAGACTTTGCAGCGTCGCAACAAGATTGCATGCCCATGCCTGACGTGATGCTTCATTTTTTAGAACAAAGCGCAGTTCACTCGGCGCAACTACAAGAGAAAGATGATGAGATAGCTCGTCTGAAATCCGAGGTGAATACACTCAAGCTCTCTCAGAAATCCGAGCTAGAAAAGGTTGACCAAGAATTTGCCGAGGAGAAGAATCGGCTGACTCTGGATTTACAGAAGAGCAAAGAGCTCCTCGAAGCTGCCGAACTTAAAACTCGTGGTTTGAGCGAGGAACTTGCTCGTTTGAGAAGAGTAAAGCTTGGGCCAAAGACCTTCATAATGATGAGCTATATTCATCGTAAGTTATTTGGCCTGGCCGAGCTAAAAATTTTCTTTGTTTTCGCTACTATCCTTTGACATGTTCATGTTTTGCGCAGATCACTTCCCCGAGGCCAAACCCGTGAGTTCTAGAGTTGTTCTTGCCGCTCGCGTTCGTCGAGGTGAACCTGATGCTGTTGACTTTGAATATTCGATGGAAGATTTCTTGGTTGCCGTTGGTGCTGCAGTTGGTCCGATGAAAATCATGGGCCGGGACTTGGTGCAGGCTGCTATCAAAGCTTACCATGCACTCTGGCCGAATACCTCGGTCTCCCCGATATCGAGGTCAAGTTATTGGTGACCAGGCTGAAGGCATCTGAGAGGCGATTGAGTCTTTGGAGGGAATCTGCTGCGCGTGCTGGTGCCGACATGGCCCTTACTGTAATCATGTCATGGTATGAAGACATCTCTCTTGACATTCTGATGAATCTGCGCACTGGCTCCCGCTGGGTTGAAGATCCGACCTTTGTTGCTCTTCGTCAAGCTCGGGCTTTCCAGCTCGTCGAGTATGCCGACGTGCATACTTGGAATGAAGGGCGAGTTTTCTCCCGGATCCGGATCGAGGTCGCGGTGAAGGTGCCGGGTGATGATTCAGCGAGCACGGGAAGGTGAGGATGATTCGCCACATCCGATAGCTCAGCTCAAGCTCGGATAGCGGCGATGCACGATCTTCCTCCAAAGGCACGGGCATTCCGCGTCTTGGCGCTCTGAACAACCCATGATACGCCCGGGTTACACTGGTCGGCGGAGGCGAGGCGACCTCAATCGAAGTCCTCCTTCTTGGAGTGCCCCTTTTTGAGCAAGTGGTCGCCTCCAACGAACAACGCTTAGGTTATTCGCTATCCTGGTATGCGGGCGCACAATGTAGACGAAAAATTTGTCAACTCGTATGATTCGAGGCTCTTTTGCTATATGTCGTTGAGATTCTTGGTTAAATGGATGCTTGTCCAATTCTTGCCTCGTTGGCTCGTAATTTCTTCATCTTTCGTGGTTCAATTTTGCCGTTATTTTGATGATCTTATTCGTGCATTGTCGCTGAATATCTAAGTTGTTAACCTGTTTTCAACATAAGATAATTACTCCGTTGTGGAGGTAAGCAACGATCGCTGGATCGTCGTTTACCGTGCGTAACTTCCTTTTATAAATTAAGTTTGACATGACTGCGTTTAGCATAGGTTTGATGTATCATACGGTAATCTCCAGTGTCGGCTTAAATGCGAAGTTTACATGTTCTGGAATCGTCATATCCTATGATAATCCCTGAGTCAATGCTTTGGATACCTGGGTGCATATTCGTAACATGAAAGAAACACAACATATGGCATTCGCCGAGTCACTGCTCTGGTCGCCAATGTTCAAGTACGCAACGCGAAAGAGATAGATATACCCTATGGCAGTCCCCGAGCTATTGCTCTGGATGCCGAGGTCTGAACATGTAAGACCAAATAACTATTGCATATGGCAGTCCCCGAGTAACTACTCTGGGTGCCGAGGTTCTAATATCAAACATGAAATAACATCACATATGGCAGTCCCCGAGTAACTGCTCTGGGTGCCGGGTTTCAAATATCAAACATGAAACAACATCACATATGGCAGTCCCCGAGCTATTGCCCTGGGTGCCGAGGTTCAAATATCAAGCATGAAACAACATCACATATGGCAGTCCCCGAGTGACTGTTCTGGGTGCCGAGGTTCAAATATCAAGCATGAAACAACATCACATATGGCAGTCCCCGAGTAACTGCTCTGGGTGCCGAGGTTTGAATACATGATATGAAATAAATATAACCTACGGCTGTCCCCGTTAGTTATCGGTGCCGAGGTTCAAATACATCAATGGTTTTTTGACCTTGAGATACAATCCTATGAGTAAAATGGCCGAAGTAACGCCACATTCCAGGGGCGCTTCGTTTCTTCACCAGCTTTGTCTGCCTTGCCTTCTCCGGGGGATTGAGCATCAATCAGATAATATGCATCGTTGTGCAATGCTTTGCTTACGATAAATGGTCCCTCCCATGGGGGTGATAGTTTGTGCATGCCGGCCGTGCGTTGCACCAGCCGGAGGACTAAATCTCCTTCTTTGAATACCCTTGGATTCACTTTCCTGCTATGATACCGCTGTAAGTTCTGTTGATAAATGGCCGATCGTGATAATGTCAACTCTCTGGCCTCTTCCAACAGGTCTACGACATCTTGCCGAGCTATTTCATTTGTTTCAGAGGTTGTGTACTGAGCGACTCTTGGCGAGTCATATATTATGTCGGCTGGGAGTACGGCCTCTGCCCCGTATACCAGAAAGAATGGAGTGTAACCTGTTGACCTATTCGGAGTAGTTCGAAGGCTCCATAATACGGCTGGGATTTCTTCGATCCAACATCCTGCCGACCGTTGCAAAGGTTCAACAAGTCGTGGTTTTATTCCTGATAACACCAGTCCATTAGATCTTTCAACTTGCCCATTGGATGCTGGGTGTGCCACTGAGGCAACATCCAGTCTTATGTGCTTCTCTTGGCAAAATCTGGCGAAGGCTCCTTCTGCAAAGTTCGTGCCATTATCCGTAATAATGCTATGTGGGTATCCGTATCTCAAGATGATATCCTTGAGGAATTTCACTGCTGTGTGCCCATCACACTTTTTGATTGGTTTTACTTCAATCCATTTCGTGAACTTGTCTACCATAACCAAGATGTGGGTCATTCCTCCTCTTGCCGGCCTGAAAGGTCCTACCATGTCTAAACCCCATACAGAAAATGGCCATGTGATGGGTATTGTTTTTAACTCGGCCGACGGCATATGTATTCTGGTTGCATATCTCTGACACCCATTGCACTTCTTAACTAATTCTTCTGCCTCTTTTAACGCCGTTGGCCAGTAAAATCCATGCCTGAATGCCTTGGCTACTAAAGCGCGAGATGAGGCATGGTGCCCACATTCTCCTTGGTGTATATCTAGAAGGATTTCCTGACCTTCTGCGGGACTCACGCATTTCTGCAATATGTTTGTTACGCTTCTCTTATATAACTCATTGTTTATGATTGTATAGGCCTTTGCTCTTCTGACGGTTTGTCTGGCTAATACTTCATTACTCGGCAGTACTGCGTCTTTTAGGTACGAAAATATGGGTTGCGCCCATATCGGCGTTGCTCTTTCTGCAGTGATTTCACTGTCTATCTCCATGTTCTCTGCCGACATACATACCTCGGCTCTTTCCATGATTGCTATTACCTCGGCTGTCCCCCTCTTTAGGGGTTCCGAATCTTTCTGCGGATCTATCTCCATTGGCGTATGACTTTCTGGGATAAAGATTGATTCGGATTCTGGTGATGGGTTTATTGACGGTTTCCTGAGGTGCTCCAGGGCTATACCTGGCGGAATCGATTGCCGGGTTGATCCTAATTTTGACAATGTGTCGGCGTCATTTTTACGCTCGTGGTATGTGGTGGAATTCACATCCTTCAAAATATCCACCGATCTTGCACATGGAATCAGATAAAGCCATATTAGCATCTAATGCGTCCCAAGTGCCCGACACTTGTCAGTACTACCAGATCCGAGTCACCGTAGCATAGGATTGATATTCCAATTTCTTTTGCCACTTTTAATCCATGGACTAGTGCTTTATATTCAGCTACATTGTTGGACGGCAAAATGTATTTGATACATACTTCAATTGATCTTTTTAGGCGAGGTCAAGACTATTCCTGCCCAAACCGTTCCTTAGTTTGGAACCATCAAAATGCATTGTCGATAATTTGGATCTGGCAAGGGTGGCTCATCTTGCACCTCGGCCCAATCTACGAAAATCGGCGACGACTGAGATTTGATTGCATCTCTTCTATCAAATTGTGGAGCATACGGTGATAACTCGATCGCCCATTTTGCTATTCGCCACTCGCATCTTTGTTGTTCAATATGTCGCTATGGGTGCCTCACATATTACTCGATGGGATGCTCTTCAAAGTAATGCTTAAGCTTTTTTGCCGACATATATACTCCATAGGCCATCTTCGATAGTGCGGATAATTACGCTTTGAAGTGGATAATACTTCACTTAAATAATATCGGCCTCTGGCGACTTACCCTCTTCAAGTCGTTCCACTACAACCACAGATTAACTACTCGATTGGTAGCCGCTATATAAAGTAGCATAGGTTCTTTCGATAATGGAGAAGCTAAAATGGGTGCCGTAACTAGCATCTTTTTCAACTCGTGAAAGCATAGGTCGGCACAGAGTCCAAATTAATTTGTCCGACTTTCTCATCGGTGATAAAGTGGCGGTGCCTTTTCTCCTAGCCGACATACAAATCGACTAAGCGAGGCGAGGCAGCCCGTGAATTTTGTACATCATTCAAACATCTCGGCAATTCCATTTTTCTATTGCTCTTATCTTCGTCGGATTAGCCTCGATACCTCGGTGGACACAAGGAACCCGAGTAGTTTTCCTGCCGGCACGCCAAACGTGCATTTCTCTGGATTAAGTTTCATTCGGAACCTCCTCAGGTTCGCGAAAGTTTGCCGTATATCTTCTAGCAAAGTTCTGCTTTCCTTAGTTTTGATGACCACGTCATCCACATATACTTGTACATTTTTTCCTATCTGATCATGTAAGCATTTTTGCATGCACCTTTGATACGTTGCTCCCGCATTTCTCAGGCCGAATGGCATTGTGCGATAACAATAAGCCCGTGCGGGTAATAAATCAGATCTTTATTTGATCGGCGGATTTAACGGTATCTGGTGGAAACCAGAATACGCGTCTACAAATGATAACAGCTCACGCCCGGGTCGAGTCAATGACTTGGTCTATTCTAGGCAATGGAAAAGGATCTTTCGGACACGCCTTGTTCAAAGTTAGTGTAGTCGATACACATTCGCCATACAATGGCTACATTGGGGTCATCTTTTTCTTTTCTACTAGCACGGATTTGATAACCAATCCGGATAAAGCACCTCCATGATGAACCCGGCGAGAAGCCGAGCTATTTCATCCCCTATTACTTTTCTCTGTCTTCGTGACGGCGCGGAGGTTGCTTCACCGGCCGTGCTCGGCACGACGTTTAAAGAGTGCTCACCAACTCCTCGGCACCTTGCGGATCTTGAGTAGACCATGCAAATATGTCGATTCTCACGGAGGAAGTTGGTGAGCTCGCCTTCCTATTTAGCGTCAAGACCTGCACCAATAGTAACTCATGCGCTGGGAATTGCTCATCAATCTGAAATTTCTTCGTCTCTTTGGTTGGTTGAAAAGAAACACGCCATGAGGTTTGGCCGGTCTTAAATCTTTGTCTTGTTGAGGGCTGCTACCTCTTGAATCCTTTTCTTTTCTCTTGCTATAACTAATGACTCGGCCATTTGACCGCCGAGGCACACTCCATTGACTTCTTGTAATCCCTATGTTATCACCCCTTGTGGTCCGGGTAACTTCATCTTTAGATAACCTATATGACCGCTCATGAATTTGGCGGCAAAGGGCCGTCCGAGTAGAGCATGATAACAGCTTTCGGATCGACCACTTCAAATTCCAAATTTTCTGCTCTGCATTATCTCTTATGCGAATAATACGTCCCTCGGACTTTACCGATGGGCTCACATGAAAGCCCCGGCACTATCCCATGGAAAGTTGTCCTTGTGGATGCGGCATGTTCTGTGATATCCGAGCTTATGCATGGTATCTTTGTACATGATGTTATCTGCTTCCATTGTCGATGAGTACCTTTGAGAATTTCACATTGATGCTTGGCCCCACAAATGTCGGATCCAACACAAGTGCGTATGATCCTGGACTCGGCATTATTCGGTGATCTTTCATGCTCCAAGTTATCTCTGATCGACCATGGCTGGTATCTTGCTTCCGCTGGTACAACCGCATTCACTTCCATATGTCGGCACACTTGCACACTCTTTTGTTACGTGAACACACAATAAGACCGGTGATGTTCCTGTAATCATTACGTCCGATTTGCGGATTTATCCTTCCGTCCCGCCTGGTTCATTACTTGATGCCTTGCATCCCTCCGATCCGAGTTATCGTACCTCGGGAGGCGGTAGCATCGATTGTTGTGCATTGCTCCGATTAATCGCGGTGATCTTTGTTGCACTGATGGGGAGCACGAACTCTGCGGGTTCCCCATCGCATTTTTCATCCAGCGCATTGCGGGTTGTATGATTGGCTGGTCTAGATGGGTTTGACGTGTGAAATTTACCGGCTGATCCAACATGGATTCAACGTATACTTGGCTTCTCGGCCATTGCTTCTTTTGCTCGGGGTCCATTGCCTCTTCCCATCATTTCTTGCGGTCCTTTGTTGAGGTCCATTTTTACGTCGTTGAGTTGCTCTGACTTGGCTGATCTTGCGCTACAGACTGGCCGAATTATACCTATAATCCGGCCTCTTCTCTTCTCCTTCCTCTCAAATCACGCCTAGATGACCGGCCAATTCTCTCTCGTGTCTTGGTCTTGTTGCTCACGATGATCTGCCGACATTAACTCCGGTTGGGTTGGGTCACCCAATGCATAGGAGTCCTATTCGATAGTTTCCGCCGGTGTGGTGGCATATCTCTCTGACGTTGCCTGACACCGCCAGAACCTTGCCTTTGCGAACCAAGCGATCGCTTGCGACTCAATGACTCCTTCACATGAGTTTCTCAAGTTACACCATCGAGTTAAAACTCTCTATCTGTTTCATTCGCCTCTGCTTGCACATGGCTAGTTGTTGTGGTCTTAGGTCTCTTGTATGTCTTTGGTAAAGTTCTTGTGAACATCTCTTGAAATCTAACCAGCGTTGATATCTGCTGGTTGATTATTCAACCATACCTGCTGGTCCTTCCAACATCGTGGGACATACCGTACAGCCCATCTTAGGTTGCCACCGCTATCTTTCTTCGGTGGCATAATCAATTAACCAGTCTTGTGGCTTGGTACTTCCGTTGTAAGTTTTTGTGCCTCTTGCCAACTAAAAATTTGGCACTGGTGGTTCGCCCATGATCCGTGGCCCAAAACATGCCGGACCTGGTGGACCTTGCTCTTCCAATAGCTCGGACCGGTATAACCGATCCAATTTTACTCTTGCATCACTCGCTGGCAAGTCTCTGTACAGGATTCTATCCTGCATCCCATAGTGATTGTCTCCACCCTGGTTCACGTATTCTAGCTCGGAATATCCATCATTATACCTTTCATTCACCTGATTGTAGCGAGCTGGCCTCACTTCTCTTTCTTTCCGAGTCGCATGTCTTGGTTGTGGGTTGAGCGGCACTTCTCTCCTTACTTCGGCTGGGGTTTGGTTTTCATGCTTGTCTCTTGCGGGTTCTTCCCTGCCGTGTTCCCCATTACCTCGGCCGCCGTCCTTTCCATACGGCCGTGGTTTCTCTCCCACTATTACCTCGGCTGCATTGCCTCTGTTCTCATTTGCCTTTCCACTATTCTTTGGGTCATATGGAACAATTTGTTTGTTCCTCTTCCCGAGGTTCTTGCTTTTCTTTTCTAGCGTTGTTTCGGTGAAGATCTTGCTTGCATGAGATAAAGTCTTGCCCTGAATGAACCATCCGTGAAGCCCTGGTCTTGCGGGTTAGCTCTGAGCATTCCTCATTTGCTGGTTCGCGATGCACCAGCTCATTTACTCTTTCTTGTTGCTTCTGCGAGCTTCCTGTTAACCCCTCTAGTTCCAATCTTTGCGGCATTTGCGCTCTTAGGTTTTTCGCCAGTCTTGTACCTCGGCAAACCCAAATCGCTGATTCGGCTCGTGAGCTTCATGCTCTTTGTTAATGTCATTCATGAGGTTCTTTCCTCTCAATCTCAGCTCGTCCACCCGCCGGGTGCGATATCAAGCTTATTAGCTTTTGCATATTCTCTCGTGGTCCTTTTCAAGGATTCATGGTCGATACTTTTTGGCTTCTACCAAAGCACTTTTGCTGGTTTCCTCTAACTCTGCTGAGCATTTGCGGATCAAGTATCGGCGCCACAGTGTGGTTAAGTTCTCTATAGTTTACTCAAGAATGTTCTCTGGTCTCTCCAGAGGTGGTCCCCCTCACTAGGTGCCTTTGGGGTGGTGTCATTTAGCTCGGCCAGTTTGTCACCGGGAATTACCTCGGCGGTTTGCGGTGCGATCTGCCGGCGGACCTGTGCGCTGCGGCAAGTTCTCTGCTTGACCGGCTAAGCTGCTGCTTGTGTCCCTGCCGCGACCATCACCTCGGCCTGCTGCAGATGCTCTCGATGGACAGCTCGCGCTCGAGGTGGTTCCCGCAACAATAACCTGGCGAGGATAAGCGTCGGTGATGTCGACGCCGACGTAGACCACGTGCTCGCCCGCCAGCCGAAGATCCCGTTGCGTGGGGGTTTTCCCCCAAGCTCCTGCATTGTCTCGACATAGTCACGAGACCAAATCTACGGACCAAGCGAAACAACGCTCACGGTGTTGATGAAGTTTCCGTCCGGATCACAACTCTCCAGCATGATTCCTTCCTTGTTAAGGGAAGTACATCTGCGTTGGAGGGTGGCGGTTCTAAGACCACCACGCCAATAGGCCTCACCCTATTCTCCGATGGATCTCGCCACGAGGCCTGATCCACCTTCTCCACTATTGGATCCCTTGAGGCGGGCAGTGCCTTTTACAACACTATCGAGGCACACACCCACAACCGAATTGGGGCTCGGGATGACAACAAGCTCACAAAAACAAGGTTTATCAATATAAACAAAAACAAGGATCTAGATCTTTGCAAGAAATACTAGATCGAGGTTCTCCAAATGAATGGAGAGGAGATGAAGCGCTTGATTCATGATGAAGGTCGAGTTCTCCTCCTTGGTTCCCAAAGGGATGGGGCCTTTGGATGGATCTAGGTGGATCACTCTTGTATGAAGTTTTGAGATCTGATCATTCTTTTTCGAGATGAATCAAGAGTTCGGCGGGGAGGATTGCTGGCTTAAATACCTCCCGGATCCGCCGTTACACAACTTTGGGGCGGATTATCCGCCTCACAAACTCCGCCCAAGGGTGGATTCTCCGGGAAACTCCGCCCCCCTCTGGAGCTTGCGCCTTGGAGAAACTTGGAGAAGATCTTGGGGGCGGATTATCCGCCCACAGGCGGATTATCCGCGAGGCGGAAAGTCCGGCCAAAACTCCGCCCTCTCTCAGGGCTTGCGCCATGGCGATGGCGGGAGGCGGATTATCCGCCCTCGAGGCGGATTATCCGGCTGCGGAAAGTCCGCCAATGTTCCGCCCCTTCGGGCTTGCGCTTGCTTGAGGCGGAGGCGGATTATCCGCCTGTGGGGCGGATTATCCGCCCCCAAAGCGATTCGTGCAACACTTCAACACACATTAAATGATCCTTGGTATTGTTATCTAACACACAAAACACTAGGGATTAAGAAATGTTCTTTCAATCTCCCCTTTTGGTGTTAGATGACAATACTAGGATTACAATAAAAGCAAACGCCACCTTAGATAATGAAAGGCTCCCCCTAGATGTGTGCATATTTAAGATTTGCATTTGAATACAAATACACACACTAGGTAGAACACTACTTTAAGGTTTGGGGAAAAAAACATACCACCGGAATATATAGCCAAGGCATACATAGATAATCCCATGAATCCATATGTCATCAAATATGCTCCATAATTCCAGAATTCCATGGGGTCCATGATAGATAAATCCAGAAATCCATGAATACCAGACATAGTACCAAACTGGGGAGTACGACATAGTCTTACACAAACAACCACAAATAGCGAACAAGTTCACACTAGAAAAGGCACAAGCAAGCAAATAAAAACGACTAAAAGAGAAAAGCTTGGGCCCGACCCTTGCAAATCCACGAGACCTAATAGAACTACTTCTCCCCCTTTGGCATCAAAACGCCAAAAAGGAAGAAGAGCGATGCTAACGCCCCTGGACACCCAGAATTCACACCCAAATTTGCAAGAATCAAATCAATCAAAAGCCAAATTTGAGTGTGTTTTCCATAGAACATGAGATATGCAAGAAAATCCAACGAGACCCATGAAAAACCAACTCTTTTCGAGGAAGAGGGCGGTGGCCGAAGCCACCATGTTGGAGCGCATGGCATGACACCACGAAGATGTATCTTGAGTTCAAAACCAATGCTCATCGATGACCCACATATCACAAAATGATATTAAGGGAAATGATTTTACTCGCTTTCGGCATTATGGGGGGAGGGTTGGCCCAATCAATTAAGACCACACTCCCCCTATGTCTATGCCCGCATCTAAACCAAATACATGAATAAGAGCAAGTGAGTGTGCAAGAATAGTCAAGCCAAGCTCCTTGTATCTAAGATATTTAGCTCATTCCGCAAATAACAAAATCGTGATTCATCGAGGGGCTTCGTGAAATATCAGCAAGTTGGTTCTTCGTGCTCACAAAGGACAGAGCAATATCTCCACGAGCAACATGATCCCGAATAAAGTGGTTGCGAATCTCTATATGTTTTGTTCTTGTATCTTTGCAGGATTGTAAGCAATTTTGATAGCACTTTCATTGTCGCATAAAAGAGGCACTTTGTCACAATTGACACCATATTCCTTTAAAGTTTGCCTCATCCATAACAATTGAGTACAAGCATCGGCAAGCAACATATTAAACGGTTGAGAGTGAAATACAATTGCATTTCTTTGATGACCAACACACTAGAGACTGCCCAGAATTGGCATGCACCAGAGGTTGATTTCCTATCATCTTTGTCACCACCCAATCTGAATCGGTGTAACCACACGAGAGAAACTTGAACCCTTGGGATACCATAACCCAAAATTTGGGGAATGAACCAAATATCGGAAGATTCGCTTGACCGCCACTAAGTGGCTTTCTTTAGGAGCCGGCTTGGTACCTTGCACACTCCTACACTTAACACGATATCGGGCCTAGATGCGCAGAGGTAAAGGAGAGAGCCGATCATGGATCGGTATACCTTTTGATCCACACCTTTACCCTTGGGATTGAGCTCAAGATGACACTTTGTTTGCATTGGGGTAGCAACACCATTGAGATCCGTCATCTTGAACCTTTTGAGCATGTCTTGGATGTATTTAGCTTGATTAATAAAGATTCCCTCTCTAAGTTGTTTGATTTCAAATCCAAGAAAGAACCTGAGCTCACCCATCATGGACATCTCAAACCTTTCAGTCATAAGCTTTGAAAATTCATCGTTAAAAGCTTGGTTAGTAGAGCCAAAAATAATGTCATCTACATAAAGTTGGCATACAAAAAGCTCCCCATTGACCTTCTTAGTAAAAAGAGTGGGATCGATTTGCCCAACTTCGAATCCACGGTCTAGCAAAAGCTCTTTAAGGTGCTGATACCACGCACGTGGGGCTTGTTTAAGGCCATAGAGCGCCTTATCGAGTTTGTAGACATGGTTCGGAAATTTAGGGTCCTCAAACCCCGGGGGCTGCTTGACGTATACTAACTCATGTAGAGGACCATTAAGGAAAGCGCTCTTAACATCCATTTGCTGTAATTTAAAATTATGATGGGCTGCATATGCAAGAAGGATACGGATGGACTCAAGGCGAGCCACAGGAGCGTAGGTCTCGCCAAAATCAATTCCTTCTACTTGAGAGAATCCTTGAGCCACGAGTCGTGCTTTATTCCTCACAACAATGCCATTTTCATCCTGTTTGTTCTTGAAGATCCACTTGGTGCCGATAACATTGCGGCAATCCTTTGGCTTTTCTACGAGCTTCCAAACTTTGTTGCGTTCGAAGTTGTTTAATTCTTCATGCATTGCAACAACCCAATCGGGGTCTTCAAGAGCATCAAAAACCTTCTTTGGTTCAACCATGGAAATGTGAGCTTGATGATCACATAAGCTAGCTAGCTCTCTTCGAGTGGATACCCTTCGTCGTAGATCACCAACAACCTTGTCAAGAGTGTGACCTCTTAGTTCAAGGTTGCGATCAGCACGAGCCTTGCGACGAGCCTCAATATCCTTATTGTTTCTCGGAGGAGTGGATTCAATTGTTGTATCCTTGTGCGGATTACTGCATTGCCCTTGATCTTGGTCACTGGTATCCAAGATTGTTGTTGAACATTTTCTTGAGGCCGGATAATCCGCCTTTGAGGGGCGGACTATCCGCCCGAGATGAAGTACCAGAACCATCTTCCTGAGAAAGCCTGACTGGAGTTGGAGAGCCATGGCCGGATAATCCGTCCCTAGGGGCCGGAGAATCCGGCCTGGGAGCATCAGAGATGTTGATTTCTCCTTCGGATCCCCTGGTACGAGTTGGAGTGTGATGTGGACATCCCTACTATTGATACAACCGTTGTACCTACAGCAACACACATACAAGGACCCATCACAAGATCTCGTGCCAAACAACTGAACTATCAGGTACTTTCGTTTCTTGGAACTATTCCTTACATACATGAGAATATGATGCTGCCTAAATCAGATATGTTTCTTACTCTTAGGAATGATGGACCGAGCATGGATGAGAGGGACAAGCATTGGAGCATGGCCATGCATGGTGATGGCAGCAAGCATGTGATGATCCGAGAGAAGGCCACGGATGAAGATTTTAGAACTTTGAGGCCACCATAATGAAGAAAGAAAGCTTGGACGAAATATTCAAGATCAATACTTTACGAATTCGTCCATAGCATAATATGGTGTCATGACACCTTTATTTTGGGCGGCCCATGTAATTTTCGCAGGATTTTAATTAGCCACTTTTTAGAGTCCAGATTTGAGGGAAAAGGACTTTAGGGTTGGATTCGCCACCACTTCCATGGCTGGCGAAACCCCACCTTTCGCCTTAACACGCCATAGCCGAACCTTTAGACTCGGATTTTGTTTAGACATTAAGTTAGCCATAGTCGCAACTTCGCCAAGGCTCGGCGTCATAGAGGCCTCTTGTACTTCGCACCTATTCAGGATCCCACCTCTTTCAATAAATCTTTCCTCTTAATCCGCAATATCTTGATTGCAATATTGGTTCTTACTTGTTCTCGATTTCGTAGGAATTAAGACCCTCTGGTCAGCCGATCGTGTTCACGCAGGATCGGTAACCTCCGTGAGATTGGCCTAGCGATTGCATTGGCGCCGTGCTCGCACGCGTAGTCGGATCACAAGCCCGAACTCCACCAAATCGATTATCGCCATCTCATCGAAAGATCGGACACCTTTGCCCTATCAAGTGGTATCGATTTCAGGTTGCTCGGTGAGATTTTACTGTTTCGTAGATTAGATCTGTTTTTACCTATAACCCACGAAAAAGCCAAAACACGATTAGAGTTTAGATCCATCCCATAACCAATCGCCTCGCATTATCTTTTCAGTTTTTGCTTTGTTGAATTTGTGTCTACATCGTCGAGTTCGGTCTTAGTGTCTCGCCCTTAGAGTTTCGAGTTCTGATCATACTAGTCACCGCCACACTCGCCGATCACCGCCGCCATATACCCTGCCTCCATATTCCGCCGCCATATACCCTGCCACCATAAAACCCTAATACTCCGCCACCGCCTTCCTACCGCGACACAGATCCGATCGGTTTTTCGCTGTGGTACGAGTCCGAGAGTTACTGTTCTCGTTATTTCTTTTGACTTTCCTTCTTTGCTGTTTCCGTGTTCAGCTAAAGTCCGTGTCGAGCTAAGAGTCCGTCGTAAGTCCGGAGAGCAAAAAAAAAAAGTCTGGAACCGCCTCCAAAAAATTTTACGGCTATACTATTTTTTTCACGGGATCACTTTTCTCCATCGGCCATAGCGATATTTTTTGGCGCTGCGCATTTTCGAGCAAAATAAAAAATTTCGAAAAAAAATTTTGGGGGCTAACCTCTTTTTAGACCCCGTAGATCAGTTCTAGACACTCGCCATCATAGTGATTTTCTGCATCTCGGATCGCTTTTGTGGTGCTATATCATCACATTGCTTGTTGTGTCGCTCGTGACATCGTTGGTGATCTAGGCTCGCGTCTCTAGTACGGTTCAGCCTAGGACCAGCACAGATGCGTCGTTGAGCATTCTTTCAACTTTTGCATTGCTGTTTTGATAATTGCGACCCTTTGCTAAGCCTTCCCAGAGCTCCAGATACTCTCCACGCGCGGTGTTTCACTCGGTAATCGCTTGGTTCAATCTCCGCCCCACCGATCCTCGTGGTTGCACATCGCCTTTTCCCGCTGTTTGGTAAGAACTTGTAAGAGCTTCAGATATTGCTTGAAGGATTACGCGTGACTTCCACCATATTCTGTAGTATATACCTGTGCTTTTTAAGGACTAACCATGATGAGATACTCAGCGGAACCCCGCCACCATGACGAACGAAGAACTACATGCCCACTTCTCCGCGCTCGGTCACCAGCTGAAGACGTGGATACGCTCCTCGGGGAGTTTGACACCAAGCTCACCAACGCCATGGACAAGATCGATGGACTAGAGAAATCCTTCAACGCCAAGCTTGACGTTCGGTTCAAGGAGCTTCTGAACCGATTGCCCGCACCCGCACCCACACATGGCGCACGGCGCATTCCGATCACGGGTCGGACTGCTGGTTCGGCTGCCGCGGCACCCCCGGCGGCTCCTGCTGCGACTGACGTTCCTCAGACTTCCACCGCGGCTGCTGCTGCGACATTGGGGACAGACGACGGGTACTACTACGACCCCGACGACGATCTGTTTGACGAGGAGGTTGAACAACCTCCACAGGTACCTGCTGGTCGTCCCCGACATTACTACCGCAACGCTCGCCCACCGGTACGTAATGATGATGATCATGTTGCAAAGCTTAAATTAAATATTCCATCTTTTGAGGGTAAATATAATCCTGATGCATATCTTACATGGGAGATGGAAGTAGAACAACGTTTTGCATGCTTAAAATATCCTGAGAATATGCGTGTTAGTGCTGCTACATGTGAATTTACTAAATTTGCTTCCCTTTGGTGGTCTGAGTATTGTCGCTTAAATCCTACTACTATTCCTAGTACTTGGACTGCTTTAAAAACTGCTATGCGTGTTCGTTTTGTACCTCCCACTTATCAACGTGATTTACTAAAGAATCTGACACGCTTAGAGCAAGGGAAAAATTCTGTAGAAGAGTATTATCAGGAATTGCAAACTGGGATGGTTAGGTGTGGTCTTGTTGAATCTAATGAACAAATGCTTGCACCTTTCTTTGGTGGATTAAACAAGGACATTCAGCACATATTAGATTATAAGGAATATAATTCTATCACTCGTTTGTTTCATCTTGCTTGCAAAGCTGAACGTGAAGTGCAGGATCGCCAACCACCATGGAGGAGGACTAATAATTCTGCAGGTCGCACATCCACTTGGATATCCCGACAATCAGCGCCTCGTGATTCGCCTCAGCTACTACCACATCCAAGGCCACCACAAGATTTCCAGTTGCTCCTCCACCATCATCCAATGCTCCTGCTCGTAGTGCATCTTCTATGGCTTCCACGGGTAAGACAAAGGATATACAATGCCGCAAGTGCTGGGGTTTTGGTCATATTGAGAGACGGTGCACAACACAACGTGTGATGATGAAAGTAGAAGATGGTGAATACGATTCAGCGAGTGACTTCGATGAAGATACACTAGCCCTTATTTCGCTCGAGATGGAGACAATTCGATGATGATGCGAGCGAGGTAATGGGAGCTGAAGCTGATCAATACAAGAGTTTAATTACACAACGTGTTGAGTGTGCAATTGAGCAAATCTGAGCAAGATCAACGCCACAACCTGTTCCAAACACGTGGTGTTGTCAAGGAAAGAGCTATGGATCATCATTGATGGAGGGAGTTGTAATAATCGCCGGTGTTGACATGGTAGAGAAGCTTGCGCCCAACAAGACAACGCCACATTCATACTACATCCAATGGTTTGAGAGTTCTCGCAAGATCAAGGTAAAAAGAACGATGCAGCGTGCATTTTACTATTGGTACATATTCTGATTTTGTTGATTGTGATGTTGTACCTATGCAAGCTTGTTCTTTGTTACTTGGTAGACCATGGCAATTTGAGAGAGAATGTTCATAATGGCAAAACTAACCACTATTCTCTTATGCATGATGGAAAGAAAATTGGTCTAAAACCTATGACTTTAACAGATTTTAAAAGATGATCTTGCTAGAGCTAGTAGAGCTAAACTGAGGAGAAAAATAAAAGTGAGAATCAGATTGTTGCTGCAGATTTTATACCACCAAAGAACACTAAATCTGATTCTACACATGCTACTGAAGAGTCCATGTATGCTTGCAAATAAAATTGATATTGCTGAACTAGATGTAAACAATACTCAATGTTATGCAATTGTCTGCAAAGAGGTTTTGTTTTCATTTGAGGATATGCCTCCTTCTTTGCCACCCGCTATTGCTAACCTTTTGCAGGAATATGAGGACGTATTTCCCGCTGAGTTGCCACCAGGACTACCTCCTATTAGAGGGCTTGCGCATCAAATTGATCTAATTCCTGGTGCCACGTTGCCCAACCGCGCGCCATATAGAACCAATCCAGAGGAGACAAAGGAAATACAACGCCAAATTCAGGAACTACTCGACAGAGATCATATTCGTGAGTCCCTTAGCCCTTGTGCTGTTCCTATTATTTTGGTGCCTAAGAAAGATGGTTCTTCGCATGTGTACTGATTGTAGAGCTATCAATAATATTACTATTCGATATCGTCATCCTATTCCACGTTTAGATGACATGCTTGATGAATTGAGTGGCTCTACCATGTTTTCTAAAGTTGATTTATGAGTGGTTACCACCAGATTCGTATGAAATTAGGAGATGAATGGAAAACAGCATTTAAAACTAAGTTCGGTTTATATGAGTGGTTAGTAATGCCGTTTGGTTTAACTAATGCACCTAGCACTTTCATGAGATTAATGAACGAAGTTTTACGTGCTTTCATTGGACGTTTTGTGGTAGTCTACTTTGATGATATTCTGATTTATAGCAAATCTTTAGAGGAACATTTGGACCATTTACGTGCTGTTTTCAATGCTTTACGTGATGCACGTTTGTTTGGTAACCTTGAGAAGTGCACCTTTTGCACCAATCGAGTTGCGTTTCTTGGCTATGTTGTTACATCACAGGGTATTGAAGTGGATCCAGCCAAGATTGAAGCTATTGAGAATTGGCCGCAGCCCAAGACGGTCACACAAGTGAGGAGTTTTCTTGGCCTCGCTGGTTTTTATAGGCGCTTTGTCAAAGACTTTGGATCAATTGCCGCGCCGCTGAATGAGCTTACCAAGAAGGATGTGCCCTTTGTTTGGGGCGATGCACAACAACAGGCCTTCGTCATATTGAAAGATAAGCTAACACATGCTCCATTACTACAACTTCCTGATTTTACTAAGACTTTTGAGCTTGAATGTGATGCTAGTGGAATTGGTTTGGGAGGGGTGTTATTACAAGAGGGAAAACCTGTTGCATATTTTAGTGAGAAATTGAGTGGGGCTAGTCTGAACTATTCTACTTATGATAAAGAATTATATGCGTTGGTTCGGACATTAGAAACTTGGCAACATTATCTATGGCCTAAGGAATTTGTTATTCATTCTGATCATGAATCTTTGAAGCATATTCGTAGTCAAGCTAAGTTGAATCGTCGTCATGCAAAGTGGGTTGAATTTATTGAGTCTTTCCTTATGTTATCAAACACAAAAAGGGTAAAGATAATATTATTGACGATGCTTTGTCACGCCGTTATACTTTGTTATCTCAACTTGACTTCAAAATATTTGGATTAGAAACTATTAAGGAACAATATGTGCATGATGCTGAATTTAAAGATGTGTTGCAGAATTGTAGAGATGGTAGAACATGGAACAAGTTCGTCTTCAATGATGGATTTGTGTTCCGTGCTAACAAACTATGCATTCCGGATAGCTCTGTTCGTCTTTTGTTGTTACAGGAGGCGCATGGAGGAGGATTGATGGGACACTTTGGTGTCAAGAAGACGGAGGATGTTCTTGCTGCACACTTCTTTTGGCCACGTATGCGTCGAGATGTTGAGAGATTTGTGGCACGCTGCACTACTTGTCAAAAAGCTAAGTCTCGCCTTAATCCACATGGTTTATATATGCCTCTTTCTGTTCCTAGTGTTCCTTGGGAGGATATTTCTATGGACTTTGTTTTGGGATTGCCACGAACACAGAAGGGGAGGGATAGTATTTTTGTTGTTGTGGATCGGTTTTCTAAGATGGCACACTTTATTCCTTGTCATAAAACGGATGATGCGATATTGCTGATTTGTTCTTTCGTGAAATTGTTCGTTTGCATGGTGTGCCAAATACTATTGTCTCTCGATCGTGATACTAAATTTCTTAGCCACTTTTGGAGATGTTTATGGGCTAAGTTAGGGACTAAATTGCTGTTTAGTACTACATGTCATCCCCAAACCGATGGTCAAACCAAGTAGTAAATAGAACTTTGTCTACTATGTTACGGGCTGTTTTAAAGAAGAACTTAAAATTGTGGGAAGAGTGTTTACCTCATATAGAATTTGCTTATAATCGTTCATTGCATTCTACCACAAAGATGTGCCCATTTGAGATTGTGTATGGTTTTGTTCCTCGTGCACCTATTGATTTATTGCCTTTACCTTCTTCAGTGCAACATAATTTGGATGCTACACAACGCGCTGAAATGATATTAAACTTGCATAAGACTACTAAAGATAACATTGAACACATGAATGCTAAGTATAAACTTGCTGGGGATAAAGGGAGAAAGCATGTTGTGTTTGATGTTGGCGATCTTGTTTGGTTACATTTGCGTAAAGATCGTTTTCCTGATTTACGCAAGTCTAAGTTAATGCCACGTGCTGCTGGTCCCTTTAAGGTGTTAGAGAGAATCAATGATAATGCATATAAACTTGAGTTGCCTGCAGACTTTGGTACGGTTAGTCCTACATTTAACATTGCAGATTTGAAGCCTTACTTTGGTGAGGAAGATGAGATTGCGTCGAGGACGACTTCAATTCAAGAAGGGGAGCATGATGTGGACATCCCTACTATTGATACAACCGTTGTACCTACAGCAACACACATACAAGGACCCATCACAAGATCTCGTGCCAAACAACTGAACTATCAGGTACTTTCGTTTCTTGGAACTATTCCTTACATACATGAGAATATGATGCTGCCTAAATCAGAAATGTTTCTTACTCTTAGGAATGATGGACCGAGCATGGATGAGAGGGACAAGCATTGGAGCATGGCCATGCATGGTGATGGCAGCAAGCATGTGATGATCCAAGAGAAGGCCACGGATGAAGATTTCAGAACTTTGAGGCCACCATAATGAAGAAAGAAGGCTTGGACGAAATATTCAAGATCAATACTTTACGAATTCGTCCATAGCATAATATGGTGCTGCGACACCTTTATTTTGGGCCAGGCCCATGTAATTTTCGCAGGATTTTAATTAGCCACTTTTTAGAGTCCGTATTTGAGGGGAAAAGGACTTTTAGGGTTGGATTCGGCCACCACTTCCATGGCTGGCCGAAACCCCACCTTTTCTCCCTTAAATACGCCCCATAGCCGAACCTTTAGACTCGGATTTTGTTTAGACATTGTTAGCCATAGTAACTCGCCAAGGCTCGGCGTCAGCAGAGGCCTCTTGTACTTCAGACCTATTCAGGATCCCACCTTTTTCAATAAAGCTTTCCTCTTAATCCGCAATATCTTGATTGCAATATTGGTTCTTACTTGTTCTCGATTTCAGGTAGGAATTAAGACCCTCGCTGGTCAGGCTGATCGTGTTCACGCAGGATCGGTAACCTCTAGGAGATTGGCCTAGCGATTGCATTGGCGCTCGTGCTCGCACGTGTAGTCGGATCGTCAAGCCCGAACTCCACCAAATCGATTATCGCCATCTCATCGAAAGATCGGACACCTTTGCCCTATCAGAGTGCCAGGGGCGGATTGTCCGCCCCTTGGAGGGGGCGGATAATCCGGCCTGGGACTACCATCTTGTCCAGGAGACTGATGATCTTCAGCAGGTTGCGGTGTTGGTGCAGAGTTTTCTCCAACAGTAGGAGCTTGTTGATCTTGTGAAGATGAGGGATCCACTTGAGTGGAGCATTGTCCTTCCCGATCCGCCACAAGGGGTTCCTCAATGGGGCGGAAAAATCCCACGCCCATTCTTCTTATGGCATCTTGGGGTATTTCAACATCTGCATCACAAACATCAACTTGCCCTACAAAGGAGCCGTTATTTTCATCGAACTCCACACTACAAGATTCTACAACAATCCCAGTGAGCTTGTTGTAGACTCTATAAGTGTGGGATTCGGCACCGTAACCAACAAATATACCCTCTAAAGCCTTGGATTCAAATTTTGACAAACGGACACCTTTAATAAGAAAGAAACACTTACACGAATACCTCAAGTATGAGATGTTGGGCTTGTTACCGGTAAGTATTTCATATGGGGTCTTGTCCAAGATCTTCCGAAGGTAGAGCCGGTTTGATGAGTGACAAGCAGTGGATATGGCTCCAGCCCAAAAATTATAAGGAGACTTGAATTCAGATAGCATAGATCTTTCCATATCCATCAAAGTCCGGTTCTTCCTCTCGGCTACACCATTTTGTTGAGGGGTGTACGCAACGGAATATTGGTGTCTAATCCCCTCTTCGCTAAGAAACTCGTTTAAAGTGTAGTTCTTGAATTCTGAGTCGTTGTCACTTCTAATTGCCAAGATGGGAACATTGTGTTGACGTTGAACTTCATTGGCAAAGTCGATGATAGTTTGTTGAGTCTCACTTTTCAGCTTGAAGAAATATACCCATGTATATCTTGAGTAATCATCGACGATGACCAAGCAATATTTCTTCTCACCAAGACTTGCATGAGAAGGAGTTCCAAATAAATCCACATGGAGTAATTCCAAGATCCTCTTCGATGACACAATAGTCTTCCTCTTGTGGGGAGAATCATGCATTTTTCCTTCAACACAGGCCCTGCAAACACGATCTTTGGCAAAAGAGACATTTTCTTTAGTCCAAGAATGTGGCCACCCTTTGGAGACTTTGCAAAGTTCTCATGTTGACATGGGCTAAGCGATGCCATAGCCAGCCCACGTCGGCCTTTCGAATAGACACATCGGACCGAAGTGGGTTTCCCAGAAGTCCACCACATACGGTCATTTTCGTATCCAACGAAAGCGACCTTTAGAGACTTGCTCCATAAGAGTACCACCAAATCATCATCGATAAAAACAGCAAAACCCATCTTGCCAAGGGCATGAACAGAAGAAGAAGATTAGCCAAGGGTCTCAACAAGCATGACGTCCACGAGAGAGATATCGTGGCAACCACAACCTTGCCAAGACCCAATACACGATTTAGACTTATCACCATAGGAGACGTGATATTATCAAGATTTGGACGCATATCCATGATGATCTCCTTGCTTCGGTCATATGACTAGTGCAGCCACTATCCGGACCCATTTCGACCCACCTAAGCATAGCCCGCAAGAAAATTACTTCTTGGTTTTAGGTACCCATTTTCAATGGGTCCTTTCATGTTAGTAACAAGGGTCTTTGGGACCCAAATAGACCAAGCAATATATTCATCAAAAGGACCAACATAATAAGCATAAACATCGCCATAATCATCACAAAAGAGTTCATAATTGGATTGTGAGACCTCAAAACCAATATTATTAGTCTTGTCTTTTGTGACAACCTTCTCAAAGTGCTTGTCTTTAATTGCACATTCTTGGTCTTGTTCTTCTTGGTTTTCTTCTTCTTGGACTTGGTGACATACCCAAGTCCCTCTCTACTATGATTTGACCTTTGCTTGTCAAGGACTTCATCAAGCACACCTTTGTCCTTTGTAGTGATGTCCTTGATCACTCCTTTTTCCACATTAGCATTTTTCTTGTTACTATATGTTGAGTTGGACGAGCTAGGAGTATCATATTCGGCCAATCGACTTTGAAGCTGATCATGTGACTCATTGAGGATAGAGAACTCGTTTTTCAACGCCTTGTGAGCATTGTCAAGTTTCTCCAATTCCTCGGAGAGTCTATCATGAGTAGCCCCAAAGTCAATCCTTTCCTTCTTTAACTTCTTTGCCTTGGTGACCGCATTGTCACATTCCTTAACGAGTTTAGTCACAATTTCTTCATGTGACTCTTCCATAGACTCAAGCCTCTCTTCAAGAGAGACCCGAGCTTCTTCTTCTTCTTCAAGAGCATTTTTTAGGGATGCAATTTCCATTGCATCCTCCCTTTCAATTCTGCCCTTTTCTTCGAGGAGTGCTTCGTTTTGGGCCAACTGATCCATAAGAGCCTCAAAACGAACTTTGTGCTCACCTTGCAAGTTAGTATAGAAATAATCCAAGGCAATAATCTCTTCTTTAACCTTAAGACTAGCAGGATCATCCATGTCTATCATAGCCTTGGGAAAGTAAGAGTTAGAAGAAGTTACCTCGGAGCTTCTTGCCATGAGACAAGTAGGATTCTTGTTGATGATGTTTTCGTTTGAGAGTCAAGAGTGATGTTGATGTAGATGTGGTGGCTATAGCAGCCACCTCTTGAGAGCTATCGTCCCGTCCTCATCTTCACTCCCATGAATATTCTTCTTGAGCTACTAGAACAATCTTTGGTTGCTTCTTGAAAGGAGCATTTTCTTTACAAACTGTTTCTTACGTGGAGGTTTTGATTTGTCCTTGAAAATGAGTCTTCCTCCATTATCCTCTCTACTTTGATATGGACACTCAGCTACAGTGCAACCGTCACCACAATTAAAGCATGTTCTCAGCTTGGGACCATTTTCTTTTCTTCCATAGGCTCCACTTTTGCGATCTAGTTCAGCTTTAGCCTTGGATGGATCTTTCCAAAAGTTTCTTGCATAAAGAGCCAAGTATTGTCCGTGGATCCTTTTTATATCTTGGACAGTCCAGGCCTTCTACCGTGATATTCATCATGATCAATCACACTAGTCTTCAAAGCCATGTTGACCCTCTTTTGCATCCCCATAGCTCGAGCACGAGCATCTTCGGCATTCTTGGCAGCCACTTTGAATGCGGCCATTTCTTGCATTACCTCATTGGATGACATGAGGTGATAATTATGACTACCTTGGAGACTTTTCAAATCTGTGGGCTCAAATGGCATAAGAGCACTGACATACTTGCGCTTGATCCAAGCATCATCAACATGAGCTGCGCCGTGGTTTCTGAAGGTAGTAGCTATTGCCTTGAGCCTCCTATACATGTCCTCGTGGTCTTCTCCATCCAAGATATAAAATCCTTCACTTCATTGCTCAAGGCATCATATTTATTCCTTCTCATACTTTCATTTCCGATGAAGAGCTCGGTGAGAGCATCCCAAGCTTTAGTCGTGCTAAGATCTTTGAATGTGTATGTCTTTATCTCCCACACCAAGATGTATCATGTGTAGAGCCATAGCATTGAGTTGGCTATCGACCACTTCTCTCCTTGTGAGATTGTTAGGATTTCCAACGTGAAGACCATTTTCGATGATCTTCCACAACTCTATGGAGGAACTGCACACATGAGATTTCATCAAAATTGCCATTGAGAGAAAGTAGAAGGCAGCTTGGGTGGATCACCCTATTATGTATATGTGGGTGAGGAATAGGCGGATCGTGGAATACACATGAGAAACCTCATTGTATCCATCCTTACCGCTATCCTTTTAGGAGGAGCTCTTACTTGTATCATCACCTACCACTTCGTTATCTTTGGAAACAGTTTACCCGCTTCCTTGGATTGAGTGGTATCCTCAGTTAGATGGAGGTGATGTTGCGGATGTGGAGACGCATTATCAATTGACGCATCTCTTCCATCTTAGCCTCCATAGAACTCACCAAGGTTGTTTCCAACGTCTTGAGATCGTTCATGGTGACTACCTCCGGAGCATCACTCCCATCTCCCTTGGAACCCATACTTCTCTTAGGCTGTTAAGCCCGAAATAAGAGCCGAGGCTCTGATACCAATTGAAATGGATCGTATGGGCACCTAGAGGGGGGTGAATAGGTGCTAACCAATTTTATAATACTTTTTCAATTTTAGGCTTGACACAAAGTAAATTCTCCAGATATGCAACTACAAGAATTTCCCTATATGTAACCCTAACTACTAAGCACGTAAACGAGGAGGAAACCGTAGTGGAGCATGCGGAGACACAGGATTTGTTTTACCAGTTCCTTCCTTGTTAAGGGAAGTACATCTGTGTTGGAGGGTGGGCGGTTCTAAGACCACGCCACAATAGGCCTCACCCTATTCTCCGATGGATCTCGCCACGAGAGGCCTGATCCACCTTCTCCAATATTGGATCCCTTGAGGCGGGAACCGTGCCTTTACAACACTATCGGGCACACACCCACAACAATTGGGGCTCCCGGGATGACAACAAGCTGTCACAAAACAAGGTTTATCAATATAAACAAAACAAGGATCTAGATCTTTGCAAGAAATACTAGATCGGAGGTTCTCCAAATGAATGGAGAGGAGATGAAGCGCTTGATTGCTGATGATGAAGGTCGAGTTCTCCTCCTTGATTCCCAAAGGGATGGGGCCTTTGGATGGATCTAGGTGGAGCACTCTTGTATGAAGTTTTGAGATCTGATCTTCTTTTGAGATGAATCAAGAGTTCGGCAGGAGGGATTGCTGGCTTAAATACCCTCCCGGATCTGGCGTTGCACAACTTTGAGGCGGATTATCCGCCCCCTGGGGCGGATTATCCGCCTGAAACTCCGCCCAAGGGGCGATTCTCCGGGAAACTCCGCCTCTCGAGCTTGCGCCTTGGAAACTTGAGAAGATCTTGGGGCGGATTATCCGCCCCTGGCGGATTATCCGGCGAGGCGGAAAGTCCAAAACTCCGCCTCTCTGGGGCTTGCTTGGCGATGAGCGAGGCGGATTATCCGCCCCGAGGCGGATTATCGCGGCCGGAAAGTCCGGCCAATATTCCGCCCCCCCTTCTGGGGCTTGCGCTTGCTTGGGCAGAGGGAGGGGCGGATTATCCACCCCTGGTGGGGCCGGATTATCCGCCCCCAAAGGCAGAGTTCTGAGGTGCAACACTTCAACACACATTAAATGATCCTTGGTATTGTTATCTAACACACAAAACACTAGGGATTAAGAAATGTTCTTTCAATGCGTCTGATTGTTGAGCGGTCCTGGGCAAAGCAACATCGCCAATGCTGCCTAGCTGTAGATCGAGGAGACCGGAGACAGTAACGCCTTCCTCTGGGTGGAGGAGCAACCACCTGCCTTGCCCATGTCACATGTTCCATCCATCTTCCGGTCACCCCTCCATCACCTTGCCCATGGCCGCTCTGCCTCCCCTGTCTCCAGCGTGCATCGGTCACCAAGGCGCCCCCCTTTCTCACTCCCTGCTTGCAGAGCCCCCTCACTCACCATATGTACTCCAATGAAACCCGTACATAATCCCTATTCTGATCTAAACCACAATCCCATCTTTCTTCTAGAAAATCTAACCATGTGTTTGTGGTTGGTTTGTCCACCAGTGTAGATCCACCGCAGTTTGCATGATTGATTTTCCTTGCAGGGCAGATCCACGATGCCATCGTTGTCTACACAGTTTTTTTCCTATCCTCACTTTGTTCACACGATCTCCCACTCTCCCTCCAATTTCCTCTACTACAAGGTAGACAAAATGGAGTTGTTTGCATGTTCTATTTTGTTGTTGTATCTTGAAGTGTTACAGTTTATCTATTTGATTCTTGCAGGTTAATTATCATATAACAGAAGTAGACGGTGCGCTGGAATATTTAAAATTGCACATGCTATTGGCTTTTGGTTCCTACCATAGAACGTAAACCTTTGATGGACAAATATCCAAGGGGGCACTGTCACTGTCAACTGCTCTGTCAGGTTTGATAATATGCACTTCTTAGATGCTTCTGGCCTATTATAAGCATGTTTGTACTTATAGAAATAATCCTGTGGTGATTAGGTTCTTTGTTACACACTGTGTTAGAACCTACAAGGCTGTTTAAAAAGTTTAGGAATAGGATGCTATGAGAAATGGATAAATGTGATTGGAGGTGATGCCTGAGTTTTTGTTTCTTTTCATGTCCAGCACTGCTTGGCTTGGCAAGATGTACAGAACATAATGCACATACGAAACAATAAGCATCTTTGCAAGTTTTGTAATTATCTACCGTAATCGACATTATACATTAGCTTAATCTTGGTCGCGAGCGAGCGTTCTGAGGGCACTTGCGAGGTATGTTGTTGCTGGTCTGTATCTTCTCTGAGACCCCTCCCTGGTTACAGCTATGCACCCGCACCCCTAAAAAAACTAGGCACACTTAGGCTTCTCACTTTCCTTCTTTCTCCCTATGGCCTCTCTCTCTCCGAAATCGCCGCTTCCTCGGCCGTCGACTCCGGCCACCTCCGTGACCTCCTGGTGCAGCCCTCACTGGCACAAGTTCTTCTAAGTCTCTCCGCTGATACCCGCTGCCCCCCCCCTCACCCCCCTGCTGTCGGCGCTACATTATGCCCCCGTACATACTCTCGCAGCAAACCCTAGCCATGGATGCGGTCGCCGGCGTGGTTTCCGCTATAGGAAGTCACGACAAAGAGAATGAAGCAACTAATCCGAAGAAATTCATAATAGAGATGATATTTACGGATGCTAAAGAGAATACAACTAGGGCAAAGGTAATAAAAAAATTGTTGTACTATATCAATTATGCAGATTCCAGACTGTCCTAGAAATACATAAAATGGTTTTGTTATAGTGATGCATTTATTATTTAGTTACCTCTTAGTGCACAGATTTTTTTCTGGTTTCATAGGTTGGTTTGCCACTTAGCCAGATTGTACATGGAAGTTTAGAGGTTTCAAATTTTTTAACACTGCACCTGTGCATACAATCGGTACTACAGATATAAAGTTCATCTGCACCATGCCCTTCCAAACTCCAAGACACATAACCTACTACTTAAATTGACATGCATTTTCTTTAGTGCATTAAAAGGTTATAAGGAAGCTTAGATATTTATTAGAATTACTGTGAATACTCTATATTTCTGCAACTGTTCTCATGGTCATGCGAATTACTATCCAAAACAATCGGAGCCAAAATTGTACTGAACAAACTTTGTTCAAACTTCTTGGAAGAAAACTAATGGAAGCTCATATTTTGTTACATTGGAAATTCTGGGGGATCGGAACGGGGAATGTGAAATCAACCTCTTTTCACTAGGTATTATTTTTAGTGATCAATATGTGTTGTTCTCCAAGCATTCCTTACTTACTATTTAATTAGATAATATTTTCTTAAAATTGCTATTTTATGCTGATATTCTATAAGTAATTATATGTTGTACTAATAGATGCCTCTTAGACCCTGGATGTTCTCAAGTTTTTTCCAACATGAAACTTTTATCAAAAGCATGTGGCGCTCGCAAGAGTAACACGAGTAAAATTCTATTTTAATGAAGTGAAGAAAATCTACAACATTTACGACTATTTTGGTTATGTTCCATATTTCTGTTCACTTATCCTTTTATAGACGCTTTAGAAGCGGAATCTCTTGCTTACTATACACACACATATACTGATTGAGATAGTTTATTGTGTATTCTTAAGAAGGCATTGCTTCTAAATATTAGTTTGCTACTTGCATGAGATCCATTTATTTATCTATATGTAACTATGCGAGAAAACCTATATAACTAATTATATTTTGATATAATCTTTCCATGCTTTCATAGTAAAACTTTCTTCAAAAGTAACCCATGGGTTCCTAACTGAGTTATAAATCTTACCCTATGTTTTCTTATTTTCATTTATTTTCATGTATATACCATACTACGTATTCTACTATCTTACTCTTTGTTCTAGTTAAGGTCCTCCATTTTAGAGAACTACCACTTCCCTGATATCTATGGTTTTACTATTTTCATTTACATTGCACGTAACATGGTGATTTTGTATGCTCTGGTCGAACTAAGCTAAATACTAAAATATTTTATCCTTTATTTAGATTGTGCAGATTATGTTTCTTCACAACTGATGAAACATTTCCTCGGCCCGTGACATGTCATGAAGATCAACCAAGACGCATGTCTCACAGTCGTATCCTTTGCGTTAAGGATCATAAGTAGTCCTTGCAGCTCCCCTCGCCAGGAATGTTGATTTGAGAATTATTTGTGAAGAACCAAATTAATTGTGCCAATGGAATGAAATATGAGATGGCATACTTCAAAGATGGATATGGAAATAAAGATATCGGCTACCGATGTATGGGACGGGATCCAAGAGAGCCAAGCTGCAATCAGGTAACCATGCCCTAATCAAGCTGAATGGAACATTGCATGAGAAAATTCTATTCTCTACATGTTTGGCCAAAATAAAAAATTGTCTGAACTAGCTTATGATGCTTACCTGCACTAGCTTATGAACCACTAAAAGTACACCGCCGTTCCTCACACACATTTGCTTGTGAGTTGTATCTTGAGGAAGGCCTGGCTATTTCAATTACCATGATGATAACATGCGTCCTTATTCTTATAATTATTTAGACCAGACACGTGTGTTAGTTTTCCTGGTCCCAACCATGCTTCTCTAGAACTACCTTTAGTACATATGATGCAACTATTAGTTTTCCTTACCCTGATCTTCTATTGAGAACATTTTGGTTCCATACCTAATGTTCATTTTGTATGTCATCTCTCATGAAGGAAATGCTCTTCAATAGCCCTTTATGTTATTCGGCATCTGCAGAGAACTTGTCTGGTAGTCTGGGTGTTGAGATATACCCATTCATGAGAAATATCAACTGAGCTTCCTCTGCTATGTCGGTAGCTGTAAGATTCTTATGGCATTCTGTAACTACCGCGATCTAGGTCGTGCCTTTTTTCTTGAATATATGTGCTATTCTGCAGGCCCGGGGCAAGGGTCTGACCTTTGAGGATGCACCAGCTTTGTATCGGCATGCACATGATGGCATAGTTCCCCTTTCACTAAGAGCACGATTTATGGGGGCAGCGGTAGGTGTTGCCCCCGAAGAAACTAGCTTCGTATGGTAGGGGAGAGAGTTGCTCATGTTTCTATCTCCAAAGTTCAAAAGTTGTGTTCATCCCCTTCAAAAGTAGCCATTAGTTTTCTTGGTCCTCTCCTTCTCTCTCATCATTCTTTCTCTCTCTCCTTGCTTTTTCTGCCAAAGCAGCTGTCTCCCCTGCAAGCTACTCTGATAGCATTCGAACATCTGGTCTAACACCCGAGCCTAGCTGGATCTAGCTAGCAGGGCAGCGGCTTGAGACATACCATTGGCCATGCCCTAAGATCATATGTGCATGATGGGAACCACAGAGAAAGTATCGATGTCAACCTCAACCTTCTCTTCCCTTTAATCTATTTTTTTGAACTCAAACTGGCGCGCTTTATTCAGAGTTTATCAAAGTTACATGGTTCAAAGCGTCAACTAAAATTGAGGAAGGTGGATCACCACCCACACCGAAAAAGAACTAGAATCAAATGATAATCTAGCTAGGTTGTGCTCTTCACTTTAATATCCATTGTCTGCTAGAGCCGCCACCATAAGTCTATGAGCATTTGGACCATTCGATTTTAACTTCTTTAGTGCAAGGGAAAAAGGCAGAACAAGAATCCCAACCCTCATAAAAGAATATATTATGCATCCTCTCTGGAGAACACAGGTATGCCACAGCAGAAGCGAAGCAAAACAAGTTTGTTATTTGTCTACGGTGGCATTCAATATTGCGGCTCACATAATAATCTAACATGCATGTCTTATTCTGTATTTCTAAGGTTAATATAATAGGTGAATAAAGCTTATGTTAGTAGCTTAGTTATGTTTTTCCTAAAATTTTTGTCTATGTGCGATAGAAAATTGAAGTCCTCTAAACTAGGCCTTCTAAATTCCACATTTACTTGTCAATATATTTATCTTTGTAACATTCTCAGAAAAACACTTATGTTCAACTATTTTCTTCTACTTTCCTTTACATTGACTTGCAAATTGGTCGTTTCTCAGGTTTTAGTAAAACTCGTGTGCACTACTCGGCATGTATTCCCCAAGCACGGCACATATTGATTCTACATTTGCTAAACCACTATTGCAAACAAGGGACTATATATTCAGAGATAAGTCAAAATACCTTCTCAATTGCATAACCAGATATGCGAAATGATCTTTGGTTAACTTATGTAGGAGCAAGTTATATCGTCTCTTATTCTTCTCTACTTATATGCAGCAGGACTCATCCAGTACATGCATTTTCCCCGACTACACCCGCAGGTCTACAGTCTTCTTTCGGGTACGCAATAGCTAGGTATTTCACCATCCATGTGCTTTTGTACCTGTAGTGATTAGAACTATACAAATTATTCTAATACAATCTATTTCCTCCTTGGCTCACTTATTTTATGAATGAGCATGGAAAAAGTGCAGTCACATGGTGATGTTCGTAGAGCTCTATCTCCATACAAATAGATGACGTAGCTCGATCATGTAGTGTCTGTACGACAGAAATCCATATTTTGGTATCGAACACATGACCTACTGTTTTAATAATCTTCCTTTAGTTTCTTTTGTAGTTCGTCTATACAAACGAATAGATGTAATATTCCTTGCTACTACGTCTACAACATCGGTGGTGAATGAAAACCAGAGACACGGCATGACAAGACTCGATTCTACTTCTAATTGCTTCCTCTAGACTTTTGTATTCTTATCAGACTATAACCATTTTCCCGCTGAATGTCCTCTATTGTAAAACAGATATACTTGTTTATGATAACTACATGTGTGGCAAAACATTCAGCTGCATGTTGCATTTTTTCAGTTTAATGGAAACGAGATGCCCAATTAGCTTATGGATTAACCAGTTCATATTGTTCTGGTGTCAAAGCTTAGAGAAGGGTTTCAGTGTGCAGGATGATTCTATCTGTTTTTCTTGATTTTGTTGGTCAAATGTCTACACAGTTTATGGAGGCCATGTCGTGCAAGAAGATTAATCAGTTCATGCAACGCTGTTCCAAAACGAGTTCATTTATCACGGAATAGGGCCTGTTTGTCTAGTCCCTATTAATCCCTGACTTCAAGACACATGTTCATTTATGCCTCCGTTCCATGACTTTGAGTAGCCAGTTCTTTTGTCGGCCCGAAGGGCCCGGCCCTTCTCTATGTCGCATCGTGCAAGAAATTCCACGGGTCAGGTGGAAAGAAAAAATTCCATCTCAAATGAGGAGTTGCACGGGATGGGCTGGGTTGTAGTCCCACCGGGGGTAAACGAAGAGGTCATATTTGGTGAGATTAAAAAATTGTCTCGCTTAGTCTGGATTTCGAAAATTAGGACACAATCCAGGCCAATCCATGCTAGTTATGGATTAAACAAACGAGGCCTTCCACAAACTTACAAGTAACCTTCCAGAACTGAGCCAACGACCCGTCAGGCCCATGCCTGAGACAATCTTCCACAAACTCACTCCTTCCCCAGCGCTTCTCCCCTTCAACCGGAAGGCAGAACGCAGGAGAAACGGGGCTAGGAAACGAGGTGGCGATGGCGACAACGGAGAAAAAGAGGCCCCAGAACAGCAGGGGCATGGAGATCAGAAAGATGAGCAGGAAGGATGTACTCATATTTCTCTCATCTCTCCATTTCAACCTCCTTTCGCTACCCATGGCCAATTTCATTTTGCAACAATTCGTTGTATACGGACATGGTTTATCACGGAATACGAGATTGGCGAATAGACTATAATTGGCAGGCTGTAGTATCAATTTCAACATATGGCCATGAACCATGTGTTTTTTTAAGAAATAGCAATTCTTTGTTGTATGAATCATGTGTTATCCTGCTAAAACATGCTGAAAGTTGCAACAACAACTAGACTTTTGGTTTCTAAGAGCAGTGGTCTTCTGTTAACAACACAGTTCCTAATAACACAGTTAACACAATGTTATTTTGGTTACTGAATCTAGCTGTTTTTTAGATAATAGCAATGGTGCCCTGAATCAGCAGTTGAAGATAACTGGTGGAGGTTATAGTCTTGTAAGTATATCGGGGAATCATGCAGATATCACGCTTTGGATATATGCCTTATGCCAGGGAGGAAGAAGGCAATCGAAGAACTTATAAGGAGAGTTGTAGCTGTGAAGGACCATCTAGTGCAATTCCCGGATTTTCACAAATACGAGAGAAGTGGTAACCTCTATTTGTCTTTCTGGTCAAAGTTTTCAGTATTGTAGGACTAGCAATGCTCATTTCAATTTGGAACGTCTAATGTGTTTCCTGGATTTAGCTTCAAGAAGTGAACCCAAGAAAGTGAATGTTTTCATATCTACCCCACTTAGCTCAGTTTTATTGATATTTAGGTATTTCAATGTACTTGGAGTCTACACATGGCATCAGCTTTCGTTACCAACAAGGAAGTAATATCCAAAATATTCCCAAAGGACACATGCCTTACCTTCTTGTAGTGCTACATGATGTTTGCATATGTACCTTTCAGAAACTTCCCCATGATTATTGAATGTAACACCAGCAAAGGATAATTTAGGTTAACATGAAGGGACTTTATGGATCAATGCATGTCCTGCAGTAGAGAAAATTAAGAGCCCGTCAATGGTTGCCCCAGAAGCATAATACAGTATTTGAGCAATACTCGAATTTAATTACTCTGTCAAATGCAGATAAGCAATATCTAGTATGTCGCCATCATGAGTGGACCAACTGGTATTTACCTAGAAACTAGTCTAAGAACATGATATTTGTATCTTGACCTCTTCATTTCATTTTCACGGATTGGAATGGGCAAATGCTCTGAGATTTTGTGCTAGATATTTGAAACTAAAGCCAAGTCTATATTGGAGGTATGTAGCATGTTCAACTTCACTGCTAACCTTATATATTTACTGAATCCGATCATATGTGTGCTCTAGTGTTTTATATCCTAGTATGATCGAGTTCTTCACATAGATTTCTTATATAACGCTTCCGCTAGATATGGACTTCTTATTGCAGCCGATTATTGTGCACCATGGTGAACATACACAGGAAGGTGATTAAATATCGAGAATACAATGATCAATCAAGAAATGCCCCACAAGCTGCGGCAAATAGGATGGCCATAGGCGGCTCTACCATCCCTCTTGCCTGGACGGCTTCCTAGACTTGCCAGCGGTGCGACGCCTTGTATCAGTATCACCCTATTTTATATAACAATTTGTTCCAAAAAAATGGCATCAAAAGTATGTTTGCCCAAACTTCTAGAAAGTTCTAGGTCCACCACTGGTGATGGCTAGTCAAAATCCCATTCTCCTCTGTCTCACTCAAGTGAATTTGTTTCGAGAGCATTCCGTCACTTTTTGGCGACTTTCACTTTCAACCCGATCCCCCCCCCCCCCCCCCTCCCTCTCCCCACCACCAGTCTTACCACGACTGCTAGCACGGAGTTAGCCAGAGATTATTCCTCGAGTCCTGTCATGATCTCACATGTTATTGTGAGTGCAGTATACCTGTTTGTGTGTCCTTGAGATCCAAGTTTTGCATGTTCATGTGCTCGGAGCCAGGGTTGGTCATACCAAACTTTGGAACTTTGATCACATTCAACTAACACTTTAGGAAAGTTTTCTTGTCATTATGTTTGATATCAATTTTTGGCTAGGTGAATCGATCAGTTCAAATAGATGCTTCATACTAGTCCGCTTATAGGGAGAGACAAGGAGATACTAATACATAGCTTGGCACATTCATGAGTTCATGTCATGATGCATCGACACGCTTTCTCCTTGGGGCTCTCTTCCCCTTGGTAAACGTCGCCCCAGGGCTCCAGTTGATCTCCCATTCCTCCTCTCCTCCCTTTTCTTCTCCATGCAGGATGTTCCAGTAGCGGCAATAGCCTTCTGGTCCCGTTTGTACCGAAAGCATGAGCCTCTTGCGCGGTGGTAGGTGCTCCTCCCTGATCCCTGTGCCATCATCCACCTTGGCCTTCGCCTTGCTCGTGTGGTGCTCGCTGCGAAGCACCCCGCACCCGGAGCACATGTACTTTCTATAATTGAAATGGTAATTGACCTGCTTGAACTCTATGCAGACTACATGCCGGTCCTCATCTGCGACGGCTATCTTGCTCACCACTGGGGGTGTATTGCTACTACTAGCACTCGTCGACATCCTTCTCACTCTACCCAGGCTCTATCCCACACTCTTACTTCACCTCTCTTTGAATTCCTACCAACCTAATGACGATGACGAGTGTGAATGATCGATCTCCTGATCAAGGTACAAGAATTTATAGGATGCCTTGAGTTATTTCTAGGGTACAAATAAATGTTCATGAATAGATAGACATTGCCAAAGGAAGCAGAAATTAATTTGAGGATGCATGGTGTGGCACGGCACCGTGAGAACCATAACGCCTTCTTGTGCAAGTTTCTTGCACAAGTGCTTGGAATCCATTGCCAATGCAAAAGCAACACACTTGGTGTTTCTTGTGGTGGTGGTTGTTCGTGCCGCGGCTGATTGATTTCGTGCTGCCGTGCATTAGGAGCCCCTATAGCTAGCTAAAAGCCTATCTTGTTGATTCTATATATGGTCAGTCCGAGAAGATTTATTCGGAGGATTTTATTGATCTGTGGGTCTATATATAAATGTAAATGCACCACATGGTATTTTAGTCCAAACAGCATACATGTATCAAATAAAAAGGGAGCTGCATAATGTAAATTGATGGTCAATGACTAGTGTAGTTATCTTTTCTTAAAAAAAGGATAAAGAAAAAGAATAGATCATGCTCGTTCTTATCTAAGACATTGTAAATCTGGACTATAATGGCAGGCGCCTTGTCTAGCAACGTAGAAGAGTGCTAAAACATTCAACAAAATACACATATTATGGAAACATGTCTATCAACCGATGATGAAAAGGAAGTATTGTAAGATAACTGCCGAGGAACAGTGAAGTGATCTTTTATTGATAAAAGATTGATAGTTATGTTTATCTCATATGCTATAATGATTGTCTATAATTACTAGCTTGGCATGCTGCCGTCGGCGTAGCGGGTGCATGTGACCAAATGGTCACGGCTACACCGAGGGTAAGGCCGTCGGCGTAGGGCCAAGCCCCGCTGCTGCTAGGGGGAGACGCCGAGGGTGCGGCCGTCGGCGTAGGGCCGAGCACAGCTGTTGCTGAGGGGAGACGCCGAGGGTGAGGCCGTCGGCGTATCGCCGCGCCAGGCCGCCCCGGTATCTCCACGTGGCGAACGTACACCGAGGGTATGGCCGTCGGCGTAGGACCAAGGATACGCCGAGGGTGAGGCCGTCGGTGTAGCAGCTGCGCCGTTAGATGGCTGTGTGATGGCGCTGTCGACGTTCGCCGACGGTCCCTACACCGATGGGCTCCATCTATATGTCGGCTTTGATCTACGCCGACGGTGGTTACCTACGCCGATGGTCGCGGCTGCTCTGCCGAGGGTGAGGTCCGCCGAGAACGGTACGCCGAGGGTAGCCGTCGGCGTAGTGTACACCGAGGGTTTTCCTGGCTACGCCGACGGCAATAAGCCCTCGGCGTACGAAGCGCTTCCTGTAGTGCAAGGACACATGCCTTACCTTCTTGTAGTGCTACATGATGTTTGCATATGTACCTTTCACAACTTCCCCATGATTATTGAATGTAACACCAGTAAAGGATAATTTAGGTTAACATGAAGGGACTTTATGGATCAGAATGCATGTCCTGCAGTAGAGAAAATTAAGAGCCCGTCAATGGTTGCCCCAGAAGCATAATATAGTATTTGAGCAATACTCGAATTTAATTACTCTGTCAAATGCAGATAAGCAATATCTAGTATGTCGCCATCACAAGTGGACCAACTGGTATTTACCTAGAAACTAGTCTAAGAACATGATATTTGTATGTTGACCTCTTCATTTCATTTTCACGGATTGGAATGGGCAAAATCTCTGAGATTTTGTGATAGATATTTGAAACTGAAGCCAAGTCTATATTAGAGGTATGTAGCATGTTCAACTTCACAGCTAACCTTATATATTTACTGAATCCGATCATATGTGTGCTCTAGTGTTTTATATCCTAGTATGATCGAGTTCTTCATATAGATTTCTTATATAGCGCTTCCGCTAGATATGGACTTCTTATTGCAGCCGATTATTGTGCATCATGGTGAACATACACAGGAAGGTGATTAAATATGGAGAATACAATGATCAATCAAGAAATGCCCCACAAGCTGCAGCAAATGGGATGGCCATAGGCGGCTCTACCATCCCTCTTGCCTGGATGGCTGCCTGGACTTGCTAGCGGTGCGACGCCTTGTATTAGTATCACCCTATTTTATACTCCCTTCGTCCTAAAATAGATGTCTCAAATTTGTTAAAATTTGGATTAATCTAGACAGTATTTAGTATATAGATTCATCCAAAGTATGAAAAACCTAAGACATCTATTCTTGGACGGAGGGAGTATAACAATTTGTTCCAAAAAAATGGCATCATAAGTATGTTTTCCCAAACTTCTAGAAAGTTCTAGGTCCACCACTGGTGATGGCTAGTCAAAATCCCATTCTTCTCTGTCTCACTCAAGTGAATTTGTTTTGAGAGCATTCCGTCACTTTTTGGCGACTTTCACTTTCAACCCGATTCACCCCCGCCCCCACACCACACCACCACCAGTCTTACCACGGCTGCTAGCACGGAGTTAGCCGGAGATTATTCCTCGAGTCCTATCATGATCTCACATGTTATTGTGATTTATTCAAACTAGTGCGGTATACATGTTTGTGTATCCTTGAGATCCAAGTTTTGCATGTTCATGCGCTCGGAGCCAGGGTTGGTCATACCAAACTTTGGAACTTTGATCACATTCAACTAACAATTTAGGAAAGTTTTCTTGTCATTATGTTTGATGTCAATTTTCGGCTAGGTGAATCGATCAGTTCAAATAGATGCTTCATACTAGTCCGCTTATAGGGAGAGACAAGGAGATACTAATACATAGCTTGGCACATTCATGAGTTCATGTCATGATGCATCGACACGCTTTCTCCTTGGGGCTCTCTTCCCCTTGGTAAACGTCGCCCCAGGGCTCCAGTTGATCTCCCATTCCTTCGACTCCTCGCCCTCCCTTTTCTTCTCCATGTAGGATGTTCCAGCGGTGGCGGCAATAGCCTTCTGGTCCCGTTTGTACCTGAGCATGAGCCTCTTGCGCGGTGGTAGGTGCTCCTCCCTGATCCCTGTGCCATCATCCACCTTGGCCTTCGCTCGTGTGGTGCCTGCCACAAGCACCCCGCACCCGGAGCACATGTACTTTCTACAATTGAAATGGTAATTGACCTGCTTGAACTCTATGCAGACTACATGCCGGCCCTCATCTGCGACGGCTATCTTGCTCACCACTGGGGGTGTATTGCTACTACTAGCACTCGTCGACATCCTTCTCACTCTACCCAGGCTCTATCCCACACTCTTACTTCACCTCTCTTTGAATTCCTACCAACCTAATGACGATGACGAGTGTGAATGATCGATCTCCTGATCAAGGTACAATAATTTATAGGATGCCTTGAGTTATTTCTAGGATACAAATAAATGTTCATGAACAGATAGGCATTGCCAAAGGAAGCAAAAATTAATTTGAGGATGCATGGTGTGGCACGGCACCGTGAGAACCATAACATAACTTTTGTGTGCAAGTTTCTTTCAAGTGCCATTGCCAATGCAATGCAAGCAAAGCAACAATTTTGTTGTGTGTGGTGTTGGTTGTTGTATTCGTCATGCGGCTGATTGATTTCGTGCTGCCGTGCATTAAGTGCCCCTATAGCTAGCTAACAGCCTCTCTTTTTTATGCTATATATGGTCAGTCCGAGAAGATTTTTTCAGAGGATTTTATTGATCTGTTGGTCTATATATAAATGTAAATGCACCACATGGTATTTTATTCCAAACAACATACATGTATCAAATAAAAAGGGAGCTGCATAATGTAAATTGATGGTCAATGACTAGTGTAGTTATCTTTTCTTAAAAAACGATAAAGAAAAAGAATAGATCATGCTCGTTCTTATCTAAGACGTTGTAAATCTGGACTATAATGGCAGGCGCCTTGTCTAGCAACGTAGAGAGTGATAAGACATTCAACAAAATACACATATTATGGTAACATGTCTCATCAACCGATGATGAAAAGGAAGTCATTGTAAGAATAACTGCTGAGGATCAGTGAAGTGATCTTTTATTGGTAAAATATTGATAGTTCTGTTTATCTCATATGATGTAATGATTGTCTATAATTACTAGCTTGGCATGTTGCATACGTCGGAGAGCATAGATAGTTCTAATTAAATGTTTTTGTGCTTTCAAACAACAGGTCTAAATCTCAATGAAACATGTTCAATTGAGTGTCAACAAGCACAGACACATCAGTCTTGATTATGTGATATTTTTTGTAATATTAGGATATACTCCCTCCGTTTAAAATATAAGATGTTTTAGCTTTGTGAAGCAAATGTACCTAGAATTCTTTTATTATGTAGGTTCGCTCATGTTGGGAGTGAATCACACACTAAAAGAAGTCTAGATACTTTTTCTTGACAAAACTAAAACATTTTATATTTTAAAACGAAGGGAGTACTTAGAAGCATGGTAGCATCACATTGCACAACCAATACAATGAGTACATGAGATAAATTAAAACCGAAGTAAATCATACAAAATAGATCTAATGCCTGGTAATAACAACATTATTTTCTAGTAATAATTAATGGAATGATGGTTACGATTATCCCACATGTTGTAACGCTATACAATAATTAGTGGGGAGTGGTGTAAGGACGCCCTCGCGTGCTGGCGCGGGCGCGGGGACGCACCGTTTGTCGCCACGTGGTGTCTTAGGGCAAACTAGCATTAGTAGGTGCAAGAAAATCGTGACTCCCATTTTATCTCTCTCTCTTTTTTCAATGCATGTTTGCATCCTTAGTTTTATTTTTATTTGTTTTGTCATGTTTAACTGCACAATTAAAAGGTGGAGCGACTAAAATTTGACATAAAAATTCAACTTTAAGGCGGGCAGTATAATACTCATTATTTTTTCACGTATATTTCATACGATACTTTTGTCATAGCTCGTGTTGTGAGCTGCATGCCGTCACGACACATTTGATTTTCCCTGGGAATTAAACTAGAGTTTCTCTAACAATTATTTGTGGCATGTCATGTAACACGAACAATACCAAAACACTGCTATGTGCAGTTAACATTAAGGCCATCCAGAGGAAGGGGAGTCAAGGTTGGTATTATAGCAGTGTGCGAGCCCAGGTCCAGAAATGTGAGTCCCCGAGTTTCTATATTGAAAAAGATTCAAAGCGAAAGAAATGTTTCTTTGTCGTCAGCAGTCCAGTCCATAAATGCGAGCCCCCAGGTTTCCAAAAGACCTTAGACTAAGCTTTGGAGCCAATGTATTTTCGTTTAAATAGAGTTTGCCATAGTCCATCTTCATTAAGTAATTTGAAGATCCAATTTTCAAGGAGGGCTTTATTCTTGATATCAAGATCATGAATACCCAATCCTCCCTAGTCCTTGGGACGACACACAACACTCCACTTGGCCAACCGATATTTCATTTTCTCACTGTGACCGTGCCAAAAGAATCTTGATCGGAATTAATCCAATCTTTTTAAGACACCTTTTGGTAGTTGGAATAAGAAAATTATATACAGTACCATGTTAATCAGTACCGAGTTTATGAGAACTAGCCTTCCATCCAAGGATAACAGTTCACCTTTCTAACTACTTACCCGTAATTGTAATCTTTTCTCAACAAGCTTCCATTCAGTATTTGCAAGTCTCTCATAATGTTCCCTAATACATAACGGGAAACTAACCTTGTCTGTAGTCGAAGAGTTCAGCATATAGACCGGCATGTTCTTGAGCCTAACTAGGAAAAAACAATTCACTTTTATAGAAATTTATTTTCAGAACCGAAAGTTGCTTGAAAGCTGAAAGAATTAGTTTCAGGTTCCTATCCTTTTCAATGTCATGTTCCATAAATAGAATTGTATCATCGGATTATTGCAAGATAGATAGACCTCCATCAACGAGATGAGGTAGCACACATTCAATTTAGACATCAGACTTTGCACGCTCAATCATGACGACCAATATATCAGCCACTATATTGAATAACATTGGTGATAATGGGCCGTCCTGTCTAAGCCCTTTCTGGTCTGGAAGTAAGCCGGCATCATCATTGACTTTAATGGCCACACTACCATCAGATGCAAATCTATGAACTAAAGCACGTCACTTAGCAGAAAAACCTTTCATTCTAAGAGTTTGTTGGAGGAAAGACCAGTTGACTTTATCATACACTTTTTTAAAATCAATTTTTAAAATCATCTCATTTAGCTTTTTCCGATGTAGTTATGAAATGTTTCATGTAGGATAACCAATCCATCGAGTATGTTATGATCTTGCATGAAAGCAGTCTGGGAAAGACAAAATACATGATTAGCGACAGAGTTAAGTCTGATTGTAGCCACTTTGGTGAATACTTTGAAGTTAACGTTAAGAAAACAGATTGGTCTATATTGTTTCATCCTTTCTGCCTCATTAACCTTAGTTAATAAAATAATTTTTCCAAAGTTTAGACGAAACAACTCTAACTGCCCGATGTGTAAACAACTAAACAATGGTCTCAACACATGCCAACACGAAGCAAGGAGGATCTGGCACAACAATAGCAGGTACTTCTACAACTCATCCTGCATTTTCTTTTCTTTAATATGTAGACGAGCACACGTCTTAGTAACTCATAGTTCGTCATTATGCTCATGTGTTCATCTATTCATCCAATAATTCACTGATGTATATCATCGTTATCGGTCAATATGCAAACTTGGAGGTAGTATGCAATGGAAGGCGCTCGAAAAGGGACACAAGTTAGTCGATCATTCAACACCACGACCGTGTCGATCAGCCGGTAACAGAGCGTGCTCAAACAAGGTGACACGGTTTATACAAGTATCCACTTAATTTGTTCTTCTAGAAACAATAACATTCTAATGTACTTACACTTTTTTGGTTATAAGTGCGTATAGAAGATTGCATAAAGTAGAAGAAAAAGGAAACAAAAAACAGAAGATTAAAGAAAACAACTTACCCATGAACCTTTTTTATTTGAGAAACCTCTCAAAGGAGACAGGGCGTTCCTACAGTCCGTATATATAGCATAGGTTTGATCCAGTTTATAAGAAAAACCGGACCCAAAAACCATACATCGTCCTTCTTATGAGGAAAAGCGGACCAAACCATACTTACCCATGAACCATGATGAGAAGAGATCATAGGCTTTTCTGGTTGCCCCGAGCTTGATCCAATATGCAACTCATCTTTGAAGAAAGCTTGATCATAGGCTTTCCTGGTTGCCCTCAGCTTGATCATAGGATTTCCTGGTGGCCTGATATTCTTAGATACGAGGAATTTCTTATTTTACGGAGAGCCCATGCATGCCACCAAGATAACCGGCTCCATAAAGTAGGTTTTTCCCATGATCCGCTTGAAAGATGAAATTTCGTCTAAGTGACTTTGGTATGAATTTATGGACCAATCTGGGAAGAGTTACTTCCATCAGAATTGAAAAAAAAAATCCAATGAAAGAAGAGGCCAGTGACCTCTAATCTCTAACAGGCACTCTCATTGCACTCAATTCTTTGCTTCCTCAATCCGGCTGGATACACATACACAGCTACTACAATACCATAGACGTCCAATCTCCCAGCTAGAAGTAGTACCGTCCACCCGCCTGTCCCTTGTGAGGGTGCCCGACAGTTGTTCCAACCATGCTCACCAGCTGGACCAGGGCGACATCGATGCGAGGGAGCCTGGTGTGCTCTCAGTATAATCCGTTAGCATCTGAATTTTCTTATCATGGGGGATGCTCTCAAAGAAATATGTAATCACTAAATTCTAAACTAAACAACAAAGCCATTGTAGAGAGATTATGGAAGATTGCATAGCTCCAATAGAATCGGTTGTCACGTATATATAGACAACTACAGGGTATAATCTGTCAGGATATGCAACTTGTATTCCTCTGGGGGCCAAAGGCCACAATATATAGTACAGGTACAGGACAAATATGCAGGAAGCCCCCTAACATATGGGGGAATACAATATACAGATATATACATCTAACACCCCCCTCAAACTCATGGTGGATCCACAACACTGAGTTTGGAGAGTAAGAAATCATGATGCGCTCTAGTCTGTGCCTTCGTGAAGAAATCCGCCAATCAGAATCTGAAGGCACATCAAGCGCAACAACCCGAGCCTGCACCTGAGCACGTGTATAGAAAGCATCAACACCAATATGCTTGGTAAGCTCATGCTTGACCGGATCACGTACAACACTAATAGCACCTGTACTGTCAGACAAAACCAGACTGGGTGTGGTAATGGAGACCTCAAAATCCGCAAGTAACCACCGTAACCAGGTCACCTCAGCATTCAACAAGGTCATAGCACGCAACTCAGCCTCAACACTCGAACGGGAAACCGCTGTCTGTTTCTTCGTCTTCCAAGCAATGAGCGAACCACCAAGAAACACACAGTAAGCAGAAAGTGAACGACGATCCGAAGGATCACTTCCAATGAAGCGTCCGAATAACACCGGAGCTGGAGGAGCTAGAACGAGGAAAGAAAAGGCGACGAGTGATCGTACCACGAAGATAACGAAGAACACGGAGAAGATGACTATAGTGAACAGTGGTGGAGCGAAACAAACCGACTCGAATATGAACAGGATAAGAGATGTCAGGACGAGTGACAACAAGATAAACAAGACTCCCAACAAGATGACGATAACGCGTCGGATCAGAAAGAGGATCACCATCAGTGAGTTGAAGCTTAACATTAAGCTCCATAGGGGTCTCAACAGTGCGCTCATCCCCAAGAGCAGCACGAGCAAGAAGATCATGAATATACTTTTCCTGAGAGATGTAAAAGCCATCAGAAGTGGAGGAGACCTCAATCCCAAGAAAATATCGAAGAGGACCAAGATCAGTCATAAGAAACTGATCATGAAGACGAGCCTTAACAAAGGCGATATACTCAGGATCATCACCAGTAATGATCATATCATCAACATAGAGAAGAAGGAGAGTGCGTCCACGAGGAGAAGTGTGAACAAACAACGCTAGATCATGAGCACTAGGGGAGAAACCAGCAGCAGTCACTACAGACGCAAAGCGCTCAAACCAAGCACGAGGGGCCTGTTTGAGGCCATAAAGAGAACGTCGAAGACGACAACCATCCCTCGAACAGAATACCCGTGAGGAGGCTGCATATAAACCTCCTCACCAACTCACCATTGAGAAAGGCATTCAACATCAAGCTGGGACACGCACTGTGACAATGTAGCAACAACAAGAAGAGTACGCAATGGTCATATGAGCCACAGGAGCAAAGGTCTCATCATAGTCACGACCATGCTCCTGCTGAAAACCACGAGCCACAAGACGCGCTTTATAGCGCTCAAGAGATCCATCAGAGCGAGTCTTAATCTTATAGACCCACTTACATGTGATAGGACGAACACCGGGAGGGGGAGAAACAAGTTCCCAGGTGCTAGTGCGCTCAAGCGCAGCAATCTCCTCAGCCATGGCCAGCTGCCATTCAGGATGATGCTCAGCATCCCGATAAGAAGTCAACTCAGAGGCAACGAAAAGACCATACTGACTAGGAGAGTAACGGTCAGGGGCACGACGCTGACGAACAGGACGAGTAGATGGAAGATCATCAGAGGAAGACGACGCAGGAGACGACGATGAAGAAGAGGGAATAGTAGAGGAAGACTCCGGAGAACGAGGAGAACTAGGAGAACTAGACGGAGCAGAGGATGACGGCGTCGAAGAAGAGAAATCAGGGGAGATCCCAAGAAGACACAATAGGTGTAGAAGGAGGTGTGTCGGGAAATAGAAGAAAAGAGATATCTTCCACCGGGTAAGTGCCAGCGGTGGGACGAGGATAGAAAGGACGCGTCTCATTAAAAGTAACATCATGAGAGATACGCATCCGACGACCAACAGGGTCCCAACATGATAGCCCTTATGCTCATCATCAGATCCAAGGAAGACACACTCAACAAATCGAGTGGTCATTGGTGTCATGAGGAGCAAGGAGAACATAGCAAACACAACCAAACAAGCGAAGCATGGAGTAGTCTGGAGACTGTCCAGATAGGCGCTCATGAGGAATACCACCCTGCAAGGCAGCAGAAGGCTGAATATTGATGAGATAAGCCGACGTAGCGACAGCCTCAGCCTAGAAATGCGGCGGGAGAGAAGAAGCAATCATCATAGCGCGAGTGGTCTCAAGAAGATGACGATGCTTACGCTCGGCAACACCATTTTGGGCATGTGCGCCAGGACAAGAGAACTGAGCAAGGGTACCATGCTCATCAAGAACACCTCGCAACATCTGGGAGATATACTCACCAGCAGAATCAGCACGAAAAACACGAATGGGGGTAGAATACTGAGTACGGACCATGGCCGCAAAACGCTGATATATGGAGAGCACTTCACTACGAGAGCGCATAAAATACAACTAAGTGTACCAAGAAAAATCATCGATGAATAAAATATAGTAGCGATGACCCCCTTTTGAAGCGAAAGGAGCCGGACCCCAAACATCGGAATGAACTAAATCAAAAGGTCGCTGAGATACAGACGCGCTAGTAGGATAGGGAAGCTGAATCTGTTTACCCAACCTACAGCCCTGACAATATAAAGACCCATCTCCTGAGACAGACCCCAGAAGACCACGATGAACTAATGACGACAAAGGGAGTCACAAAGGTGACCAAGACGATGATGCCATCGCTGAAATGAGCTCGTAGAAGTGGCGACCGGAGAAGAACTGGCGGATGAAGTGGCGGAAGGAACACGCCCGTCTAACTCCCAAAGTCCTGAAGAGTCACGGCTGCGAGGCAGCTCAACCAGGGCACTGTGCGACGGTCCTGGACAACACAAGAATCAGCATCAAGAATGACGCGACAACCAGAGTCAGTAAGCTGGCTAGCAGAGAACAGATTCATCTTAAGAAGAGGGACATGAGAAATATCAGGAACATAAAAAGAAGAAGTAGAAAGGGTGCCCCGACTAGAAACGGGAAGAGAGGTACCATCAGCCGTAAAAACACGGACAGGAGAAGGGAGAGAACGTAGAGCGCATGTAAAGAAGACTCGGATGTCATATGAAAGGAAGCTCCGAATCCGGATACCACAGGACGTGCACTGTGTAGAAGGTGGTGGTCGCAGTGCAAGAATCGATCCGTCAGAACCAGCGGTGCCCGTCGAAGAAGAGCACAGCAGCAGCAAGCGCATCGAAGACTCGATAATGTCCTGATCGAGAGAGCAACCGCTGAAGACCGGAAGGAGCCGGCTGCCCACGAGCTGGTGCTGGCGCGTGGACTGGGTCCTGTATAACAGGTGGCCCAAGTGTGGCCATCCTGTTGCAATAAGAGCGTGATTGAAGAGAACCACGACGACCACGACCACGAGCCTGCTAGTCGACTCGACCACAGGGCTGCTGACCGACCACGACTGGAGGAGTGGGAAGTATAGGCGGTGGCGGCACAGGGGACCGCGGTTGAGTCGAGGGACCAGACGGCATAGGAGGACCACGAGTAGCAAGCACGGATGGAACCGCAAGAAGACCAGCACCACGGAGACGGGTCTCCTCAGCCCGGCTCGAGACAACACCTCGAGGCGGAACACGACCACGAGCATTCAGCTGAGCACGCCGGGGCTCAAACTCCTGGTGGAGCCAAGACAGAAACTCATAGATGCGGTGAAACTCCAAATCCGAGCGCACAATCTGGCAACACGAGCATGTGCCACAAACAGCGGACGAAGAGAGTCAAGCCGGCGCCAGATAGCGAGACTCGAGTATAGAACTCACCAATAGTAGAATCACCTGCTGGAGAGCATGCTCTGGCGAACCACGACAGTAAAGGGCATCTCAGGGCCGAGATAGCGGCGAAGATGATCCCACCGAGCGGCAGAGGGAGACTCATGAACTCAGCACATCTTGAGGCGTAACAACTGGAGGTGAGAACAACAAGCACGAGCATCCTCATCAACCCAGAGTGTAAGCAGTCGAGCATGTCGGTAGGCCTCGAGATCGGAAGAGTACCGCTTGAACTTGGTCATAAGCGACAACAGATTATCATCAAGACTGGCAGCATCCTTGGCCTCTGAGAAGCATCAGCACCAAGAACAATCGTCGGCGGAATAGGAGCCACAGGGAGGCGAGCACGGACAGGAGACCTCGCCGAGAGCACACCCAAAGACGGAGACCGCATGTGAACGCAGCGCGGCAGCGAAATGAGGGTAATTCGCGCCATCAAAGACCACCGGACAGCGCGGAATCGCAACATAACCCGATGAAGAAGAGATATCTCTCTTTTTTTTAGATCAGATCTAGATCCAGATCTAATTGATACTGACGAAGCAGACGAAACCAGCCGGCGGCAGGCCAGGCGGAAGGCAGCAGCAGGTCGGCACCGGGCAGCAGAGGGAGCAGCAGTACTGGAGCACGCGGTCAGCGGAGGCAGACGAGACAGAGGCGCGTGGGGCGCGAGCTGGCGTCAGACGGGACGGGACGTGGGCGTCCTCCCGTGCGCGTCAGGAGCTGGTCGCGCGTGGGCGTCAGGAGCTGGTCGCGCGTGGGCGCGTGGACGGGGCGGGAGTGCAGGCCCGCGTGGAGATCCCTCGCAGCGCGTGGAGGCGGCAGCGAGTGGGACAGCGCACGTGGGCGGTCGCGCAGCGGTTGCGGTGGGCGGTTGCGAGGCGGCGAGCGTGGTACAGCGTGGAGGAGATCGGCACCGGGATCCTCGGTGTCGGGAGTTGGGTGGAAGCGATCCCGTCCTCGGATCAACCGAACGGATCTGAGACAGCAGGAGATCGAGATCGAATCAGGAAAAACGAATCCCGGAGCAACGCGGCGGCGACCGGCGGCGTCGACAACGGCAAGGCCGTTGGCGACAGGGACGGTGGCGGCTGCAGCGACGAAGTTGCGAGTTGGAGGAGGCTAACCTAGTTCTGATACCATGTCAGGAATATGCAACTTGTATTCCTCTAGGGGCCAAAGGCCACAATATATAGTACTGGTACAGGGCAAATATGCAGGAAGCCCCCTAACATATGGGGAAAATATAATATACAGATATATACATCTAACACAATCCTAGTATTAGGAGGAGACCAACTGGATTACAAGTACTTCATGTGCCTTGACAATGCTACGTATATATTGACTCTTGAAGCTTTTGTAGCCATTGTGTTAACCATAAGAGAAAAATGTATTGGATCTGGTGATCCCCGTGCCTCTCATGCCTACAAATTTACTGTGTCTTGTTAACATAGTTACATGAAGCTTAAAACTCAGACTAGGTTCCTATATAATGCCCCAGTGTATACGTTCTTCGCACCAGCATGTGTTCTTTTATATGGAGGAGAGGAGGTTCGGTTTGCTTTAATGTGATTGGTCACCCCGAGCACATGTTGCCCAACAGTCGGGAAAGCGAACATATTTTTAGTGGAAGCAAGGAACAAGGGTCATCAGTGTCATCACAAGTCACGTCTTTCTAGTTTAATGAACACTATAACCATATGTCAGCAGGGAGAAAAAACCTATTGTACATAAATTCATCGAACCACGGTAACTACGCCCACTACTTCATGTAGTACTAGATCACATATTATAGTGAAAAATAGAGTCCACAAATAATTACATTATCTCTCCAATTTCATATATATATATATATATATATATATATATATATATATACGTGTTTCTACATGTCTTCCGCAAGTGTCATTAAACTTACTTATATGATATATAATGTTCCATTCTGTCACAAAATCATAGTCATAAGATGCCGATGAGATATCATATTTGTCTCCGTCTTTATGTGTGTCCCGTGCCAACTTGCATTACATGTTCAGTATACTAATGCTCGCATGCACCCATCCTTCCATAAATTCGTTTATTTCCCTGGACCGGGTTGCTCGCAACGATTGACTAGTGGAGCTCTGCAAATTAGGTGCGAAGGGAAACTCCTTTGGCTGTAACTATAGACTCCAGTCCAACATGACAGTCGTCTAGATTAACACTTTATCGTACAATGAACTGCCATCCTCGTAAGTTCGTTAACGAAAAAGTGCTAAGTTGACTAAGCAGATAATGTATGCATCTCCCCCAACAATTGTGCCCGTGCGGAAAATATATATGCATGACCACTTTGTTGGTTCCTCCTCCCGACTGGATGCATGGATGCACATACATGTCTCTTTCCATACCACGTAGCCATTCAATCCCCAAGTAGAAGAAGTACCCGCTAGCCCAATCCCTGTGACAGTGCCCAGCACTTGTTCCAAATACTGTTGCAGTGCAGAGTGTGGCAACGGCGATCTCAAGCACCACTCACCAAGTCTGAATTTTCTGATCTTGGTGCCCTCGGGAAACCATGTAAGCATAGCAAGCAAAGTCTAATTCTACAGCCCAGTAAGCTTTATCTCGTACATTGACAATGCTACGTATACCAACTCATGATACAAATATAGCTACTGGGAAAATCCCCACCGAAAAGTAAACTGGGTCTGGTGATCACTATGTTCCCTATGCCTCTCATGCCCACAAATTTAGGTACCTAGTATGTCTCGCTAACATCGTCACATGAAACTTAAAACTCACACGAGGTTCTTGTCTAATACCCGAAGTCCCACATGATAGTTGTATAAATTTTTACACCATCTTCCTTCCTTTTATAAGGTGGAGATGAGGTGCATGTTTGGTTTAATGCGATAGGTCACCACAAAGCTCGGATTGCTCAAGAACTGGTAAAGCTGCTGCGTTTTTAACTTTTTATTGGAAGCAAGCAAGCGAGATCATCACAACCTGCATTGCTCTAGTATAATAAAAATATATAATCATTTGTCAGTAAGGAGAAAAGTTTTTTTGCATCCAAGATCGATCTACATTAATCACACTAACTAAAGTACACAAAATCTTGAGTTGAGTTACTTCATGCAAGAGAGTATCTAAGTTTCGTAAGTACATAATTCTATTTGTCTTTCACAAATATGGTCCATGCATAAATGGTTTAGACTTACTTATATGATCTTCCTTTCTATCACAAAATTGTAATCACATGACGCTAATCAAATTCATATTTCTCTCCTCCTTTAGGTGGCTTGTACCACCTTCAAGTACATATTCACAACTAATGTTCACAGACAGCCAGGCACCATCCATCTATCCATAAATGTGTTGCCTCCCTGTGTTGATTGTTGGGGTGCTCGGGTCGACCGATACGTGGAGCTCTACAAATCAAGTGCAACCACAATGGGAATTACTGTCGGTTTTAGCTATAGACTCTCTCCCAACATTGAAAGCCATCTCGTTACTTCCGTAGAATGAGATGCCATGCTATTAAGTTTGTTCAATGAGAAACACTAGGTTGGCCAACCTGATTATGTATGCATCTCCCGTAATAGTTGTGCAGGCAGCGACCCCCTCCCCTCCCTCCATCATTCTCTTCATGATGACCAGGGGTAGCATAGGTAATGAAATTTTAAAATAGCTAGAACACACATACGAGGTGTGGGACGCTTCACATACATGCCACAACAATTATTAAGGTTCTGGATTTATAGTTGAAAACTCCCACATCGGGTCAACAAGAGCAAATATTATGGTAAAATGGAGTGAACCTTGGTTTTGTATGTTGCTATGACCTAAACTAACAAAAATAAAGATAAAAGTTTGTTGATCAATGATGTCACCAAATTCACTAGGATACCAAATTGTTGGGACTCCAGGTGCAAAGTGATGTAGTAAGGGTGTTTTTCTCACAAGTATATTGAACTCTCTAGATGCAACATCCCAAAAATATTAAACATGGATCATCAAACTCTAATCATCAAAATTAAGGTTAACAAAAACTTTCCCAACTAAAAATATGAAAGCATTCATATGTATGTGTATTTGGAATTTGGATTCTTTTGAATTGCCATGGTTCTGTGTTTGTTTGCTTGTAAAATGATTCTTAGGTGAATTAAACATCATCTAAACAATTCCCAAACTTTTCCCAAAGACAAACAACTCAAAATAAATAAATGAAGTGAATGGTCACTTTGGCCAAATTAACTACCATGCCTACTTTGGCTATTCCAAGCACACAAAACTTAACAGAAACATTTGTGGATCTTTACACCCCTTGTTAGTACTCATAATGAGGTACCAGGGCCCACTTTGTGATCTTCCAAAAACATTCAAATGCTAAGTTTAAATGACAGTTTAAAATTGAATCTATCTCATATGGGAAGATCCCACTATTTCAAAAACCACTCAAACCAGCTCAATTTTCAAAACCCAAGCATCCACAGAATCCCCAACACATGCATAGCACACCCACCAAAAATCTTTTCAAAATTCAAAAGTAAGTTTCTTGCGGCCATTTCATCAAACACCTTGCAGATTCAAATCAAACAAATCGCAAACACTATAGTGTGTAGTGATTTTGGCCTAACTTGTTCCCTCTCTGGTTGCAACTAGTCTTTAGTAGATCATCTAGCTCAATTGTAAACCTCTAGCACCACTGTTAGCTTGCCTTTCCATCAACGGTGAGCAGGTCGATCCTCACCATGCCACCCCAGTGTGGACAGCAAGCTAGAGGAAGAACTAGCTGTGCCAACCTTGTCTGGGAGGTAGCCAGCATATCACCGCCGCCCACTATCCCCTCCCCAAGCCAGTGCAAGCCATGGACCACCAGGAACGCCGCACGCCCAGTGCCACTGCGACATGTCGAGCCCGCCCTAGAGTGTCGCACCCGGCACGCGTGCACACGCCGCCCCTCGACTGCATCCCGTGCCCACCGCTTCGCCATGATCCTAGGAACACGCCAGACACCCCTGTTCGCCGCCCCGTACCCCATAGCCACCGCTCGCCGCGGAGTTCGCCGCCTCTGCCTCGCAGAGCACCGCCCGTTCCCGACCGATTGCCACCGCCCCCTATGTACGCATTTAAGCTCTAGAGCATCGCCAGGAGACCGCCCGTCGATCGCCAACCTCAGCCATGCCGCTAGCAGCCCGTAGCCATGTCTCCACCGTCGCATGCCCATCCCTCTGGGTCTCACCGTCGAGCCTATAAAAGGAGGCCACCCCAAGCCATTTGAAGCACACCATCCCACTCACCTCACCTCACTGATCGTTCCACCCTCTATCTAGAGCACGAGGAGCAACAGCTCGCCGGAATTGCGCCGGAGAAGGCCGCCTCTCGAGGAGAAGGGGGCCGTTGATTACGACCACCCCTGGATCTGCCTCGACCGTCCCTGAGCTCGCCGTCGACCACTCGTTCGTTTGCTCGCCTCGCCGTCGTCGTTGTAGCCCTGGTATGCCCCCTGTGCACCCCCACCGAGCCGCTAGCGTTCGAGCTCACCGGTGACATGTTCATCGTTGACGACGAACCACACCGCCCCGTCTTCGCACATTATGAGCCACTGACTGTTGGAACCCCCCTGTCAGCTGCGCCCCGTGCTGCGGAGTGACATTGGGCTGGCCCATTAACCTCTCCCGCGCGACCCAGCCGTTTGAATTTAGATTTTTCCATTTATTTCAAACACAATTATATACCTAGTTTCAAAAATCAACCCAGCTCGATTTAATGGACCAAATTGCATGAAACCAATTTTGTTAGAAAGGTACTGAAAAGCTCAATCTAAACTCCTTGGATTCAAACCATTTGGATCTGTAGATCAACCTTGGTAAAAATAACAAGTCAGAAGATTTTCTGCATTCAAACATTTTTCAAATTTCAACTATATGAGCTTTTGAGTTGATTCCAACTCTCAAAAATCACATTTGAGCATACCTTTTAGAATATATAAAAACATATGGGTTTCACTACAGGAATAATGTTCAAGTAATAAAAATGCCACATAGGCAATTCTAGTCATTTTATTTATTTAAAATAAAAGGTTAAACCTTATTAAATTGTGACACCACTTTAAATCACATTCCCATATACTGAAATATGTGTTGATGACATGTGTCAACATGATCCCATGTTTGGTTTGGAGAATATTAAATCTTAATTAGATTTTCAATGAGTAAAAATTACTTTTCTCAAATTAAAATGAATAAGACAAATGCCTTAATCTTGTAATGTTAAGTGATGATGCTAGATCATCTATGGTACACCCTTGTGTGATGATTGAAAGTAGTTAAGTGTTGTTTGGGGATTGAGTACATCGTATTTATTTATAAACGCTAGTACTGACCAAGGATACGAGGAGGAAGGAGGATACTACGAGGAAGAAGCCAAGGAGAATTTCAACCACTGCTTTGCACAAGGCAAGCCTTACTACCCAAGTGACCTATGCAAGCAAATACTTGCTTGTTACCATGCCAACTATATGCCTTAAGCATATGTGATCATACCCACTTGATAAACCATCCTAGTTTTAATTGCAAGCTTTATACTTTATTTCTTTATCAAAGCTTTCTCTTAGAGTTTACATAGTGATTTGTAGATACTAGAAAGATATTGAAAGGTTGCATAAAGAGCATAAAATTTGGCCTACGTTAGATAATTTTGATGTCATCCTAAGGAAGGGTTTTGAACTTAGCAAATCCCCACTTGTTGACTACCCATCATTAGTACTTACCACCACTTGTAGATGCTGGTGCTAAGCATAAAACTTGATCAAACTTTAGATGGGAATACTTGGTGAAACTGGTTATGAAAACCTTAGAATGATGAGTCATTCTACTGAAATGCTTTGCCATGTGTTCTCGAACACCAGATGATTTTGATGATGAAAATGTTGAGGCATGAGCCTTGGCCCTTTATAAAACTGATTGTTTTCTGGATACGGTACCATTCCAATTTTGCCGTACAACCACAATACCCGAAAATTGGGTAGGGCTTGACTGGAAATTTATATACCTTAGTATGGGTTCCCTCGTGGCCAAGGTCTGAGCTGCGGCTACCCTGTGAAGATTGTCCACCTGTGTAGTACCCAAGATGACACTTGGTCATGGTTGGGAGGCCAAACTCACAGGAGAGGTGCCTATATTAGGGCGTGTAATTGAAAGGTTAGGATTGATTATCCGCATACTGAGTATGGTAAATTCAGGATTTGTTCCTGACGGATGTATCGAATGTTGTGGTGAAAGTGTAAAATCTCTGCAGAGTGTCAAACTATTCGAATAGCCGCGTTCGCGGTTATGGACAGTTGGAGTGGCCATACTGTTCCCCCGTCAGATGTTTTCAAAATGACTTGTGAAATGGATTGAGACTTTGACTTGAACATAACAGGGTTGTGATACAAAATTCAATTTCCCACTTAGGTGTTATAAAACTTCAACTAGCTTTCTTCGCTTTTGAACTTAGTAGAGGTAACTCTGGCTTTTTGCAAAACAACCCTAGAACTTAGTGTCCTATTACAAAACCCCCCTTAACTGTTAGTATTAGTTTGCGAGTACTTAAAGAGTACTCATGGATTTGTCCCTGGCTATTCCCATGGACAGACTATGAAGAGGAGTATCAGGATGATGGACCGCAGGAAGGTTACGACAACTAGGATCATCTCTCATCGTCAACATTGCCTGTGACCCCGAAGATAGAGCTTCGCCTACGCTATCGTTATTATTACATTATTCCGCAGCTTGAATTGTATTAAGAACTGGATCATGAGATCCCTATTTGTGTAAGACCTTATGTATGGTTTGTAATGGATGATATACTATGATATCAAATCTGTTATGTCTCGCAAAAATGGTAATCCTGGGATTGCGATGTATGGCATAACAGGCATCTGGGATTAAAAATCCGGGTGTTGACACTAGAAAGCAATAGAAATACACTCCTCCATCCTCTTCTAGCAAACCTATATAAAGTGTTGCCTTGTGTAACCAACTCCACCAAGTGGTTATCAAGCACAAGATTTCGTACTCCCTCCGGCCTATATTAGTCGACTTCAATTTTAATGTATCTAGACAAGTTTTAGTGATAGATACATCCAAATTGGAGTCAACTAATATGGGTCGAAGGGAGTATTAGAATTAAAAAATAATATGTAAACAAGCAGCAACTAAATGCAATGCAAAAGTAAAATGAAATGGTGTTGGTAGTGGTGTAAACTATATGAGAGAACTAAATGCAAGTATGATATATGTTTTTGTATTTTCAGATAAATGACTATTGTAAATAAAATCACTTGTAAATGCTAGTAAACGGTATTTTTTATAATTAAAAATGGACCGGGTTCATAGTTTCTCTTGTTTACACTCTCATAAACATGGTGGACTCAAACAAATTCAAAAAAAACATAAATGTCGTTGTAACTGCATAATGTGTTTCATTTTTATTTATATGGACATCACGTCCTATGGTTGAGCTCATGCAACACATTCCACTAATAATACTCTTGTATGAGAAACCTCCACAAACTAGATTTAAGATAAACAGAGTATTGTATCTACTTCTACGACATGATGTTGAATACACTATAAAAAAATGTGTTAACTTGTGACCTTTTCGTAATGACTATAGATAAATTGGTCATAGTTCTATGAACATTTTAGACAAAATAGTAGTAACGCATCTGGGAGGGTCCAAACCTTGAAACGTTATGACCATTTTGGTAAGAAAGGTCTTACTTTTTTTATACGAATTGGTCATAACCTAAACAACAATGTTTCACGACCTTACTTTTAGCTCATTACGACCAATTTGAATCTTCATGAATGATGATTCGTGATGCATTAAAATAATTGATCAACCACCTCAGCGTGTCATGTGTGAGCGTAAGAAAACATGTTTGGATATCACTAGCTTTAGACATACCACTGAGAGATGGGACCCACACATGACATGGGGGCCCACCATTAACCTTACACAATGGGAATGTTGAAGTTAAGTGGAAATTCACGGCTAGTAGGGAATACTCGTTGACATCAGCATGCAAGACGTAATTTATTGGAAGTACCATGCATTACATATATGTTGGTTTGGAAGGTTTGGGTACCTCCGAAGATCAATTTCTTTCTTAGCTCGCTCTAAAAGACTGTCTTTGGGTGGGCAATCGCCTGACTAGCTAAGAGGGGTGGCCAGATTGTATCTTTTGCCCGCATTGCGTGAGAGCTCTGAAATTTATCAATTTTCCACTTGTGAACTGTAGGTTCCTGCTGCAGCTCTAGGCTTCAGTAATGATTGGATGGGCCTCCATGAGCTTGATCTTCAACAATGGGCATTGATCTCTATGAAGGAATGGCGGCTTCAATTGACGAATACCTCAATCCCAACCCTAAAAGCATTGGCCTCTCTTGTTTTGCTTGTCTCTTGGGAGATTTCTAATGAAGGAACTCTCGAGTATTCCACAACAAGCACGGGGATTCTTGATGTTGTCACTAAATTTAACCCTGTAACAACTATCTGGTCAAGTTCTTCACATATAGTTCTAATATGGATTTCTATTCAACATGGACCTCTTATCCCAGCTGATTAATTTGCACCATAGTGAACATGCGTAGATCGCCGGTACCATGATCACTCAAGAAAGTCAGTTATTATTATTCTATCTATGGTTGCATGACAAGCTGCTGCGGGATTCAACGCCCCATGTTATTATGATTTATTATTGATCATATGTTTGGAAATTGTCTTGTTGGCATAGATAAATTGGTTAAAGGCCGCATCCGAGTGGGCGCTTGCTCTTTAATTTGGCTATTTGGCAAGTGCGCAATGACTTTATATTTAACAGATCGAGCTTTTCATCCTTTTTGCAGGTTATTTCGCTCGCCTTTCATTGGATTCATATATGGTCCTATCTTTAGCTGCCGGACCAGCGCCAGGCCATGGATTCTGGATGTAGCCGTTTGATCTACAGTAAATTCAGGCGGCGTTTTGATAGGCGCTTGACATCATGTTGATGCATAGGCGGGACATGTTTTTGTATATCTTTCGGTGGCTGATTCATGTGGCAACTTTGTGTGAGCCATGAAACTTTGGAACTTCATTGTAATAAATAACTTATAATATTTCAATAAAGACCATATGCATTAATTTGATGCAGAGGACGGGATGTCCCTTTTCGAAAAAATTCAAAGTAGTACAGTCGTTTTTGTGTCCTCGAGAACCAAGTTTTGCATGTCCATGCCCACGGAGTCAAGGTTTGCCTTACCAAAGTACCGTGAGTACAGGAACTTTGACCAAAATTTCCAATGATTGTCTTTCTAATGGATTTTTTTGGCTAGGTGAATTGATCAGATCAAATAGAGGCTTCATACACAACCTAGAGTTGTACTCCCTCTGTTTCAAAATATGACTCTTGCTTCGGTATCCCCCCCTAACAAAGAAATTCTGGGTTAGCGGGTTTCGGGTGCGCGCTGTGGGTGGAGATCGATACCATATAGGCTACGTATACGAGAGCGGGTATACGTGATCGAGCGGGATCAGTTGCGAGGAGGTCGAGTTGTACGACCGAGTCCTAGTACTCGTTTTTCGAACGGAGCTTGTCGATCAACGAGACTTGGACGCCGCCCGTACTTGCACACGTTACGTTGCATGCACTAGTCGTCGGCGGCCTGATAAGTACGGCGATCGATCCCCTATTGGAACCACCCAGTAAAACGTGACGGACTGCCCCGCGTTCAAACGGTCTATTTCTGTTCGTTTGAGTTGTGGTTTGGCCAGCCGCATCCAACGCGACTTTTTTGTCCGCGATTGAACAAAATAGGGCAAGACCATTTTTTTCCAAATTCAAACATAGATCGTTCGCGCTAAAAGTTGGCAAAGTTCATACATAATTTACATTCATAATTTAAAAAAAATTAAACTAGCCCTAACCTTAGCTACCGATCTTCGCGCGCCAGCCACGTCGCGTCCATAGATCGATATACTCTGGCGGCGTCCATAGGTTGGGCGGTGGCAGGGTGGGAACGGGCGGGTCAATCACCTACCTAGGCCACGCCGTCGGTGGTCCCGTGCGGTGGTGGAGGTGCACCAACTCCATCCCCACCTCCGGAGTGATGCGCGGCGCCCACTCGGCAGCGGAGGCGGTGGAGGCAGCTAGGGGTTCTCCTGGGCCACCAGGCCAGTGACCTGGACGGCCTTTTCATAGACACCCCACAAGGCGTCCTCGTCCCACACACTGGCTGTAATGGCCTACTCGGTGAAGGCGTCCTCGTCGTAGCCCTGCGCCAGGACCTCATGGTACTCCGGAGGCAGGTTCGCGGCGGTGGCCGTGACTGGGTCCACCACCTCCTTCTTGATGACGATGTTGTCGTCCTCGTCCTTGTCACTGCCGAGCTCGTCGTCGGAGTAGTTGACGGCGCCCTCGTCGTTTGAGTCGATGGTGGGGACATCATAGACCTGCCACAGCTGCAGATCTTCGCGGGTGGAGCTCGCGCGCCGCGCCTTGTGCTCCCAGTCGAGAAACTTTATCTAGAACTCCACGCTCGTGTAGCCCCTATCCCACCGCATTGACGACTGGAGGTTGCTGATGCGGTGGTGGATCTCCTCTTTTTGGCCCTTTTCCTATCTTGGGCACAGGCGGCACCGGGACCTGGTCACGGTTGAGGTGTCAGTCGGTGGGGAGGGAGACATCGTGGTGTTTGATGCCCACGCCCTCCCTCCACCGGCGCTCAGCCTCCGCCACGCGGAAGTAGCGGCGGCTGGTATCCCGCACCGGTGGGTAGTTCCCCATAGGGCGGTTCCTGAACTCCTCTGTCTGCGGCGGAGGCGGCAAGGATGTAACGCGGAGGACGGCCGGCAGGTGGGAGCGCTGGTTGCTCAAGCCGGAGCCGGTCGCCTCGTGGTCGTTCCTGCCCTTCTTGAGCCATGACGGCATCTTCATTGTTGGCAGCGGCGACGGCTGCTAGGGTTGCAATGGCGAGATGTGGGTAGTGCGGCACCGATGTGGTTAAATACCCCCTTTTGCTCGTGAACGCGCAAATGTTCCCGCTCTCTCATGTCCATCAATACTGGCGCGGGAACGCAGGCGGCGTCCAGTCAGTCAGGGTGTCGTCTCGTCACCATTGATAGCGCAGCTGCCGGTCGATCTTCGCCGCGTCTTTGAATCAGTGTCGCGATTGCGTCTAAATCAATGACGCACTAAGCGGTGGCTAACGGGTGGGCCAGTGGCACGTGCAGGCAGGACACACCCTTAGTTCGCCTGCGTCCAGGCCGATGCAACCGTTGCGGGAGGGCGGTCACATCGAGGAGCTACTCATTCCATCTGTGGGCATCGCACCACAGTTGTGGACATATGCTAGGGTCAGATGCAAGTTTTCGTGGGTTTTCGATGCTCTGGCCGTTATTTTTTCAGCCTAAGATGGCTTTATCTCTAGATGCTAGCATGTGCAATAAATTTTATGGTTTTTGTGAAGTTTGAAAAAAAAAAGAATTACAGACACATCTTTTGGGTTAAATTATGCTACTCCATCCTATTCAAATTAGTTGACTTGGTTTTGTCTAGATTATAATGTATCTAGACTAAAACAGTCTAGATATATCTGAATATAGTCTAATTTAAGTCAAGTAATTTGGATCAGAGGAATCGAATCGGAGGAAGTAGCTTTTTAAACAACTCGATTTATTTTGAAATTTTTGAAATCACCTCAAAATTTTGGTACATGCTAGTATTTAGTTATTACGAATGGAATATATATATATGTATTTTAATGTTTACTATTTTCAAATTTAGATTTGAAACTAAACAACTGTACGTCTATCTAAAAAAAATGAACGTCCTACCATCACATTTAATCGTAGCTCCTCGCTCCACCCGATCATGTATGCCCGCTATAGTATATGGTCCAGAGCATGCACCCGAACCCGTTAACTGGCTGAAAAGCGTTGGATTCTTTGCCTGGGGGGGGACACCGAAGCAAGGCTCTCAAAATATAAGATGTTTTAGTTTTGTGAAAAAAAATGTATCTAGACTTCTTCTAGTGTCTAGATTCACTCCAAACCTGAGCGAACATATATACTAAAAGTAGTCTAGATACATTTGCTCCACAAAACTAAAACATCTTATATTTTAAAACGGAGGGAGTAGGAGAGAAAATAGACTATATGCTAGCCTACTGACACACAAGGGGGAACAATTGAGATAGTAACACATGCTAGTTCATGTCATGGTGCATCAGCGTGCCTTCCCCTCTGTGCTCTTTTTCCCTTGGTGATTATCGCGGCAGGGCTCCGGCTAGTCTCCTCTTCGTCCAACTCACAACCCTCCTTATCCTTCTCCTAGCCGCGGCAGCCGCGACATGGGCCATCTGATCCCGTTCGCACCTGAGAACGAGCCTCTTGCGCGGTGGAAGGTGCTCCTCCCTGATCCCCGTGCCATCATCTGCATTGGCCTTGCTTGCGCCGTGCTCATAGTTCAGTGCCCCACACCTGGTGCACATGAACTTTCTCCACTTGAAAGGGTACTTGGCCTGCTTGAACTCTACACAGATGACATGGCGGCCCTTGGCTTTGCCGGCATTCTTGCTCCGGTGGATCACAACCAGGGGCGTATTGCTACTACCGCTTGTCGACATACACTCACTATGTACCTTAGCTCTCTGTGTACACTCTTATTTCATCTCTCTGTTGAACTCTTACCAACCCGGTGATGATGACCATGATCAGTCTCCTGATCAAGGTACGAGAACTGATAGGACGTTTCATTGACTTCTAGGATGCAAATAAATACTCTTGAACAGATCAGCATTATTGCTAAAGCAAGCAGAAAGTAATTTCGAGCATGCATGTGCCAGCACGGCACCATGAGAAACGTAACGCTTGTGAGTAGGAGTGTCTTGCGCAAACGTTTGGCGTCCACTGCCAGTGCCAAAAGCAACGCACTCGTTGTTTCTGGGCTGGCCATGGTTGTTCATATATCAAAAGGCATCCGCTTCGGCTAATTTCTTTTGCGATGGTGGTGCATTTCGTGTTTCTAGCTAGCTAAAACCTCTCTTGCTGATTCTATAGTGAGTCGAGGAAGTTTAAAAAAGAAAGGATTTTATTGATCTTCTGGGCTATCATCAAGTAAACCACAAAGTGTTCTAAAACTCCCGTCAAAAATGTATTTTTAACTTCGGAGGCTACAAACGAGAGACTTGAATAAAAATCTTATGAGAAGCAGTTAGTAAATATTGATGCAAATGATTAGCGTTGTTATATTTTTGTAAGAAAGCAAAGGAGAAAGAAACAACCATATGCTTATCAGATACTCTCCGTTCAACAATATAAGATTAGCATTGTTATATTTAGCTCCCTAAAACGTTTTATATTGTGGACGAGAGGGAGTATATTGTAACACAACCTCGCGTGCGAACAGGGGCTGAGCCCGGGTCTGGGCTTAAGGGTGGCAAAATGTGCATGTCATTTGTTTGAGGGGGGCTGAGCTTGCTAAACTACCACACATAACAACCAGCCATGGCTAGTATTCCTAAGAAAACCATTAGCATAGGGGGGTGCGTCGCCCCTGCTCGTCCCCCCTTGTCTCCGTCCCTGCGTGAAACAGAAATTTAGAACATTTAGAGCATGCCAGCAAAAGACCCACATTTTGGAAACCTGACATGTCCGTCCGTGTTTGGGAAAAAGTCGTCACAAGATTAAGTATTGGAAAAGGTCTTATAGCTGCGGTTCTCATGTAGCATGACAATGTTACTAGCATAGTTCGAACAAATATTTTAGAGCATCTCTAGCAGATACCCGTATCCCGTGAAAAACCGGAAAATAACTTCCACTTTGCGGTATGATACAAAAGAAGTGGCTATTCTAGATTCTGCAAAGGCTACCGCATCCGATTTTATTTGCCGCTCCCCGCATATCGATCCTCGCGAGACGCATATCTCCGGTTTTTCGTGACAATATGCCGCTCACCGCATCCACTGCAAAATAGACGCGCGCTGAACCTTCAGGACGCTAGAGAGAGGAATCTTCGTCCGCCGCCGCCACCGCCACCGTCCCATTAGATTCACCCCGTTCTGGACCCTTCTCGCGGCGCCGCCACCGACCCCTGCCGCCCGTAGCGCTCCACCACCGATCCGGAGGTCTACATGTCGCCACCGCTACCGTAGCTTTCCGCCCGCACCGTGCCGCCTCCTCGACCGCTGCCATCCCTTGGTCTGTATCCCCCTCGTTCATCGTCGAATCTTCCGCCAATGAGACATATCTGCTTTGTCATCGATCCGTCGTCGCCGTCCTCGTGGTAAGAATTTTTTTGCTCTTTCGATTTGACTTTGAATTGTAAAATCGTTAGATTTAACATCCGTTTGCCCGTGACTTGTGTATATGGCATTGCTTTTTCGGGCTACTGGGTTCTCTGAATGACATCAACGTGTTGTAGAGATCAGATCTGTTTGCTAAGCTAGCTAATGGAGAACAGCGGTCTTGCAACTACATAATCAATGGTCATGATCACAATATGGGTTATTATCTTGCTGATGACATCTATCCTTAATGGGCAATATTTGTGAAGACAATTTCTAAACCCAAAAATCCCTAGGAAACTCATTTTGCCACTTGCAAAGCAGCCCACAAAGACATTGAAAGAGCCTTTGGGGTGCTACAAGGTAGGTTTGCAATTGTTCGAGGTCCTGTCCGTTTTGGAAAAAGAAACATCTCAACATATCATGACTGTATGTGTGATTATTCGCAGCATGATCGTTGAGAATGAGAAGGACAAGAGGTTTCCCGTTGAGTATGAAAATGTTGGTTGCCAGGTCAGACTTAGAAGAAACCATACAAGTATTTCTTAGAACGTACCGGCAGATTGAAAACAAAAATAAGCATGCCTAGCTCCATGAACATCTTATTGCCCACAGCTGGTCCTTGCATGGGGGATAGCTCCCTCATCATTTAATTGATTTCATTTGCGCTACTCCCTCTATCCAAACCATACCTGTTGCTAATTGTTGTGTATCAAACGGAGCTGGTACCTCATGTGGAGGCAGCATTCGGAAAAGCCTTCAGGGGCGGCCCATACCTACAAAGTTTGACTGACCTCCCTAGCCCCTAGCAAACTAGTAAGTCCTTCTGTAGTAGGCCTAGTTTCACCTTCAAGAGAGTAACGCTTTGGGAGGCACCGGCAAGAAGCTTCTCGGCCACCCTACTCTAACTTGATTAGCTACTAGTAACTAGGATCGTTCAAACAGTCCAGCAATGCAATGTGTACTTCTTTCCTATTTGTACCATTCTTTGCTTTCGGACCATTTATTTGTGTTTTTCAATTATTCACTTTTGAACTATTGTTGTAACATATGGATTACTGTTGATTTGTGTTCCTGTAACATGAGGTGTGCTTCGGTCCCCCACCCCTAAACTTAAGCTACATGAGCCGTCTTATTTTTTTTTACCGGTCGAAACCCATATCGAGATCACGTCTATCTCTGTATATGTGTACTCGGTCGAACTGGATATAATCCACGTTCCGACCGACTGATCCCACCTCCTATTATCGCGATCTACGTCTTTGTATGTCATATTTTAATTTTTGTTGTTATTGTTATATAACTTCTGATTTTCGCCTTTCGCGGGTACATGAGCATACGTATATGGTGAGTATACGTCTAGAGGACCATACGGAGTTCGGGTGGGTTCGTACAATCCTCTAAACAATCGGAATCGAGTTTTTGTTTGTCAAAATTTGAAAGAGGGAGGAGGAGGGGGTGGGGGACCGAAGCAAAAGTGCTGTAAGTAGTTGTTGTATGCATGTTGTTCTGATCTAAAGACACACTTCTGAGATAAACACATATCCTGTTTTGCTGCATGCATATACGGCATCTATTTTTTTTAAACAAAAGAAGCTTTACAGTACACCGCGTTCGTGATCTGCAGCACAGCACGGCAGTGGTGGATCTTGCACGACAGAACGACCTGTCATGTCGCTGACAGATAGGACGATGCTGCCATGCCAGGGATGGAGTGCGGTAAAGAGTTTCCAAATGCCAGGGATGGTCTGTTGCGTCTGCCCAGGCAAAAGATGTGCATACCGTCCAGCATGCATGGTGATGACAGAGTGTCTCCGCCCCTGCGTGCTGCGTCCACCGACTCTGAACTCATGAGGCTAATACAACGGTGCTTCCTATTGTTCTAGAAAATGGATTCCAGTCCGATGATCACTATGTTCCCAATGCCTCTCAAACTTACTAGTAAATTCTTTCTAGCTACTCTCTTGTGTTGCCAACTCATCACTTGACGCTTAACACCGCACGATGCCTTGTATGAACTTTTCACTTTTTTTCTTTTATATAAAGGGGGGAACGAGGAGCACGCAGGTTCAGTTTAATGCGTGCAACAACCCAACGGCTCACATGTTGTTTTGAGCTGGTGAAAACTATTACTATCGTAGAAGCAAAGATAAAAATATCAATATCACTACAAAAGAGACTTGAGGAAATACATATAGAACAACTAAGTCCCTGGATTTTACAAAGAAGACCTTAAAAGGAAATCCTAAAAAGCTATTTAGGTGCTTTTGTGCCTTATACCCAAAAGCTAAAAGCCATAAATAAACTCAACCAAACAGCCCCTAAATTAAGATGACCGGCATAGTGACCATTTATCGAAGAAGGTCTAATAGTTGTGGTTATCTCATATGGTATAACATGAGTGAAATCAATTTTGGCTCTCTGGAGTATATGCTTCCTTTATAGAAGAAAACACAATTTCATATTCTTAAACGATTCTTTAAAAAATCATGGTACATCTACATTCTATGTGCGCACGTTAAGATTCATAGAAAACCGACATTTTCTGTGCATGCAGAAAAAAGATAGAAAAATACCTTGTGAAAAGCCTTTTTAGCACCATATTTTGTCTTTTTACATAGGCAAAAAACAAAGTTGGTGTAACATTAGACTATAGTTAGTAGTCTAGCAAGTCACATAGTACGGACAATACCAAAACTCTGCTCTGTAAAACAAACTCTAAGGCATCGTGCGGTCCGCGGTGAGCTTCTGCACTAGTTTGATACATCACTGATCAAATTTTAACATGGAACACAGATAATACCATTTTGATGTACTCCGTCTGACTCAAAATAGATGTCAAAAGTTTATTTAAATTTGGATGTATTTAGACATTTAATAATAAACTGATAAAGCATAATCATATAAATAGTACTAAAACCAATGATGCAGATCAATAAAGTAGATGAACAGATTACATCTATACAAGATAAACCTATCACATCTACACCAAACATTAGAACTAGAAACTCTAGCAGAATCTAAAAGAGATAGACTAAGATCACATACGGTGCAGTGGCGGCAGTAGCAGCAGCAGTACCCGCAACGGTAGCAGCAGCAGAGTTGTCGTCCATATTGAGGTTGTCGAATAGGTTGATAACGTTTGGAAAGAAGTCGTCGTTCGGGAACTCGTCGGTGACCGACATCGTGGTAACCAGTAGTCGCGCTCCTCAAAAACTTGATCGCCTCTTACCCGTACATGTTGACGAGAGGCGGGTTTCGGAGGCCTACTGTCCGATCTACGGTGCATGCCGCAAGCCGGGATGGTGAAGAAAAAGGCGGCGGTGCAAGGTTCTGGAAGTGGATACGCGTGTGAATTACCGATTAGGTTTAGCGCAGACGCTTATATAATGCAGGTCAGGGAGATCGTGGGGCATAGCCCATATCCGAGTCGGTAACAGCCCACGATCTATAAAAACTGAAAACGGATGATTGATTAACGCGTCCGTTAATGACTCGTAATTAATCCATAATTAATTTTTCCAAACAGCAAAATAAAGCTCGACTCGACGAGATTCCCATAACCCGTGGCGCATGCCGCATCGTGACGAGGAGAGGCGGCGTCGGAGGAGGAGTGTGTGAGGGATTCTCTCCTTCTCACACCTGAGTGAGTGGTGCAACACTCTACTATATAAATTGGTCCAACTCTCCTTCCACTAGCAATATGGACTAAACTTTAGCACCACTAGCACAACCTGTTGTTATGCACAAATGTGTCAAAGGAAATTTTAGAATTTATCTAATGAACCAACGATCCAATACTCACCAAATTCCAACAGTGAGCAGCAGCAGAAGAGCAACGGAAGAAACAGAAAGGGTCTCAAGAATCTGGTATATATGTATGAATCAAAAGATCTAGACAGGTTAGTTAACATCCATATATACAGATAATTACTTTACTAATGTTATAAACGCGACAAGAAGATAACAAAGAACGAAAAATAAATCACAGCAAGAGAACACATATTTAATATGGAAAACCCTCTCCAACAAAAGAGAAAAAAATCACGGCCACCAGCCAGCAAAACTTCACTATATCGGGGACTGTTTACACAACGCCTGAGATTTTCACAGATACAACTTATCACAGCCGACGGCTTACAAGAGGTTTATATAGCGGTGGAAACTTAGGTCTTCAACGATCCTACAGGCATCCCTGTTGGGCACGGAATGGTCCTACTTCAGACTCCTCCGCTCTTCACGGTCCAGGCTTCCAGCGAAGGATCTCGCTCCACTCGTCAGAAGTTGGCGTTTACAGCGTACATGGCCTATGCTTGTTGCCCCACACCAAAAAGTCAGTTGTAGATTCGGCCCGGTATGAGTTTTTGGCTATAGCTAGGCTGGATGGGCTCGTTTTGAAAACAACAAAAGCCTCTAGTGCATATAGTACGGTCATATGTTGTCATGCATGAATGAGCCAAAGAGAAATTTTAAAATTTGTATTATGGGTCAATAGTCCAGCACTCCCCAAATTGCAACAAGTGTGTTGCTCCAGCTGCATTCCACGCCGACCCTCGTCTTTCGTTTTCTTCAGCAACACGAGGGCATGGAAGCTTTATTGTTGTAAGAGAGTGTCATCTTTACTGTTGTCAGAGAGTATCTAAGTTACATAATTCCAAACGTGATTGAGGGACATAGCAGGGCGATGATGATGATGGGGTTACTAGTAGGCATTCTCAAGGTCCAAACACGGAGTTTGAATTTTGTGATCTCGTGACAACTTGTAAGCCTGGCGGCTATAGTCTAAATTAACAGTGCAACCGGTGTACAATGTGCCTTCAAGATGCAACAGGTGTACAATGTGCCTTCAAGATGCTACGTATACCAAATCATAACACAGATATAGCGACATGCAATACACGCACCGAAAAGGGAAGAAACCTGGTGATCACTATGTTCCCCATGCCTCTCACGCCTAGAAAATTTGGTAGCTACTATGTCTCGCTAGCATCGTCACATGAATCTTAGAATTCACACACTGGGTTCTTGACTAATACCCAAACTATAGTTGTATAAGCTCTTCACACCATCTTACTTTCTTTTATAAGGTGGATAGGAGGAGCATGTTTGATTTAATGCAATAGGTCACCCTTATCCGACCTCATGTTGTTCAACAACCAGTAAAGCTGCTATGTTTTAACCTTTTTACTGGAAGCAAAGAAGGAGACCATGACAACCTATGTTATTCTAGTTTAATAAAAAATACAATCATTTGTCAGGAAGGGAGAAAAGTTATTGTACTTTGAGCCATAGTAACTACACTAACTCAAGTATACAAAATCATTAAATTGAGTTACTTCATGTAAGATGGTATCTAAGTTATGGTAAGATAAAAGAACATCATAACTATATTATCGTCTAAATTTCATATGTATGTGTGTTCCTACCCGTCCTCCGTAAGTATGGTTTGTGCATAAATGATTTAAACTTACTTATATGATCTTCTGCTTTGTCAAAAAATCATAATGATGTGATGCTGATCAGATTCATATTTTTGTCTTTATGTCGCTCCTACCACCTTTATATATGCATAAATAGTGTGTTCGAGTAGACATATCCATCCATAAGTTCCTTTTCCTCTTGCATTGCTCACTCGGGTCTACCAGTTCGTGGAGCTCTGCAAATCAAGATTGATAAAATCATCGTCAACCTTAGGTGTAGACTCCCTTCCAAGATTGATAGAATCTTAATTACTTTGCAGTAGACTCGACTTCCATGCTAGAGCCCAAAGTAGGAGTATAATAAAGAAAAATATCAAGAGATCATGTGATCTTCCTAGGTAGTTCATTTGTTTCCCCAATAGCTTTTGTGGGACAGTTGATGCAAGTTGATCTCACAAACTCACATGATAACTATGTGCATTCTGAATAAATTGACTTCCGAACATGCACAATCCTCGATGGTTGTGCAATTTGCATGTCCTCTCTCATTCTTTTTGTAAACCATTGAGGAGCTCCCCTACACCTAAGCTAATTAGAAGGTGATCTGTGTTTGAACTATGAGTTATATAGCATTGCTATAATTTATGAGTGCATGACTATAAGGTTGTTCTTCTCGAAAAAGAGTTTTTCAAAAAGTTTATTTAACTCTTAAGCAAATCATGAACAATGTTTTTTTTGTGAAAATCGTATACAATGGTGAAGAGTCAAAGTGTTTTTTCTTTACCTGTTGTATTTTTGTGTTTGTGTTTGACAAGGTGAATCTGAATCCAAAACTCAAAGAGACGCCCAGCTAAAAAAAACATAGCCTACTTCTATTTAACAGAATATATGATTTAATGACTGAGTGATGTATTTTATAACTTTCATGGAAGAAATAGTAGTTCTTTGCCAAAGGGATGAAAATGTCATTTCTCATTACAGAATGACGAATAAATAAAGACTATGTGAGATGAGATTCTCGAACTTAATAGTATCGTGAGTTTACTTCTCTTGTCCAGAATACATGCTCCTAAACCATTTTATGTTCTCCCTCTGTTTAGAAATAGATGACTTGAATTTATCTAGATTCGTATTAAACAAGTGCTTATTTGTGAACAGAGGGAGTGTATCAATTTTGAGCATCATAAAGCTGTTTGTTTTCGTCGTCACGGCTAAGGACACGTACATTGGCGGGCGTTAAGCACAGGCGCCAGGAAAGATTCCCTCGTCGATCAGCGGTTTTAAATTTTATTCCTAGCGTTCGTTCAGCATCGACGCAAGAAAAAGAGCCGGCCGCTTAGCCTTTTCTTCCGTAGGACCTGAAGCGCGAAGGGCAGTGGCCAGGCTGTTTTGCATCTGTGGTTAAGCGTCTGCCGTTGGGAAGTCAGCGCTTATTAATTTTCTAATTAAATAATGTTTATTAATTTTCTGTCTATAAGCATCGAGCATTGTATACATGGCCTAAGCATAGAAGTGAAGGAACATGCGAATGCGACGGTGAGGACATAACTCCATGGGCCTCGCGCTGCTCTCTGTAGAAGACCCAAATAACTCACGGAAGCCCATAAAGCCCATAGGTGAAACAAGCCTCCTCCCTGCACATCCCCTCCAGACGACAGCCACGACCCACGGGACAACGGAAGGAGGCGGCGATGGCGACGGCGGAGAACAAGAAGCCCCGCAGCAGCAGCGGCGTGGAGAGGAAGCAGCGTAGGAAGGAGGTACTCGTATTTCTGTCCTCTCCCTTCTCTTCATCTTGATTCGATTCGCGGGTATCGCCCAGCCCCTTTCCACTGCATATGGCCGATTTCATTTCCTGACTTTGTTGTATGATGTCAAGGTTTAATTAGGGCATATGGGATTCAATCCACTGCCTAGTACCAGATTTAATCCATGACCCATGTTCGTTATCCTGCTGTAGCATGCTGAAAGTTGCAACACCTAAATGTTCAGTTTCTAGTATACGTTTTCTTTTGTGTGTGTGTGTGGGTTAGAAACACAGTGAGCAATTTGTTACTTTGGTTTTTAAGATGGTAGCAATCACTCAGTAAATAAGTGGTAGAAGAGAACTGATGAGGTTTATGGGTATATAAAGGAGGCTGATGCAGACATCATGCTTTTCGACAGATATTGGAGAAGAAGAAGGCAGTCGAAGAGCTTGTAAAGAGAGCTGTAGCTGTGAAGGATCATCTGGCGCAGTTCCCGGCTTTTCATAAATACGAGAGAAACGGTAGCCTACATTTTCCTTTCTGGTAAAAAAACAGTACCATGGGAAGCTACTGATGCTGCGTTCCGATTCAGGACAACTCTATGTGTTTACTGGATTTAGCTTTAGAAATTCAACAAAAGGGAACTGAATGCACAATGGTTATTGCTTTGAACCTAGCATTATCTTTTGTCGACCTCGGTTTTCTTGATATTTAGGTATTTCGGTGTACTTTGAGTCTGCTCATGGTGATCAGCTTCCGTTGCCAACGAGGAAGTACATCCAAAATCTTCTCAAGGTCACATGCCTTACCTGCGTCTAGCGTGCTCCAGGATGTTCTCATATGTATGTTTCACAACCTCTCCATGGATACTGAATGTAACACTGGTACACAATAATTTAGGTTAACATGGAGGGACCTTATGGATCAGAATGGCCTTCAGAAGAGAAAATTAAGCGCCGGGAAATGGTTGTGCCAGAAGCACAATATATCCTTGTCTCGCAATTGGCAAATGATTGTATTGCACAAAATCCTGGGAAGCAAGATGAAGGGGTGGAATGTACAGATGGAGCATGTACCGGAGATCGCTTGCTTGGTTTTGTACACTACAGGTTTGTTGTTGAAGAGGATGTGCCTGTTGTTTATGTGTATGAGCTACAGTTGGAGTCTACTGCTCAAGGGAAGGGGTTGGGGAAGTTTCTAATGCAGTTGATTGAACTTATAGCTCGCAAGGTGATCTATCTTCTTAAGCAGCTGTAGTATATTATTCTATTGTTCTGAGTATTATGTTAAGATAGAGGCTATCATGGCAGTTCTTCTGGTTTATGCCTGCCCGGTTGCAATTCTGTCAAAATCTTGGTTTGAATGATCATAAAATTGATCCAGAATGCATATGTATATGCAGAGCCAAATGGGAGCCGTGATGCTAACAGTTCAAAAGTCTAATACGGAAGCAATGGCTTTCTACAATAAGTTGAGGTAAAGTGGCAAACTTGAATTTTGTGAACAACTTATCTTTTGAGTGCACCGAATGGGTGTACCTTCTGGTTGTTGGTTAATTTTATGGTTTCTACTTCAGATCTGCTGCAACATTTGAATTGAATTGTTCTGTCTCGCAGATATGTAATATCCAGTACCTCACCATCACGAGTGGATCCACTGGTATTACTTTACCCTGAAACTAGGTCTCCAGAAGAACAAGACATTTGTGTTGTTGACCCCCTTCATTTTTGCAGATTGGAATTGGTAAAAGCTATGAGATTCTGTGCAAGACATTTGAAGCTGAAGCCAAGTGCAAATTGGAGGTGTGTAGCATGTTCTGTACTGCATAAATTCACTGCTAACCTTCTAAGGCTACTGATTCTGATTATGTACGTGTCACTGATGTTATCAGTACTCACTAGATTAATTATGAATTTTCTGTGTTGTTCCTCTTTTGCCTTGCACTACATGTTCACTTAGCTTGTACTATCTACTATACAGCCTGTTACGTAGACCGTGTAGTGTAGTAGGATTCCGTGTGATCTGCTACTGATTAAGTTTTGAGATATTCAGTAGACGCACTTCTACACTTCTACTGCATATGGATCTTGTATCCCAGCTAATGAATGTGCATCATTGGGAAATGTGCAGGAAGGCAACTAATGCCTGGTGGGAGTGCACTACGGTTGTTGGTTCTACTTCTTCTATGGTTGCATGACAAGCTCTGGTAGGATGCGGGCGGTCCACGTTATTGTGATTTACTCAAATGGGATGTTTGGTTTCGTTTCTTTGAGTGCCAAGATGTGCCAAGTTCCATGCTCTCGGAGCCACCAAATATGGAATCTTTTGTTCCACTGAACTCTTGAGCATATCTGCCTACCATTAGCTATGATGGCAATTATTTGGTTAGGTTTTTGGTTTCGGCAAATATTTGGTTATGTTGTGTTTTCAGTATTCTTTGCCTGACTGTTTAACTTGTGGGGCCAAACTTGAGCAAAACAGGGGTAACCACTGTGTTCGCCCTGGTTTTGGTTGCAAAATTTCAGCATGATTTCCACATGGTATTTGGGCAGAAACTTACTATTTGTCTGAACCTACTGTATATGCGCACCAGTGTATCTTGGAGCCTCAGAGCTATCCTGAAAGAAGCACTACAAGTGTGTGCATCGGACCCACAGGTTTTTTCCACATAGCTGAAGAGATTCAGATCGACACTTCATACCAGTTCCGCACTCACTTGACAGGAACTCAGGCAGGTGATGCAGAGACTGGGGGAGGAATGACACATAGTCACATACAGTTCAGACACGCCTTCTCCTCGGGGCTCTCTTCCCCTTGGTAGTTGTCGCGCCGGGACTCCAGCTGATCTCCCCTTCCTCCAACTCCATGTCCTCCTTGTCCTTCTCCCTGGCTGAGGCGGCGATGGCGGCTAGGGCCTTCTCGTCCCGTTTGTACCTGAGCAAGAGCCTCTTGAGAGGTGGCAGGTGCTCCTCCCTGATCTTGCCTGCGCGGTGCTCGCCTCGGAGTGCCCCGCACCTCGCACACATGTACTTCCTCCACTTGAAAGGGTACCTGGCCTGCATGAATTCCACGCAGACGACATGGCAGCCCTCGTCTGCGCCGGTGACCATGCTCCGGTGGATCATGACCAAGGGCGTCTGGCTACTACTGCTGCTCGCCGACATCCTCTCACTCGGTACTCTCCGCGCTCATCGACACTCTTACTTCACCTCTCTATTGACTTCTTACAAACCTGAGGATGATGACTTTGATCCATCTCCTGATCAAGGTACAAGGATTTATAGGATGCTCCAGTTATTTTTTTGGATGCCAATAAATGATATTTAAAAGATAGGCATTGCCAAAGGAAGCAGAAAGTAATTGGAGGATGCATGGGGCGGCACGGTGCCATGAGAGCAGTAACGCATGCATGTGCGATTTTCTTGCGCAAATGCTTGGCGTCAACTGCCAGTGCCAAAGCAACACGCTCGAGGTTTCTTGCGGCGGTGGTGGTGGTGGTTGTTCATATATGAATCCAGCAACCAGAGGCACCTGGTTCCTGCCATGGCTAAATTGCTTTCGAGATGGTTTTGTGTCCCTAGTTTGCTAAAACCTATCTTGCTGATGATGTTGGTTAGTTCCAAAAGCTCCTTTTTCTTAGTAAAGAAAAAAAATTAATGATATTCGGGCCTACGCTTGTCAAGTAAATGCACAACATAGTGTTTTAGACGTTGGAGGCTCCAAGCAAGAGACCTGAATCAAATAAAAAGGAGCGGCAAAATGTAAATTTGATGGTCAATGACTAGTGTAGTTATGTTTTCTTAATCTTGAAAAGGTAAAAGTAAAAAAATAAGCAATCATGGTCATGCTTACCTAATATGTCGTAGTAACACTGCATTACGGTACTAGTTGCTAGCCTCGCCTAAGTCAATGTAGTGTAAAACATTAGAGTGTGCGAACAAAAGACTCAAATTATGGAAAGATGTCCCGTCAATGGGTGATGAAAAGAAATTCCATGTAAGGATAAATTGTCGATGACCAATGAAGAGATATTATATTGAAAATATTCTCACAATTGTGGTTATCTCATATAGTGCAACGCTTGACTATGTAGTTACTAATTTGGCATGTTGCACATTACAGAAGAACTGCAAGTTCACATATATTAGTATTTCAACAAAAATATCTAAACCTCAATGAAAAATGTTCAAGCGAGTGGTGACGACCACGATTACAATTTCTTCTAATTATAATGGTAGATCATCTCAATTATCTGATATGTTTGTACTGGTAGGCTGTAGTTAGAAGGATGGCACAATGGACAACTAATACTCCCTCCGTCATAAAAAGGATGTCTCAAGTTTGTCTAAACTTGAATGTATCTAGACACTGTTTAGTATATAGATACATCCAAATTCAAACAAACTCGAGACATCCTTTTTAGGACGGAGGGAGTACAAGGAGTGCCGGAGGTTCAAACCCAAGTAAAAGGTTTGTAGAAAATATTGATTTGATTCCTGCTAACAAGCATATAATCTTTTTTTGCGGGTAACAAGCATATAATATTTGACTAGTAACTAATGCCAATGATGGTTGTGGTTATATGATATATTGTAATGCTAGACTATAGTTATTAGTAGGTAGCATATCTCCTAGAACAATACCAAAACACTAAACGTAAGGCTTCCCAGAGGGAAGAGCTCTAAGACTAGATATATAGCAACATGTAGCGGTTTGGAAGTTATCACATACCTTCGTGTTCTCTTTGAGTGCAGAGTTTGACCTTCACTAATTGTGTCTAGCAGTGGAGGGCTTCGACCATTTTTCGTGTTAAAGGCATTGTCTGGAGATTACTCGGATTTTCTCTAGCGTAAAAACCTGTTATATGATTGTGGTGCTTGTATCGAGCGACAATGGCACTTATACGTTGTTCATTTCCTAAAGGTGATGCTATTGGAGAATTCGACACACATGTGCACTTATACCTCACACACATGTACTTTCTCCACTTGAAAGGGTACCTGGCCTGCTTGAATTCGACACAGACGACATGGCAGCCCTTGTCTGCACCGGCGATCATGCTCCGGTGGATCATGACCAAGGGTGTCTTGCTACTACTGCTGCTCGCCGACATCCTCTCACTCGGTACTCTCCGCTCTCATCCACACTCTTACTTCACCTCTCTATTGACTTCTTACCAACCTGAGGATGATGACTTTGATCCATCTCCTGATCAAGGTGCAAGGATTTATAGGATGCTCCAGTTATGTTTTGGATGCGAATAAATGATATTGAAAAGATAGGCATTGCCAAAGGAAGCAGAAAGTAATTGGAGAATGCATGGGGCAACACGGTGCCATGAGAGCAGTAACGCATGCATGTGCGATTTTCTTGCGCAAATGCTTGGCGTCAACTGCCAGTGCCAAAGCAACACGCTCGAGGTTTCTTGTGGCGGTGGTGGTGGTGTTGGTCGTTCATATATGAATCCAACAACCAGAGGCACCTGGTTCCTGCCACAGCTAAATTGCTTTCGAGATGGTTTTGTGTCCCTAGTTTGCTAAAACCTATCTTGTTGATGCTGCTGGTTGGTTCCAAAAGTTCCTTTTTCTTAGGAAAGAAAGAATTTTAATGATATTCGGGCCTATGTGTCAAGTAAATGCACAACATAGTGCTTTAGACGTTGGAGGCTCAAAGCAAGAGACATGAGTCAGATAAAAAGGAGTAGCAGAATGTAAATTTGATCGTTAATGACCAATATAGTTATGTTTTCTTAAAAAGATAAAAGTAAAAAGAAGCAATCATGGTCATGCTTACCTAATATGTTGTAACACTACATTATAGTAGTTGGTAGCCTCGTATATGGCAATGTAGTGTAAAACATTAGGGTGTGTGAACAAAAGACTCAAATTATGGAAAGATGTCCCATCAATGGGTAATGAAAAGAAATTCGATGTAAGAATAAACGGAATTGCTAAGTCATAGCTAGCTGACACGAATCTTAGCTCGTAGTCTTGTTCTTGATCGTTGATTTTGTTTATCATGACAAGATTGGTATAGGTCCTGTTTGTCCTACGTTTGTTTGTGTTGGCCCGTATTTTGGCCCATCGAGTTGGTCAATGGGCCTTGGATTTATGTCAGCCCTATCTATCTCGGTCAATCACCCTTATTTTTTCACGATCGCTAGTTTTGGCTCGGTAGTTTTGACGTTCGTAGCCGTGTTGTACGACATTGTTTTTTTATGCTACCAACGTGGTCACACCACAGTGCCATCATCACCACATTCGGTGATGCACTATGGATGAACAGTCGATGGGACCCACCAGCTCCCGCATAGTAGTTGGCCTTACTACGTAACCAGTGTAGGGGTTCGTAGCATGGAAAACAAAAAAAAAATCTATCTCATGCACACAGACAAGCCAAGATCTATCTACTAGATTGAAGCAACGAGTCGATTAGAGTACTCACCCTCGAAGATTCCAAATCGGTTAACGAGAGCAGATTCTCGTGGGTGATGTAGTTGTACACTTGTCGATCTCAAGATCGCGTAGACGATCCTTCCTAAGAAGCGCTTCCGCAATGGTCACATCGCTCTACTGATGAAGACCTTCCTCGCCCTTGTTCCAGCAGACAATGGAGGTTGTAGTTCTCCTCATGCGATTCCTAAGAAGACGGCATGGTGTCAAGTATAGGGAAGATCTCGCAGGCTTCGCCTAAGCCGGTCAGTTATGGTGGATCTAGGGTTTCCATGATCTAGGTTTAGAAGGCCGAGAGGAGGAGAGGTGTCGACGGCTAGCATGGCGCAAGACGGGGTGAGGAGGGCTAGGTTTTTGTGCTTTGGGGCAGCCATCCCCTTCTATTTATGAGAGGGAGGGCAGCTTGGGAGAGGGGAGTTTGAATCCATATCCAAACCCAAGTTGGATAGAAGGAAGGACTTTTTCCTTCTTTCACTAGGAAACTATTGTTCCATTTTGACTTTTCAAACCTCCCTTTTGACTTTCAATTTAGACCTTTAATTCTCTCTCGCAAATGCCCAACCAAGTGACCTAGGACATGATCCAATCATTCCACTTACCCATGACACATTCATGGACCATTCCCCTTCCGGTCCGGTGAACCTTCTAGAACCTTCTAGAACCTCTCCGATGAAAACATCGAAATCATTTCCAAACTCCGGAATCGGACTTGCTTTAGATGAATCTTATTCTCCGGACCATTCCGGATCTCCTCGTGATATCCCGGATCACATCCGAGACTCCGAACAACATTTGGTTTTTCCGTACTTACATTCCATATCTACTAAACAACATCGAATCCTTAAGTGTGTCTCCCTACAGTTTGTGAATCATGCGGACATGACCGTGAAGGGTTTCGCGGCATGGTAAATCAAAATTTTCTACGGATGCGAACAGAGGGAAAGCCAAGATCTAATCTAGGAGATGCAATCAACGAGAGAGATTGGATTAGATCTTCATACCCTTGAAGATTCGCATAGCGAACGTTAAATCGGGCGTGGGTGATGTAGTCGCACTCGCTTCTCCTCGCGATCCGATCCGATCTAGCACCACAAGTGGCGGTGCCTCCGTGATATGCACACGTGCGGCACCTCGACATCTCCTCCTTCCTCGGACCAGCAAGTATGGTGGAGATAGATTGGATCTACAACACGACGGCGTGGTGTATATGGTGGAGAATTTCTGCGGGGCTTCGCCTACAAACAATCGGGAGGAGAGAGAGGAAGATAGCAAGGCGGCTAGGGTTTGGAGAGGTGTGTGTGGGGGGGCGCACCACCCTCTATATATAGAGGCGGCCAGCCTTGCCCTCCTCCAAGCCTATCTCTAGTTTAAACAATTTAAACTCTCCCTTATCTAGAAATCCTATCTCTAGTTTAAACGATTTAAACTCTCCCTCTTCTAGAAATTCTATCCCGAGATTTAAACAGTCAAATCTCTCTAGAATCGGCTGGGCCCTATGGGGCCTTGTGCCCCTATTGTCCAATGCGAGACACTCCCTCATAGGCCCATGCCCCTCCCGGAAGGTGGGGCCACGTTGTTCCCCTTCCGGAAGGTTCTAGAAGCTTCGTACAATACCGATTAACCGGAACAATTCAACTCCAAAACTGCACCGCCTTATATGAATCTTATTCTCCGGACCATTCCGGAACCTCTCGTGATATCCCGGATCCCATCCGAGACTCGAACAAAAATTCATAAACCAATTATCCAATCTATCCTAGCGTCGAGATCGTTAAGTGTGTGACCTGCGGGTTCGAGAATATGCGACATGATCTTCTATCAATAATCAACAGCGGGTGCAGGCACCCATATTGACTCCACACATTCATCGATGATCATATCGGATGAACCACGATGCGATTCAATCAATCCCATATATATATTCCCTTCGTCTCGCGGTATTTTACTTGCCGAGATTCGATCGTCGATCGTCATACCTAGTTCAATCTCGTTCACAGCAAGTACTTTACTCGTTCATAATCCGATATCACTTTGTGATTAACTCCTTAACCACATGCTTGCAAGCGGTGTTGATATTGATTACCGAGTGGGCCGGTATATCTCTCCGACTTGGGAGGGACAAATTCCATCTCGATACATACAACCCAACAGATACTTTCCGATCACACAGAGACACCTTTATGATCACCCTCTCATAGGATGACGTTTGATGACCTCAAAGCTTTCTTCCGGTACCAGGGAGTTGCATTATCTTATGGTCTAAGGAATACAATATTTGACATAGGAAAAGCTTCGCAAAGATGAACACGATGACACATTCTAATTGCTCTGCTTTGTTTGGGTCTATCCACCATATCATTCTCCCAATGATATGATCTCATTATCAATTGACAACTCATGTCTATGGTTAGGAAACCTTAACCATCATTGATCAATGAGCTAGTCCATAGAGGCGTACTAGGGACACGGTGTTGTTTACAAACCACACAAGTATTAATATTTCCGCTTAATACAATTCTAGCATGGAATATAAACTTTATCATGAACAAGAATTATAATAATAACATCTTTATTATTGCCTCTAGGGCATAATTCCAACAGTCTCCCACTTGCACTAGAGTCAATAATCTAGTTTACATCTGGCAACAATCTCACACCCATGGCAATCGAGGTGTTGATCATGTTTACGTGGAAGAGGTTTAGTCAATGGATCTGCGACATTCGGATCCGTATGTACTTTGCTAATCTTGTGATCTCCATCGCTATATAATCTCGGATTATATGAAACTTCGGTTGATATGCTTGGTCTTTGGATGATATCTTGGTTCCTTAGCGAGTGCTATGGTGCGGTGTTGTCACACAATATCTCCGATGGGTCCAATGCACTTGGAACCACGCCAAGCTCGATGATGAAGTTTCTGATCCAAACTCCTTCACTTTACGCTCAGAGCAGCCATGTATTCCGCTTCTCTGTAGATCGCGATCACGCTTTGCTTGCGGCTTCTCCACTCACAGCTCCTCCATTCAAAATATAAACGTATCACGTGCGAGATTTGGAATCATCCTTGTCGGTGTCGAAACTAGCATCGACGTAACCTTTTACGACAAGTTGTTCATCACCCCCATAGACTAAGAACATTTCTTTAGTTCTATTTAGGTACTTTAGGATGTTCTTCACGGCTGTCTAGTGTTCCACTCCTGGATCACTTTGATATCTGCTCGTCAAAATAAGAGCATTGGACACATCCGGTCTAGTACACAGCATGGCATACATGATGGAACCTATGGCCGAGGCATAAGGCACTTTGCTCATAGCTTCCCTATCATTTACCGTAGCTGGACACTGAGCCTTGCTCAATATCTTACCTGACAACATAGGCACTGAACCTTTCTTTGCCTTATCCATTACGAACCTTTTCGTAACTTTGTCTAGGTATGTACTCTGGCTTAATGCTATCAGCGTCTTTGTCTATCTCTATAGATTTTGATGCCCAATATATAAGCAGCTTCACCTAGGTCTTTCATTGAAAAACACTTGTTCAAATAACTCTTCACATCGTTAAGCATGTTGATGTCATTTCCGATAATCAATATGTCATCCACATAGCATGCGAAACGTCACCGAGCTCCCACTCACTTTCTTGTAGATGCAAGCTTCAGAGCAATTTGGAACAAATCCAAAGATCTTGATCACTTGATCAAAGCGAAGGTTCCAACTCCGAGATGCTTGCTTGATCCATAAATGGAACTGAAGTTTGCATACTTTACTAGCATCCTTAGGATCGACAAAACCTTCGGTTGCATCATATACAACTCTTCATCAATGTTGCCATTGAGGAAAGCGATCTTGACATCCATCGCCATATTTCATAATCATGAAACGCAGCAATTGCTAATAAAATCCGAATGGACTTAAACATCGCTACGGAGAGAAAGTCTCATCGTAGTCAACACCTTGAACTTGTCGAAAACCTTTTGCGACAAGCCGTGCTATATGGTAACATTACCATCCGCGTCCGCTTTCTTCTTGAAAATCCATTTGCACTCAACGGCCTTTCGGTGCTAGGAGGATCCACCAAAGTCCATACTTGGTTTTCGCTCATGGATCCCAATTCGGTTCATGGCTTCCACCATTTCTCGTCTGGGCTCATCATCGCTTCCTCATAGTTCGTAGGTTCACTCTTCTACCAACAAGACAATCAAGACAGGTTGCCGTACCACTCGGGAGGGGCACGCGACCTTGTCGACTGCGACGTTCAAGAGCAAGATCGTCCAAGCTTCATGATCCTTGTCATTAGCTTCCTCTATTGTTGGTGCGGTGACCTTTGGAACAATTTCAGGTCTTGCTACTCTCAATTCAAGAGAAGGTTCAATAACCTCGTCAAGCTCTACTTTCCTCCCACTCACTTCTTTGAGAGAAACTCCTTCTCAAGAAAGGAATCGTTCTTTCGACAAACACTTTGCCTTGTTACGTGATAGAAGGTATACCCAATAGTTTCCTTAGGGTATCCTATGAATACATTTCTCCGCTTTGGGTTCGAGCTTGTCCGCATCAACTTCTTGGCGTAAGCTTCGCATCCCCAAACTTTAAGAAGCGACAACTTAGGTTTAGCACCAAACCACAGTTCATACGGTGTCGTCTCAACGGATTTAGATGGAGCCCTATTTAAAGTGAATGCAGCGGTTTCTAATGCATAACCCCAAAATGATAACGGCAAATCAAAGAGACATCATTGATCGGACCATATCTAATAGGGTTCGATTCCTGCTCATACACACCATTGCTTGTGGTGTTCGGGTGGCGTGAGTTGTGAAACGATTCCACTTGGTTTAAGATGCGTGAGAAAATCATAACTCAAATATTCACCTCCACGATCGGATCATAGAAACTTAATCTTTACATTACGATGGTTCTCCACTTCATTCAAATTCCTTGAACTTTTCAAATGTTTCAGATTTATGTTTCATTAAATAGATATACCCATATCTACTTAAGTCATCGTTAAAAGTGAGGAAATAGCGATATCCACCGTCGAAACACTCATCGGTCCGCATACATCGGTATGTATGATTTCCAACAAGTCCGTTGCTCGCTCCATCATACTGGGAGAACGGGTTTTGATCATCTTGCCCATGAGGCATGGTTCGCATGTGTCAAATGATTCAAAATCAAGAGACTCCAAAGTCCATCGAATGGAGTTTCTTCATGCGCTTTACACCAATATGACCTAGACAGCGATTGCCACAAATAAGTAGTATTATCACTATCTACTTTGCATCTCTTAGCCTCAATGTTATGGATGTGTGTTTCATCCCTTTCGAGATTTAGAAGAAATAAACCATTCACAAGAGGTGCATGACCATAAAAGATGTTACTCATATAAATAGAACAACCATTATTCTCCGATTTAAATGAATAACCGTCTTGCAATAAACACGATCCGAAATGATGTTCATGCTCAACGCAGCACATAATAACATTTATTAAGGTTTAAAATAATCCCAAAGGTAAAACTAAGGAGGCGTGCGACGCCATCACATCAACTCTTGATCCGTTGCGGCGCATCGTCACCTCATCCCTCGCAAAGTCTATTCCGTAGCTCCTGTTTCGAGTTACAAATATTAGCAACTGAACCAGTATCAAATACCCAGGCACTACAACAAGGGCTAGTAAGGAAAACATCAATAACATGTATATCAAATATACCTTTGATGGTGCCAGCCTTCTTGTCCGCTAAGTACTTGTAACACCCTCAGAATCGGACCTATGCAAGTTTTAGCGAAACTCGCCAAACCCGCATAGAAACGATTCAAAGGTGCCCACCAGGCACTTTCGTGCGGGTGGAAAACGAAGTAATAACATTACACAACAGTTCTCGATGGGACCCATGAGCGAGATATATATACAACACGACTCCATGAGTCAAGAATACGAATACTGACAAAGATCCAAATCACCTTGAAAGATGGAGCGTCCGACTACGGACAAGATGCAAATGGGGCTAAGAGCCACGAAGAATAACCAATGGCGTCCATAACCTGCGGGCCAAGCGGAAGGGTAACCACGCTAACGACGTCGATCTCAAAACCTGCTTAAACAAAAGGTGCCGACAAAGGCAAAGGAAAAGAGGAGCGTCGATCGAGGCCAGTACACGGCGAGGCTAGAATTCGGCGGTCCTCGCCTACGTAGGTATGGTGGACTGAAGCGGCAGCATGCACTAATCAACCTATAGAGACTCGATACAACTGGCGGCTATCGGAGAGGGGTGAGAAAGACCTAGTCGGAACCAACCTGATACTACCATCAAACAAACCCATCCTGGCGTTTCCCCCTCGAGACCAAACGAGGAAGTCAACCGAGGAACTCACACCGTTGGCAGTTTTATTTATTCAGTTATCGTTGTAGCTATTACTAGTCAGATGTAGATAATCATCCTGATAATATAAGCAGTGGGTCATTTTAGTTAACCATTCCGTTGTAGTTGCAACACTTACTAATCAGATACAATTAGCATGCGATAACCCCAAAAAGCGATTGTTGGTACTTTTAATCAGCCATTCCGTTGTAGTTGCAATACTTACTAGTCAGGTACAATGGTCGCAAGCGACAACTCAAACAAGCAATTGTGGACAGTATTATTTAGCCATTCCATTATAGTGAAGCTGATTACTAGTCATTATAAAGTCAACTTTATAGCAATAAACTTTAGTTATAGTTGTCTATGGTCGAGATCATGCTCCAAGTCGTCCATAACATGACACGGCTTTCGAAAGTTTTACCCGGCGGGTGCACCAATAGCAACACGCCGATCAACCTCGGAAAAACCAAATCAAAACCCAACGAGGCTTTCACGACAAAGCAATCACAGGATTCAGAAATATTTCAGGGGGCCACCCCTTGGAGTCTTACCCGCAAGAAGTAAGCTAGCTCCGAGACGGACTCAAAGTTTGTGGGGCGGTACAGCGGCGGGAACCCAAAGCTGGGCTTGTCGATACAGCGTAAGTCACAATTCCTAACAGATCTGATTGCCTCGCACAATCGTAAAATGAGTAGCATGGCATAAGTACAGGATCGTAAATAAAACCTCAAACTAGTTTGTGGCCCCAAGAAATAAGACTGAATCAAGCTCTGGCTCAGGGGGGTCCCATATACCTCCCGGATGTGGATAGCGCGATAAATCAAGGAACAGGTATCAAGTACTCGGGGTCCTACGGGACACATGTGGGCGTTCGGAAACCAAATATTATCTATCACCCACCGATGCCTCTGCTTACTTCAATTTTAGTTGTTAAACAGGAATTAAAGTGAATGATAAGTAAAGCCATGATCATCTCCAACATCAACATGCGGCCAAACACCAGCAACTGTGGCACTTGACATCACGCAACAGCACTTGAGCAAGCGACTACGACGCGCAAGTCCAACTATCTACCAAACAACAGGTAATGGGATGTGTCCAAGGCAATATAAGGGTGCAGGGGGAAAACACGGGTGCGAAAACTAGAGCATCGCAACACAGATAGCAATAGATCAACAGGAGGGAGTAAATACTATAAAAATAAGATAGGTAGAAAGGGGGGGATGCTCGCCTGAAAACATTGCCGAAGATTCAACCGAAGATCGGGGCGAAGCTCACATCAACTCAACGGCCTTATCCGCGAAGAAGCAAAACACTAGGATAAACACCGGATGCAAGATTTAATACAACGGCAGAAGATCGACATGATGCATGTATGATGTATGGCATGGCAAAGATGCGATGCAATTAGGTCATATTAAGCGGAACCGGGGTCCCGACAATTATTTAGGTGGTTCATGTTGTTTAGCTACCCCACAATTAAATGTTCTTTAACAAGGCAAAATATAGCACCGGGTTCGCTACACAAATTTAAATGAGGCCGATATGAGACTGGATTTGCCCGCATATGGGCCCCATATTTAATTATTAGGTGAATCGGCAAAAGGCCCCCAGACCACACAAATATGCATGCGAGTATGACAATTCGATATGCAACAAGTTGTTATTATATTATAAAATAGGGTTCTCGGATAAGAGGTCGCACATAGGGGGCTCGTCGATCTTGGGGTTCCGGGGTTCGGGTTCGACAGGTCAGGTCCGGCCAACGTTCTCGGATAACAGAGAGGTCTTGTCGCATCCGGGAAGCGGGACTTGGTTCGGTGTCGAGCGATTCTTCCGGTCGGTGTCGCTTATGCATCCGTGGTCTTTGGGGTCCGCGTAGACGGTCATGGCGTTCGGGATGAAGTACTTGTCGCACCGGGGTCTTGGTTCGAAGAGCTTGGCGCGCCCGGGTTCGGTCTCCGGATCAGGGAAGAAGGCCTTCGGATCCTCGGGTCCGTGAAGGAGTACTTGGCGTCCGGTAGATCTTGTTGGTTTCACTCAAGGGCTGCTCTCTGCCGGAGATCATGGTTCATCGGGGTTCGGGTCTTCGGGGTTCATGAGGCGAACTTGGCGTCCGAGGGTTCCTCCAAATCTGTGGCGCGTCCGTGAGGCGATCTTGGCGTTCGCCGATCTTGGGGTTCAGCGGTCTAGGGTTCCGTGTCGAAGATCTAAGAATGTGTCGCCATCGCCTGCGGGTACTACAACACACACACAAGCCACGCAGCAGGCACGGCGACGTGCGGCGTCGCCCAGGAAGACGTGGTCGAACGGGAGGCGAGCTAGGCGGTGGCGCGGGAGGGCAAGACCGACGGGGCGCACGGCACGGCCGGAGCCATGGAGGAAGGAGGCACCGTACTAAAGGGGTCCAGGGGCATCACGATGGCACACGGCCAGAGGCGAGGCAGGGCGAAGGGGATGGTGCAGAGGAGGCACGGGTCGCGTCCGCGGGCAGGCAACAAGGCGGTGGCGCGGGGCGGATTTGGCAGAACTGGCCCGGCCATGGCGCGGGCAGCAGTGGAGGGAGTCGAGAGGCGGCTCCGAGGCAGAGCGCCCGGCAGAGGCGGAGGGCTGAGGCGAGGCGGCGCGCTCGGCAGCGGCGAACGGCGAGGAGGCGCGGGCGGGCGGAGGGTCACGGCCGAGACGCAGCAGGCGAGGCCAGGCGCGAGGCGGCGGTGGAGACGGAGGCAGGCCACGCGGCTCGGAGGCAGGCGAGGCGGAGAAGGGCGGGCGGAGGAGAAGCGGGAGGCGGCCAGGAAGGGTGAGCAGGCGGTGGTGTTGACGGGCGTGCGTGGAGGCGGGAGAAGGCGGCGGAGGGGCGGCTCAGCTGGGGCCGGAGCGGGCGAGGAGCCGGGAGAGAAGGCGGCGGTGGCGGGAGAAGGAGGCAGGCGGCACTAGGAGGGAGGAGGCGTGGGGCCGGTGCGGGCTCGAGGAAAGCGAGGAGGAGAGAGGCGGGGGCGGGTCAGGCGGGTGGCGTGGGTGCAGTGGGAGTGGGCGGTGTCGGTGGGACAGGCGGGAGAGCTGGTGTGTGGGTGTGTCTGCTGGTTGGTGGGGGGGGGAGTGGAGAGAGGGGGGGGGGGGCTGGGGGGTGATGGGGCGGGGAGGGGGGGGGGGGGGGGGGGGGGGGGGGGGGGGGGGGTGAGGTGTCACGAGGGGAGTGGTCGGGGTGAGGTGGAGAGGGTGTGGGTAGAATAGGACTGGGTAGACTAGGGATTTTGGGGTGGGCTGTTTAATTTACGGGTGGTCGTTGGTCAGAATCGATTTCATTGCCCACTAAAATAATTTAATATTTTATTTGATTAAAACAAAGCCTCTGCAAACCGATAGCATACAAAACAAAATAATCCGGTGACCTGGGTTTGGCGTTTGAATAAAGACGGTGCGTTTAGAAAACAAATTAGGTTTTCCCGAAAATAGTTTTATGCAAGCAAATGCAAGATGATGACGATGCTCAAATGCAATGTGGCATGATGACATGAGCATGCGGTCATGATGATGCAATGCACAAAAACAACGCGATTTTCTAGTAGTGGTTTTTGCGGGATGCCACAATTCGACACCACTAACAATGGATCTCGCCCTCGAGATCCGCCTCATGGTACCGGAAGGAAGGTCGGCGATCCGCATCTTCTCGCTTCGTGTAGATCCTCGCGACACCACTAACAAGAGGTTGTAGTCCGTGATCGTCGAGGGAACACTCCGGGAACAAAAAGGTCAAAGGTAGAGGCATCAACAAATAAAGCCACCTCTAACTCCGGTAGAAAGAGAGGGTCGATGCATTCTCATCCACTTCAATGTACAAAAGCGAATAGAAGGTAATAGTCGACATGGGGCCAATCCATCACGCACCCAAACTATTACTCTGCACATCGTGAAGAGTACAACCATTCTCGGAAGCAGATCAAGATCTCGACAAGCGAGGTTCGAAACAAAGGGTGATCACGGACTGCATCGGATCTGGCGTAGATGATGTCGTCACGTCGGAAACACCGAAAAGCACAAACAAGGAACAAAGGAGGTACCACAGACGAAGGATTCTTCGGATAGCATGAAGACCGGATTTAGCAACACCGTTCCAAAAGAAGCGAAACCACAAGGTACGGAACCCAACCACGAGAATTCCTGGACTCGAAGAAAGGGACGAGAGCGGATTCAAAACATGTAGAGGTAAGAGGAGAACAGCAGAGGGGTAAGGAGTAAAATCAAACCTAATCAGAACTATCCAACCGATTTTGCAAAATAGTTTTGACACTCTACTTCGGCCGTTAGCTAGGTTATCCTACAGGCTGGACTTGTGGGGTATCGTAACTGCTGAGCTCTGATACCACTCTGTAACACCCTCAGAATCAGACATATGCAAGTTTTAGCGAAACCCGCCAAACCCGCGAAAGCGATTCAAAGGTGCCCACCAGCACTTTCGTGCGGGTGGAAAACGAAGTAATAACATTACACAGTTCTCGATGGGACCCGAGCAGATATATATACAACACGACTCCATGAGTCAAGAATACAGATATACTGACAAAGATCCAAATCACCTTGAAAGATGGAGCGTCCGACTACGGACAAGATGCAAATGGGGCTAAGAGCCACGAAGAATAACCAATGGCGTCCATAACCCCGAGCCAAGCCGGAAGGTAACCCTAACGACGTCGATCTCAAAACTGCTTAAACAAAGGGTGCCGACAAAGGGCAAAGGAAAAAGAGGCGTCGATCGAGGCCAAGACACGGCGAGGCTAGAATTGGCGGTCCTCGCCACGTAGGTATGGTGGTGAGCGGCGGCAGCATGCACTAATCAACCTATAGAGACTCGATACAACTGGCGGCTAACGGAGAGGGGTGAGAAAGACCTAGTCGGAACCAACCTGATGCTACCATCAAACAAACCCATCCTGGCGTTTCCCCCTCGAGACCAAACGAGGAAGTCAACCGAGGAACTCACACCGTTGGCAGTTTTATTTATTCAGTTATCGTTGTAGCTATTACTAGTCAGATGTAGATAATCATCCTGATAATATAAGCAGTGGGTCATTTTAGTTAACCATTCCGTTGTAGTTGCAACACTTACTAATCAGATACAATTAGCATGAGATAACCCAAAACCCAACAGTTGTTGGTACTTTTAATCAGCCATTCCGTTGTAGTTGCAATACTTACTAGTCAGGTATAATGGTCGCAAGCGACAACTCAAACAAGCAATTGTGGGCAGTATTATTTAGCCATTCCATTATAGTGAAGCTGATTACTAGTCATTATAAAGTCAACTTTATAGCAATAAACTTTAGTTATAGTTGTCTATGGTCGAGATACTGTGCTCCAAGTCGTCCATAACCGCGGACACGGCTTTAAAGTTTTACCCGGCCGGGTGCACCAATAACACACGCCGATCAACCTCGAAAAACCAAATCAAAACCCAACGAGGCTTTCACGACAAAGCAATCACGAGATTGAGAAATATTTCAGGGCCACCCTTGAGTCTTACCAACGAAGTAAGCTAGCTCGAGACGGACTCAAGGTTTGTGGGGCCGGTACATCGGGAACCCAAAAGCGGGCTTGTCGATACAGCGTAACGGGTCACAATTCCTAAAGATCAGTGTGCTCCTCGCACAATCGTAAATACTGAGTAGCATGGCATAAGCAGGATCGTAAATAAAACCTCAAACTAGTTTGTGGCCCCAAGAAATAAGATGAATCAAGCTACGGCTCGGAGGTCCCATATACCTCCCGGATGTGGATAGCGCGATAAATCAAGGAACAGGTATCAAGTACTCGGGGTCCTACGGGACACAAGTGGGCGTTCGGAAACCAAATATTATCTATCACCCACCGATGCCTCTGCTTACTTCAATTTTAGTTGTTAAACAGGAATTAAACTGAACGATAAGTAAAGCCATGATCATCTCCAACATCAACAACACCAGCAACTGTGGCACTTGACATCACGCAACAGCACTTGAGCAAGCGACTACGACGCGCAAGTCCAACTATCTACCAAACAACAGGTAATGGGATGTGTCCAAGGCAATATAAGGGTGCAGGGGAAAAACACGGGTGCGAAAACTAGAGCATCGCAACACAGATAGCAATAGATCAACAGGAGGGAGTAAATACTATAAAAATAAGATAGGTAGAAAGGGGGGATGCTCGCCTGAAAACATTGCCGAAGATTCAACCGAAGATCGGGGCGAAGCTCACATCAACTCAACGGCCTTATCCGCGAAGAAGCAAAACACTAGGATAAACACGGATGCAAGATTTAATACACGGCGGAAGATCGACATGATGCATGTATGATGTATGGCATGGCAAAGATGCGATGCAATTAGGTCATATTAAGCGAACCGGGTCCGACAATTATTTAGGTGGTTCATGTTGTTTAGCTACCCCACAATTAAATGTTCTTTAACAAGGCAAAATATAGCACCGGGTTCGCTACACAAATTTAAATGAGGCCGATATGAGACTGGATTTGCCCGCATATGGGCCCCATATTTAATTATTAGGTGAATCGGCAAAAGGCCCCCAGACCACACAAATATGCATGCGAGTATGACAATTCGATATGCAACAAGTTGTTATTATATTATAAAATAGGGTTCTCGGATAAGAGGTCGCACATAGGGGGATCGTCGATCTTGGGGTTCCGGGGTTCGGGGTTCGACAGGGTCCAGGGTCCGACGAAAAACGTTCTCGGATAACAGAGGGAGGTCTTGTCGCATCCGGGAAGCAGGACTTGGTTCGGTGTCGGGGGCGCATCGGATTCTTCCGGGTCGGTGTCGTCCTTGTCGCATCCGTGGTCTTTGGGGTCCGCGTAGACGGTCATGGCGTTCGGGATGAAGTACTTGTCGCACCGGGGTCTTGGTTCGAAGAGCTTGGCGCGCCCGGGTTCGGTCTCCGGATCAGGGAAGAAGGCCTTCGGATCCTCGGGTCCGTGAAGGAGTACTTGGCATCCGGCGGTAGATCTTGTTGGTTTCACTCCGAAGGGCTTGCTGTTCTACAGCGGAGATCATGGTTCATCGGGGTTCGGGTCTTCGGGGTTCATGAGGCGAACTTGGCGTCCGAGGGTTCCTCCAAATCTGTGGCGCGTCCGTGAGGCGATCTTGGCGTTCGCCGATCTTGGGGTTCAGCGGTCTAGGGTTCCGTGTCGAAGATCTAAGAATGTGTCGCCATCGCCTGCGGGTACTACAACACACACACAAGCCACGCAGCAGGCACGGCGACGTGCGGCGTCGCCCAGGAAGACGTGGTCGAACGGGAGGCGAGCTAGGCGGTGGCGCGGGAGGGCAAGACCGACGGGGCGCACGGCACGGCCGGAGCCATGGAGGAAGGAGGCACCGTACTAAAGGGGTCCAGGGGCATCACGATGGCACACGGCCAGAGGCGAGGCAGGGCGAAGGGGATGGTGCAGAGAGGAGGTCGCGTCATGCTGGCAGCAACAAGGCGGTGGCCTTGGGCGGAGGGCCTGGCTGGCCACGGCCGAGCGCGGGACAGGGGTGGAGGCAGAGAGGCGCTCATGCGGCGAAGGCGCCAGCAAGGCGGAGGCGGGCGGGCGGCGCGCTCGCGAAAGCAGAGCGGAGGCTGGCGGGCGGAGGCGGAGGTCGCGAGGCAGCGAGAGGCGGCAATGGCGGCGAGGTGTGAGGCAGGCGAGCAGCTCGGAGGCAGGAGGCGGCGGAAAGGCCAGGCGAGGAGGAAGCGGGAGCAGCCGAGAAGGTGGAAGCGGCGGTGGTGTGAGGCGTGCGTGGGCGGGAGAGGCGGCGAGGGCAGGCGGCTCGGCGGGGTCGGGCGGGGCGAGGAGGCCGAGCTGGGAAGAGGCGGCGGTGGCAGCGGGAGGAAGAGGCGGCGGCGCGGGAGGAGGAGGCGTGGGGCGGTGCGGGCTCGAGGGGAAGCGAGGAGGAGGAGAGAGAGCGGGGGCGGTCGAGGCGCGGTGGGTGGGTGGGTGGGCAGTGGGGCCGGCTGCGGTGGGACCAGGCGAGGAGGCTGAGGCGTGTGTGGGTGTGTCTGCTGGTTGGTGGGGTGGGGAGTGGAGAGAGAGTGTGGGTGGCTGGTGGGGTGATGTGGCAGGGCCAGGTGGCAGCGTGGGAGTGGTTGGGGGAAGGGGGAGGGTGAGGTGTCACGAGGGGAGTGGTCGGGGTGAGGTGGAGAGGGTGTGGGTAGAATAGGACTGGGTAGACTAGGGATTTTGGGGTGGGCCGTTTTAATTTCTGGGGTGGTCGTTCAGGTCGAATCGACCCGTTCGACTGCCCCACTAAAATAATTTAATATTTTATTTGATTAAAACAAAGCCTCTGCAAACCGATAGCATACAAAACAAAATAATCCGGTGACCTGGGTTTGGCGTTTGAATAAAGACGGTGCGTTTAGAAAACAAATTAGGTTTTCCCGAAAATAGTTTTATGCAAGCAAATGCAAGATGATGACGATGCTCAAATGCAATGTGGCATGATGACATGAGCATGCGGTCATGATGATGCAATGCACAAAAACAACGCGATTTTCTAGTAGTGGTTTTTGCGGGATGCCACAGTATTTCGGACAGTTGCGCTTCCAGTGACCCTTGTCCTTGCAGTAGAAGCACTCAGTGTCCGGCTTAGGACCAGACTTGAGCTTTTTCTCAGCAGGAGCATTGCGCTTGCCGCCGCCCTTCTTGAAGGGTTTCTTTGCTCCCTTACCTTTCTTAAAGGAGGGCTTGTTGACCATCAACACATGATTATCCTTCTTGATGTCCACTTCCGCAGCCTTCAGCTTTGCGAAGAGCTCGGTGATCGTATCAGTGGAACCAATCTGATTATGAGTCACTACAAAACTTTTGTAGCTGGGAGGAGTGATTGCGAACTGTCAATCTTGAGCTCCTCTGGAATCGTGCATTCCAGGTTGCTCAAGCGTTGAGTGTAGCACATCTTTATGGCGTGCTCACTAACGGAACTCCTTCCTCCATCTTGATTAAAGAACTTCTCGGAGATCTCATATCTCTCGAGCGGGCTGAGTCGAAACATGGTTTCGGCTCCTCGAGAATCTCAAGGGCCGGGATACTCTTCAAAAGCGATTTTGAAGCTCCGGTTCCATAGCAAACAACATGGTGCTCTTAATCACACCATAATCATCTTTGCGCCGATAGACAGCTTTCTCATCGGCCAGTAGCATTGCAACGGGGGTCACCTAACGCTTTCCCAAGGACATAGTCCTTTTGTCCGTGACAGAATGATTCTTAGATTGCGGAACCGGTTGGTGAAGTTAGACCCATTGTTTCTAAGCTTTTCTTTCTCAGCAAAAGCGTTGAAGTTGAAGTTGGACTTGGCCATTGGATCTCGGTATTTGCAAGTACAATTTAGACTATGTTCATGATAAATAGTTCAACTTAATCAAATTACTAGATGAACTCCACTAAATTCAACATCCCTCAAGTTGTTTAGTGAACACGATCCAAATTCACCACACCTAATCCGATCATCACGAGAAGAGATGTGGTTTCAATGGTGGACAACAAAGTGTCGATCATATCATTCATATGACTCATGCTTAACCTTTCGGTTCTTGTGTTCGAGGCCATGTGCGTACATGCTAGGCTCGTCAAGCTAGACCCAAGTATTTCAGCGTGCAAAAGCGGCTTGCACCCGTTGTATGTGATTAGAGTCTATAGCACCCGATCATCACGTGATGCTTGGACACGATGAACTTTCATAGCGGTGCATACTGGGAGAACCAGTTTTATCTTGATCTTTAAGTGAGGAATCATCTTATAATGCTACCGTGCGATCTAAGCATAATAAGATACATAAAAGGATAAACATCACATGCATATAACTTTATGTGACATGGTATAGCCAATCTTCACAAGAATGATCTCCATCTTGTGCGTTCCGGCATGATCTCCATCACTTCACCATGATTGCCTCCACTACAAATAGCAACTACAACTATTGCTAACTACTTAGCGATAAAGTAAAGCTATTACATGGCGTATAAGAAGTTGACTCGCAGGTCATACACAATTATAAAGACAACCATATGGCTCCTGCCGGTTGTGTACTCATCGACATGCAAGCCGTGAAACATTACAAAACATGATCATCGCATACATTATACACATCACATCTTGGGCCATACCATATCACAGAAAACACTCCCTGCAAAAACAAGTTAGACGCCTCTACTTTGTTGTTGCATGTTTTACGTGGCTTATGGGAGTAGATTCTAAGAACGATTCTTACCTACGGAAATCCACAACGGTGATATAATGGTTGCCAAACTCCGGTGTTCACTATAGTGAGAGAAACTGACATCCACCAGCCGCATGTGTGGAACAAGCCACGTCAAGTCGGGCCGGTCTCATGACGGCGTCGCGTAAGGTTGGCCTGGACCGCTTCAATCTCACTATCCCGCGTCATAAGAAGAACACAAACAAGAGGCTTGCAACAGAAAACATCAACGCCCGCAACAACCATGTTGCGTTCTACTCGTGAAACACATCTACGCATAGATCTAGCTCTGATACCACTGAAGGGTTTCGCGGCATAGTAAATCAAAATTTTCTACGGATGCGAACAGAGGGAAAGCCAAGATCTAATCTAGGAGATGCAATCAACAAGAGAGATTGGATTAGATCTTCATACCCTTGAAGATTCGCACAGCGGAACGTTCGTCGGAACGTGGGTGATGTAGTCGTACTCGCTTCTCCTCCTCGCGATCCGATCCGATCTAGCACCACAAGTGGCGGTGCCTCCGTGAGATGCACATGTGCAGCACCTCGACGTCTCCTCCTTCCTCGGACCAGCAAGTATGGTGGAGAGATAGATTGGATCTACAACACGACGGCGTGGTGTATATGGTGGAGAATTTCTGCAGCAGGGCTTCTCCTACAAACAGTCGGGAGGGAGAGAGGAAATATAGCAAGGCGGCTAGGGTTTGGAGGAGAGGTGTGTGTGTGGGGGGGAGGGGGCGCACCACCCCTCTATATATAGAGGGGGGGTGGCCAGTCCTTGCCCCTCCTCCAAGCCTATCTCTAGTTTAAACAATTTAAACTCTCCCTTATCTAGAAATTCTATCTCTAGTTTAAACGATTTAAACTCTCCCTCTTCTAGAAATTCTATCCCGAGATTTAAACGAGTCAAATCTCTCTAGAATCAGCTGGGCCCTATGGGGCCTTGTGCCCCTAGCCCAATGCGGCCAGGACACTCCCTCATAGGCCCATGCCCCCTCCCGGAAGGTGGGGCCACGTTGGTCCCCTTCCGGAAGGTTCTAGAAGCTTAGGTCCGCACAATACCGATTAACGGAACAATTCGAACTCCAAAAACTGCACCGCCTTATATGAATCTTATTCTCGGACCATTCCGAACCTCTCGTGATATCCGGATCCCATACGAGACTCGAACAAAAATTCATAAACCAATTATCCAATCTATCCTAGCGTCGAGATACGTTAAGTGTGTGACCTGCGGGTTCGAGAATATGCGACATGATCTTCTATCAATAATCACAGGGTGCAGGCACCCATATTGACTCCACACATTCATCGATGATCATATCGGATGAACCACGATGCGAGTTCAATCAATCCCATATATATATTCCCTTCGTCTCGCGGTATTTTACTTGCCGAGATTGATCGTCGGTATCGTCATACCTAGTTCAATCTCGTTCCACAAGTACTTTACTGGATTCTAATCCGATATCACTTTGTGATTAACTCTTAACCACATGCTTGCAAGCGGTGTTGATATCGATTAAGTGGGCCCGGTATATCTCTCCGACTTGGGAGGGACAAATTCCATCTCGATACATACAACCCAATACTTTCCGATCACGAGAGACACCTTTATGATCACCCTCTCATAGGATGACGTTTGATGACCTCAAAGCTTTCTTCCGGTACCGGGAGTTGCATTATCTCATGGTCTAAGGAATACAATATTTGACATAGGAAAAGCTTCGCAAAGATGAACACGATGACACGATCTAATTGCTCTGCTTTGTTTGGGTCTATCCACCATATCATTCTCCCAATGATATGATCTCATTATCAATTGACAACTCATGTCTATGGTTAGGAAACCTTAACCATCATTGATCAATGAGCTAGTCCATAGAGGCGTACTAGGGACACGGTGTTGTTTACAAACCACACAAGTATTAATGTTTCCGCTTAATACAATTCTAGCATGGAATATAAACTTTATCATGAACAAGAATTATAATAATAACATCTTTATTATTGCCTCTAGGGCATAATTCCAACAGACCGAGACACTTCTCCGATCAATAACCAATAGAGGAATCTGGAAATTCATATGGCTCCCACATATTTCTATGATTACTTTGCGATCGAATGAACCACTTACATAAGATACCAATTTCCCTTTGTCTCGCGATATTTTACTTATCCGAGGTTTGATCGTCGTATCTCTGCATACGTAGTTCAACCTCGTTACCGATAAGTACTCTTTTCTTGTTCCCCTAATATGTGATCCCTTGTGAGCCAGTCACATGCTTGCAAGCTAATTGGATGACATTCCACCGAGAGGGCCCAGAGTATATCTATCCGTCATATGGATGGACAAATCCCACTCTTGATCCATGTGCCTCAACACATACTTTTCGAACACTCAATGCCACCTTTATAGCCACCTAGTTACGGTGTGGTGTTTGATGTCATCAAAGCATACTTCCGGTGATGGTGATTAGCATGATCTCATGATCGAAGGAATTAGGTTACTATGTATAAGAAAGCTTATAGCAAACGAACTATTGAAATGACTTTGATCTTTATGCTACGCTTATCTATAGGAGTATGTCCATCATACCATTCTCCTAATGATATGATCTTGTTGTTAATAATATCTCAATGTTCATGATCGAGAAACCACGATCATTCATTAACCAACAAGCTAGTATTATAAAGATGCTTTACCAGGGACTCTAATTTAGTTTACAAATCACACAAGTATTAATGTTTCCGGTTAATCCTATTATAGCATGAATGTAAACATTTATCATAAACACAAAGATATAATAATAATCACTTTTATTATTGCCTCTAGGGCATATCTCCAACAGTCTCCCACTTGCACTAGAGTCAACTAATCTTGATTACATGGTAATATATCGAACACCCATGGCGGTTTGGTGTTGGTCATGTTTTGCCCTCGGGAGAGGTTTAGTCAACGGATCCGTCACATTCAGATCTGTGTGTACTTTGCAAATATTTATGTCACCATCTTGGACATGCTCTCGAATAACGTGAAAACGTAGCTTGATGTGCTTCAGCTTCTTGTGTGACCTTGGTTCTTGCGCATTGGCTATGGTGCCCATGTTATCACAATAGATAGACATTGGGTTCAGCGCACTTGAAACCACACCGAGCTCTGTAATGAACTCCTTCATCCATATCGCCTCTTGTGAAGCCTCTGAAGCAGCTATGTATTCTGATTCAGTTGAAGATCTCGCCACAACGCTTTGTTTTGCACTCCTCCAGCTAACTATTGCACCATTCAAAATAAATATGTATCCAGATTGAGATTTAGAATCATCTGAATCGGTGTTCCAACTAGCATCGGTGTAACCATTAACAACGAGCAGTTCAACACCTCCATAAGAAATAATCATATCCTTAGTTCTTCTCAAGTACTTAAGGATGTTTTTGACCGCTGTCCAATGATCCACTCCTGGATCACTTTGATATATTCTAGTCAAACTAACATCATATGCAATGTAGGGTCTAGTACATAGCATGGCATACATAAGAGATCATATGGCTGAGGCATAGGGAGTCTTACTCATCCTTTCTCTATCTTCTGCCATTGCAGGACTTTGAGTTTTACTCAAGGTCGTATTGGGCAACATGGGCAAGAACCCTTTCTTGCTATCTTCCATTCCAAACCTCTTTAGAACTTTGTCCAAATATGTACTCTGTGACAATGATATTATGCGTCTTGATCTATCTCTTATGCCTAATATGTAAGCTGCTTCGCCAAGATCTTTCATTGAAAAACTATTATTTAAATAATCCTTGACACTATTAAGAAGATCTACATCATTCCCAATCAATAATATGTCATATACATATAGTATTAAGTATGCTACAGAGCTCCCACTCACTTTCTTGTAAATACAAGCTTCTCCATAAGTTTGTATAAAATCAAAACTTTTGATTACCTTATCAAAATGTTGATTCCAACTCCGGGATGCTTGCTTCAATCCATAAATGGACCGTTGACGTTTGCATACCTTGTTAGCATCTTTAGGATCGACAAAACCTTTGGGTTGTACCATATATAACTCTTCATCAATGTCTCCATTGAGGAATGCCATTTTGACATCCATCTGCCATATCTCATAATCATAATATGTAGTGATTGCTAACAAAATCATCACAGATTTTAGCTTCGCTACCGGTGAGAAAGTCTCATCGTAGTCAACTCCTTGAATTTTTCGAAACCCTTTTGCGACAAGTCGAGATTTATAGACAGTAACAATACCATCAGCATTTTTTTATTCTTGAAAATCCATTTGTTCTCGACAGCCTTCCAACCATCTGGTAAGTCCACCAAAGTCCATACTTGATTTTCGTACATGGATCCAATCTCGGATTTTATGGCTTCTTGCCATTTATTGGAATCTGGGCTCATCATCGCTTCCTCATATGTCGCAGGGTCATTGGTGTTGTCCACCAACATGATACTCATAACGGGATCATACCAATCAGGAGTGGTACGAGTTCTCGTTGACCTGCGAGGTTCCGTAGTTACTTCAACCGAAGTTTCATGATCAACATCATTAGCTTCCTCTCTTATTGGTGTAGGCGCCATAGGAACTACTTCCGGTGTTGTGCTACTCTCAAGTCCGAGAGAAGGTTCAACAACCTCGTCGAGTTCCACTTTCCTTCCAGTCACTTCTTTCGAGAGAAACTCCTTTGGAAAGGCTCCATTATTGGCAATGAAGATTTTGCCCTCGGATCTATGATAGAAGGTAAACCCAATAGTTTCCTTTGGGTATCCTATGAAGACACATTTTTCCGCTTTGGGTTCAAGATTGTCTGGCTGTAACTTCTTTACATAAGCTTCGCAACCCCAAACTTTAAGGAATGACAATTTAGGTTTCTTCCCAAACCATAATTCATACAGTGTCGTTTCAATGGATTTAGATGGTACCCTATTTAAAGTGAATGCGGCTGTTTCTAATGCATAACCCCAAAATGATAGTGGTAAATCTGTAAGTGACATCATAGAACGAACCATATCTAAGAAAGTTCGATTACGACGTTCAGACACACCATTACGTTGTGGTGTTCCCGGCGGTGTCAATTGTGAAAGTATTCCGCATTTCTTCAAATGCTCGCCAAACTCGTAACTTAGATATTCACCTCCATGATCAGATCGTAGAAATTTAATCTTCTTGTTGCGTTGATTCTCTACCTTACTTTGAAATTCCTTAAACTTCTCGAAAGTTTCGGACTTATGTTTCATGAAATAGATATACCCATATATACTCAAGTCATCTGTGAAGGTAAGAACATAACGATAACCACCGCGCGATGCTACACTCATTGGGCCACACACATCGGTATGTATGATTTCCATTAAGTCCGTAGCTCGCTCCATCATACCATAAAATGGAGTCTTAGTCATTTTACCCATCAGACATGCTTCGCATTTTTCAAGTGATTCGAAATCAAGTGATTCAAGAAGTCCATCGGAATGGAGTTTCTTTATACGCTTCACTCCAATATGACCAAGACGATAGTGCCACATATAGGTCGAGTTATCGCTCAATTTCAAATGTTTAGCTTCAATGTTATTAATGTGTGTATTTCTACAATCGAGATTCAATAAGAATAGACTATCTATCAAAGGTGCATGTGCATAAAACATATTACTCATATAAATCGAACAACCATTATTCTCGGACTTAAACAAGTAACCGTCCCGTAATAAACATGATCCGGATATAATGTTCATGCTCAACGCAGGCACCAAATAACAATTATTTAAGTATAAAACTAATCCGATGGTAGATGAAGAGGTAGCATGCCGACCGCGATCACATCAACCTTTGATCAATTTCCAACGCGCATCGTCACCTCGTTCTTCGCTAGTTTTCATCTATTCTCAAAGACTGTTTGAGTTAAAATATGAGTAACGAACCGATTCAAATACCGTGCACTACTACGAGTACTAGTGAGATACACATCAATAACATGTATATAGGATATACCTTTCTTCTTGATGTTGTCGTTCTTCAAATCCGCCAAGTAATTAAGGCAATTCCGCTTCCAGTGAGCTTCTCCCTTGCAGTAAAAGCACTCAGTATCAGGCTTAGGCCCAGCCTTGGTCTTCTTCGTCGGCGCGGTAACTTTCTTACCGCCCTTCTTGAAGTTTCCCTTTTTCTTAGACTTGCCTTGCTTTTTGAATTTGGTGGTCTTATTGACCAACAACACTTGGTGATCTTTCTTGATCTCCACTTCTGCAGACTTTAACATGGAGAACAGTTCAGGCAACGTCTTGTCCATGTTTTGCATATTATAGTTCATCACAAAGTTCTTGTAACTTGGTGGTAGTGATTGGAGGACACGATGAATCCCCAAAGCATTAGGAATCACTATACCCAAGCTTTGAAGCTTACTTGCGTGCCTAGACATCTTAAGCACGTGCTCACTAACGGAGCTGCCCTCTTCCATCTTGCAGTTAAACAACTTTTCAGAATCCTCATAACTCTCAACTGTCGCGTGAGCCTCAAATATCATTTTGAGTTCACGGACAATATCATGTGGGTCATGGTTCTCAAACCTTTTCTGAAGCTCAAATTCCAAACCATACAAGATAGCACACTGAACTGTGGAGTACTGATTCTTCTGAGCGAGGAAAACATTTTTTACCTCATCGGTAGCATCAACTGCAGGTGGGTCACCCAGCGGTGCATCCAACACATAGGTCAAATTACCAGCACTGAGGACAATCCTCAAGTTTCGGAACCAATCCACGAAGTTGCTTCCATTATTTTTCAACTTTTCTTTCTCTAGGAACGCAATAAAATTGATGGTAGGGCCCGCCATTGATCTAAAACATATTTGCAATAGTTTTAGACTAAGTTTATGACAAATTGAGTTCTAATTAATAGTTAAATTAATCTAGGTTAACTCCCACTCAAAACAATATCCCTCACATTGTTTTAGTGATCACACGAACCAAATCCACCACATCAAAACTGATCATCACGAGAGTTGATGTAGCTTCAATGGCGAACAATCAACATGTTCATCATATCTACTATATGACTCATGCTTTACCTTTCGGTGATCTGTGTTCCGAGACCATGTATGTATATGCAAGGCTCGTCAAGATCAAACCTTAGCTTCCGCATGAGAAAATCTGGCTTACTGCTGTTGTATACACTCGCAGAATCTAACACACCCGATCATCATGTGGTGCTTCGAAACAACGAGCTTTAGCAACGGTGCTTACTAAGGATGAACACTTTATAACTTGAAATTTTGTGCTAGAGGGATCATCTTATAATGCTACCGTCACGAACTAAGCAATACAAGATGCATAAAAGGATTAACATCACATGCAATTCATAATATGTGATATGATATGGCCTTTCTTCTTGTGCTTCCGATCTCCATCTTCAAGCACGAACATGATCTCCATCATCACCGGCATGGCGTCAAGGTCAATGGCGCCGCTTCATGGTTGTCGTCCACCAGCATCAACTATTACAACTACTTTGAATAATAGAAACGCATGTCTTAACGGAATTAAAAAGATAACCATATGGCTCCTGCCGGTTGTCGACTTACAATAAGGAACATTGCATACATCATATATAATCACAATCATGGCCATATCACATCACAGCACACCCCTGCAAAACAAAGTTAGACGCCTCTAATTTTCTTTGCATGTTTTACGTGATTTGGGGCTTTCAATAAGTTTCGTTCTAACTTACGAACAAGAACCACAACATTGATACTAGTATTGTCAATTACCCGTTGTAAATTGAATCTTCACTATGTTGGGAGAAACAGGCACCCGCAAAGCCACTTATGCAATACAAGTTGCATGTCAAGCGTGGAGCAAGTCTCATGAACGATGCCATGTAAGGTTAGCCCGGGCCGTTTCATCCCACCATCCCGCAAGATGCAAAGTGCACAAGAAGCAATCGACAACAAAAGCATCAACGCCCATAATGACCATTGTGTTCTACTCGTGCAACAGATCTACATATAGACACGGCTCTGATACCACTGTAGGGGTTCGTAGCATGTAAAACAAAAAAATCTACCGCATGCATACAAACAAGCCAAGATCTATCTACTAGATTGAATCAATGAGTCGATTAGAGTACTCACCTCCGAAGATTCCAAAGCAGTTAACGAGAGCAGATTCTCGTGGGTGATGTAGTCGTACACTTGCCAATCTCAAGATCGCGTAGACGATCCTTCCAGCGTTAAATGCAGCGCTTCCATGATCGGTCACATGTTCGGTATCGATGAAGACCTTCCTCTCCCTTGTTCCAAAGAAATGGAGGTTGTAGTTCCCCCTGCGATTTCGGCGACGGCGTGGTGTCGAGTAGATGGAAGATCACGAGGCTTCGCCTAAGCGGTGCGAGTTATGGTGGATCCGTGGTTTCCGGCGATCTAGGTTTAGAAGGCCGAGAGGAGGAGGAGGTGTCGAAGCGGCTAGGGCGATGAAGGGCCGATGGCGGCGGCAGCGGCGGCTAGGCGGCGAATGACGGGCCGGCGATGGCGGCGGCGATGGCGGCGGCGGCGCCGCATGGGTGGGTAGGGCTAGGTTTTTGTGCTTTGGGGCAACCCTCCCCTTCTATTTATGAGAGGGAGGGCAGCTTTGGAGAGGGAAGTTTGAATCCATACCCAAACCCAAGTTGGATAGAAGGAAGGACTCTTTCCTTCTTCCACTAGGAAACTATTGTTCCAGTTTGACTTTTCAAACCTCCCTTTTGACTTTCAATTTAGAGCTTTAGTTCTCTCTCGCAAATGCCCAACCAAGTGACCTAGGACATGATCCAATCATTCCACTTACCCATGACACATTCATGGACCATTCCCCTTCCGGTCCGGTGAACCTTCTAGAACCTCTCCGATGAAAACATCGAAATCATTCTTGAACTCCGGAATCGGACTTTCTTTATATGAATCATATTCTCCGGACCATTCTGGATCTCCTCATGATATCCCGGATCACATCTGAGACTCCGAACAACATTTGGTTTTCCCGTACTTACATTCCATATCTACTAAACAACATTGAATCCTTAAGTGTGTCTCCCTACGGTCCGTGAATCATGCAGACATGACCAAGACACTTCTCCTATCAATAACCAATAGAGGAATCTGGAAATTCATATGGCTCCCACATATTTCTACGATTACTTTGCGATCGAATGAACCACTTACATACGATACCAATTTCCCTTTGTCTCGTGATATTTTACTTATCCGAGGTTTGATCGTCGATATCTCTGCATACCTAGTTCAACCTCGTTACCGATAAGTACTCTTTTCTCGTTCCCCTGATATGTGATCCCTTGTGAGCCAGTCACATGCTTGCAAGCTAATTGGATGATATTCCACCGAGAGGGCCCAGAGTATATCTATCCGTCATATGGATGGACAAATCCCGCTCTTGATCCATGTGCCTCAACACATACTTTCTAAACACTCAATGCCACCTTTATAGCCACCCAGCCACGGTGTGGTGTTTGATGTCATGAAAGCATCCTTCCGGTGATGGTGATTAGCATGATCTCATGGTCGAAGGAATTAGTTTACTATGTATAAGAAAGCTTATAGCAAACGAACTATTGAAATGACTTTGATCTTTATGCTACGCTTATCTATAGGAGTATGTCCATCATACCATTCTCCTAATGATATGATCTTGTTGTTAATAACATCTCAATGTTCATGATCAAGAAACCACGATCATCCATTAACCAACAAGCTAGTATTATAAAGAGGCTTTACCAGGGACTCTAATTTAGTTTACAAATCACACAAGTATTAATGTTTCCGATTAATACTATTATAGCATGAATGTAAACATTTATCATAAACACAAAGATATAATAATAACCACTTTTATTATTGCCTCTAGGGCATATCTCCAACAACCAGTGCTCCACCTTGTATATACGGGGTACCAGAGGCTCCTGGAGAGGGGCTGGTAGATTGGCTCACATTAGACACCACCACTCACTCGTAGAGAGAAAAGAATCAACACTAATACAACTCTAGGAGAAATCTTGTACTCTATACTAATCCTAGTGAAATTGAGTTCATGTACGAGTAAAGGTTTTACCTCATCGAGAGCCCTAAAACTGGGTATGTCTCTGTGTTAGTGCTCGTATCCAATTTTGCCTACGAACATTGTAGCTCTCCTCTTTGGCCTTGCACCTCTAAAGCCATCAAGTATGGCACTGTCGTGTAACAAACCACGATAGTTGGCGCCCATCGTAGGAAAGATTACGGCGACCAGAGTCCGCATATAGTACGGGATTCTGATACGTCAGAAACGTATCTATAATTTTTTATGTTCCATGCTTGTTTAGTATCTACTTTGCTTTGCTTTGTCCACACTTTGAGGTGCTTTTATTGTGTTTTCTAGTACTAACCTATTAACAATATGTCACAGTGTCAGTTGTTTGTTTTCTTCTGTTTTTGGTTCCAGAAAGACAAAAAATCAATATTGTCGGAATTGGACAGGACAAAAGCCAAAGTCAATATTTTACCATGGGGAACAAGAAGCCAGAATACGAGACGGAGGAGACTCACCAGGGGGCCACACACCCTGGCCGCATGGGTGGGCCCACCCCGCGCCTGGGGGGTGTAGCCGCCCTGGTGGCCCTCTGACTCACCTCTTCGCCTATAAGAAGCCCCGGTGCATAAACCCTAAGCACCCGATCAATATTCCACGAAACCGTCTGCAGCCGCTGCCACCATCGTCCCTAGATTGGGGGATCTGAAGCTCTTCCCGGCACCCTGCCGGAGGGGAGCTCATCCTGGAGGCCTTCTTCTTCATCATGTCAGCCTTCAGTATGAAGCGTGACTAGTTTCACCTTGGACTACGAGTCCATGTAGTAGCTAGATGGTTATATCTCCTCCTTGTGCTTTCATGTCTAGATCTTGTGAGCTCTGTTCATGATCAAGATCTCATCTATTTGTAATCATGCATGTTGTGTTTGCGGAGATTCGATGGATATTGAGATTACTATGTCAGATTGGTTAATGGTTTTGTCTTATTGATTCTATCATGTCTGTGATGTTTGTGATCTTGCATGCTCTCCATTATTAGTAGCTATCTTGGCCAAGTAGTGCTAGTGACTTCAAGAGGGGGTATTTATGCTCAATAGTGGGTTCATGCCTCTATTTAATTAAGGGAAGTGACAGAAATCTCTAAGGTTGTAGATATGTTGTTGCCACTAGGGAGAAAACAATGATATCTTGTTTATGGAACAAGTGGATTGTTTACCTTACACACTTTGCTTAAAGCAGTTGTCTGTTGCTTGCAACTTAATAGTAGAGGGGGTTCGGATGATAACCCAAAGGTGGACTTCTAGTCATAGATGCAGTTGGATGGTGGTTTATGTATCTTGTTGTATTGCCCAATCGAATCTCATAGGATATTTATGTCTAGTATTGCATTGTTATGTCTTGCTCAGTCCTGTCAATTGATCTATTGTAATTTGTTTACCCATCAGACAATGTTTGTTTATCTAAGGAGAACACCTCTAGTGAACTATGGATTTCGGTCCAATCTTTACCATTGATACATCTTCCACTGTTACTGTTTACTTGCTGCAAACCATTATCACCTTCCACACCATACAGTTAATCTTTTGTTACCGCAACCGGTGAGACTGACAACCTCGCTGTTAGTTGGGCAAAGTCTTGAGTTTGTGTTGTGCAGGTTTCCACGTTGCTTGCAACACCTTTGAGACGTTTCCTTCCTCCTACTGGTTCGATAACCTCGGTTTCTTACTGAGGGAAAACTTGCTGATGTGTTGCATCATACCTTGCTCTTGGGGTTTCCCGACGAAGAGTCAACACACATCAGATTCCAGACTACTTCTGGCGAGCACGTCACCTCAGGCCTCGTACTGACGCTCGGCAGGTTCGACTGCGTCATCGACAACGTCACCTACTTCGAGGACAACGCCTTCCCGAGGACGGCCCCATCATCCACTTCGGCGACCACCGCATCTACGCCGTCTCCATCTCTGAGGAGTACCCTAGTGAGATGCTCACCTTCTCGGGCCCTCCGTCCTGCGGAGGAAGCGGCTGCTGCGACAGCAGCACCAGCCTCTGCACCTATACAAAGGTCTTGATGGCCGGCCAATTGCTTTGAGATGGTTTCGTGTCTCTAGTTTGCTAAAACCTATCTTGCTGATGTTGTTGGTTAGTTCCAAAAGTTCATTTTTCTTAGGAAAGAAAGGATTTTAATGATATTCGGGCCTACGTGTCAATTAAATGTACAACATAGTGGATTGGACGTTGGAGGCTCCAAGCAAGAGACCTGAATCAAATAAAAAGGAGCAAAAGAATGTAAATTTGATGGTCAATGACTAGTGTAGTTATGTTTTCTTAAAAAGGTAAAAGTAAAAAAGAAACAATCATGGTCATGCTTACTTAATATGTCGTGACACTACATTATAGTAGTTGGTAGCCTCGTATATGCCAATGTAGTGTAAAACATTAGGGTATGCGAGCTAAAGAGTCCAATTATGGAAATGGGTGATGAAAAGAAATTTGATGTAAGAATAAACGGAATTGGTCGATGGGCCTTTCATTGGTGTTGGTCCTGTTTGTCTCGATTAATCGTCCTTCTTTTTTTCACGAAGTCTAGTTTTGGCTCGGTAGTTTTGACGCTGGCAGTCGTGTTGTCTTGCATTGTTTCTTTTTCCTTTTCCTTTTTCTAGTATTTTTGTTTTGTTTTGACTCTCCCAACAGGGTCGTGGCATGGTGCCATCATCACCACATCCGGTGTTGCACTATGGATGAATAGTCGACACGACCCACCGGCTCCAGCACAATAGTCGGCCATACAACGAGTGCTCCACCTTGTATATAAGGGGTACCGGAGGCTCCTGGAGAGGGGTTGGTCGATTGGCTCACATTAGACACCACCACTCACTCGTAGAGAGAAGAGAAGCAACACCAATACAACTCTAAGAGCAATCTTGTACTCTGTACCGATCCTAGTGCAATCGAATTCATGTAGGAGTAGAGGTTTTACCTCATCGAGAGCCTTGAAACTGGGTACGTCTCTATGTGAGTGCTCGTATCCAATTCCGCCTTTGGACGCCGTAGCTCGCCCCTTTGGCCTCGCACCTCTAAAGCCATCTAGTATGGCACTACCGTGTAACAAACCATGACAGTTGGCGCCCACTATGGGAAAGATTGTGGCGACCAGAGTCACATTCAGTATGGAATTCCATACTACTTCTGGCGAGCACGTCGCCTCAGGCCTCGTACTGACGCTCGGTGGGTTCGACTGCATCATCGACAACGTTGCGTGCTTCGCGAACAGCGCCTTCCCTGAGGACGGCTCCATTATCCACTTTGGCGACCACCGCGTCTATGCCGTCTCCATTTCTGAGTACCCAGTGAGGTGCTCACCTTCTCAGGCTGTCCGTCCTGCGGAGGAAGCAACGTGACAGCAGCACCAGCCTATGCATCTACGCAAAGGTCCTTATGGCCGGCTAATTGCTTTTGAGATGATTCTGTGTCCCTAGTTTGCTAAAACCTATCTTGTTGATGCTATTGGTTAGTTCCAAAAGTTCCTTTTTTTCTTAGTAAATAAAGAATTTTAATGATATTCAGGCCTATGTGTCAAGTAAATGCACAACATAGTGTTTTAGACATTGGAGGCCAGGCTCGGGCCGGCAGGAGTGCACACTGTGCACCCGCACAGGGCCCATAAAATTTAGGGGACCAAAATTTTGGTACAGACTGATATAGATATGCCGAAAAAAAAACCTTTCTTTTCCTGCCCGTGTACGCCGATTCCAGCCTGTGAAGAAAATAGGCCAGCTTTACATGGGCCAATCGATCGATCAAAGCACCATGATTCCAAGAGCATCAGCCGTCACGCGTACGTTCATTAGCAGCTACGCCGCCTTTTTCCGCTCTTCCTTTGAGTCGCTGCGGCGCCGCCTGTTTTCCGTTCTTTCTCTGATCATCGCTAAAATCTGATTTATTGGATCAGGTCTGTTAGTTAGCAGGTACGTACGTGCGTCCATTTCCCTCAATCTGTCCATTTTTCCTTGTCCTGTCTTTGCCCCTAGGTTTACTTCAATTCCAAAAAATTCTAATCGTGTTGTCCATCTCTTAGTTCGGAACATGAGACTGAGAGAGCAAGAATCCAGATATCAAAAGCTTAAGGGAAAAGAAAAGAAAGAGGAATTAATACAATCCCAAAGAAGGGAAATGGACATGGTGTATCAAAAAAACTGCAAGTGTCCTCTAGTCAGTTAATTCTTCAACCCTTCCACTTGCTATTATTCCTTACATCGATCTTAGAGATGGTTAGACCGAGACAGAAAATAATGCTGAGGTAGAGGAAGATACTATCAAAGTAGATGAAAATGAAAATAACGTTGGTGTACAGGAAAATAATTTAGTCACGGTAGCACTTGAGAGTGAAGTGTTGGAGAAGATTGATTATGAGGATATTATTGTAGATTTAATTTAAAAGAACACTCAAAGAATGATGTTGTTCAAATAAACATATACAACATGAGTTTAATAGGTATGTTTCTTCTATCCAATTGCTATGTAAGATACTATGGAATATACATTATAATTGTTAAATATTTAAAAAGATTAGTGTCATAGGGCCCATTTTAGAGTTTCGCACAGGGCCCCGGATTTTGCCGGCTCGGCCCTGTTGGAGGCTCCAAGCAAGAGACCTGAATCAAATAAAAAGGAGCAGCAGAATGTAAATTTGATGTTCAATGACTAGTGTAGTTATGTTTTCTTAAAAAGATAAAGTAAAAAAGAAGCAATCATGGTCATGCTTACCTAATACTATGTCGTAACACTGCATTATATTACTAATTGGTAGCCTCATTTATGGCAATGTAGTGTAAAACATTAGGGTGTGCGAATAAAAGACTCAAATTATGGAAAGATGTCCCATCAATGGATGATGAAAAGAAATTCGATGTAAGAATAAATTGTCCAGCGAAGAGATATTATATTGGAAAAATTATCACAATTGTGGTTATATCATATAGTGCAACACTCGACTAAATATAGTTACTAATACGGCATGTTGCACATTATAGAAGAACTGCAAGTTCAAATATTTTAGTGTTTCAACAAAAATATCTAAACCTCAATGAAAAATGTTCAAACGAGTGGTGCCGACCATAATTACAATTTCTTCTAACTATAATGGTACTTCATCTCAATATTTAATACGTTTGTACTGATAGGTTGTAGTTGGAAGGATGGCACAATGGACAACTAATACTTCCTCCGTTTCGGTTTACAAGTCCTGCACGTAGTTTTATATCACCAAATTGAGCAACTTAGTATGATGTATATATTATAAAAAAAATATCACCGAAAACTTTAGACTTTGTATTTTCCAATGATATACTTTTTATATTATATAATTAAAATTATATAGGTCAAATTGATAACCTAGGTATACGTGTAGGACTTGTACAACCGAAACGGAGGGAGTACAAGGAGTGTTGGAGGCTTAAACCCAAGTAAAAGGGATATGTTTGTAGAAAATATTGATTTGATCCCCGCTAACAAGCATATAATCTTTGACTAGTAACTAATGGCAATGATGGTTGTGGTTATCTGATATATTGTAATGCTAGACTATTAGTAGGTAGCATGTCCCGTAATACGAACAATACCAAAACACTAAACGTAAGGCTGCCTAGAGGGAAGGGCTCTAAGACTAGATATGTAGCAGCATGTAGCGGTTTGGAAGTTATCGCATGCCTTCGAGTTCTCTTTGAGTACCGAGTTTGACCTTCACTAGTTGTGTCTGGCAGTGGAGGGCTTCTACCATTTTCCTTGTTAAAGGCATTCTCTGGAGATTGCTCGAAGTGGTTGGATCGAGCGACAACGACGCTTATACATTGTTCCTTTTCTAAAGGTGATGCTATTGGAGAACCTCTTTAGTGGTCTAGGTGTTGTCATTGGTGGTGGTTATTTCCCCTTTTATGTTGATTGATTTGGCAGGGTCTTTTTTTGTTTCTTTTTGTTTTTCTTTTTTGCAGATGCCAGGTGTGGTTCGTATCATCTTGGTATTAATATGTTGCCCTTTATAAAAGAAATGATCAGCTGTTCATATCATTTTGGTTTTAATATATTGCCTTTTACAAAAGAAATGCCAGCCGTACATAGGGTTCTTCATGATGTGACTCTCGTCGATCTTAATTGCTTACTTAGTCGTACATTAGTGTAACGAGAAAATTCTTTAACAGACACCATGCTAGGTTCTTAGAGGAAACATGCAAAGCTAGATTATTAAGTTTGAACTCGCAGATTCGTTATCTAGGTGCGGAACACAACGTGATCTATCAAACACACAACTTAGGCATCTTCCACGCCAAGATTTATGGAGATATCAACGCCCGAATGGCTTACAAAGAAGGTAGTGATCTCCTCATTGTGACTAACATGGGAAAATCACATCACCAATATGGCAACATATGCCAACTTAGAAAATAAATACGCCAGCCCTGAGTACTTGGACGGAAAATGGATCCGAGTCCGATGATTGCTATGTTCCTCATGCCTCTCACACCTACTAGTTGGTTGTAACTATTTTGTCTTTTCAACATAAGAAGCTTAAATGTCCGCTCTAGGTCCATCTTGTATACACACTTCACACCGTGTTCCTTTTATAATGGAGGAGGGGTTCGGTTTAATGCATGCATCGACCCACAAGAGCACATGGACTTCCAAAACCCGTGGAATTATTATGTTGTTACATGAAGCAAGATAAAAAGATCATCACAACCCTTGTTCTCTCCACAACCTAGTTTGGTAAGAAAATTCATAAATACTCCCTCCTTTCTAATAATATAAGATGGTTTAGCCCTTTTTTAAAACATATGTATCTAGACATCTTTTAGTGTATATGTTTGGAAAAAATGAGTAAACCTACGCATACATGTGTTTTAGAAAAAGGCAAACCCATCTTATATTTTATTTGTTAGCTAATGCAGAGTTACAATACATATGTCGGTGTTAAGTGAATTAAGGTGACATTACACATTCCTTATCCCATTTTTCTACCCACGATTATCTCAACGTTTGTTACTTGGAGATCCGCATCTAAAAGCTCTCAACCGACACGACGTATCATGCTGCAAAAGGATATCCTGGAGGATCCCAAAGACCATACGTACGTTAAAGGGAGATTGAAGATCAACTTGACGTACAAGACAAGATGCATGGAGACCTCACGAGACATGCAGCGTCTATATCGAGGACCATTCACCCGAAGAGTACACGCTATCTACGCCTACACCGTAGATTTAGCCATAGTTCTAGTGTCTAGGTCATAAACCCTAGATTCATATACTCTGCTCGTAGGGATTTTTATAAGCCTGTCAAGATCCATCTTGTAAACACTTTTACAATCTTCCGATTACATCATGAATAAAGTCTAAGGAAACTCCATTACAATTATTATCGTCTCTTTGACCCAAACCAGCAAACCCAAACCGTTTGCCGAACAAATAAAGTCTCTTTCAAACTTGGGAAGTGAGAACGCCCCGATATCCTGAAAAAAATCTTTTGTCAGTTGGCGCACTAGGCACGGGTGCGCGCGCCATGCATATCGGATCAACTCCAACGCCGTCGGAGCTCGCCCACGATTTGCCTCTTTCTCCAACCTCGGGGGTTAGCGAACACGGAGAATACCTACGTGGCCAGGGGATACGTCCCATCCACTCCGTCAACCTCACGCAAGGACTACTTCGACAACATTGAAGAAATTTTTGGGGCAGCGTACCGATGCTACCCCAAGGCCCATCACGCGGCGCGAGAACCTGACTACTTCAACCCTAGCCTCTTGGCTCCACCCTACCTCGCCTATCAGTGGTACATGGTCTCCCCGTATGGGTGTACCACCCCTGATTCCCTGAACTCATCTACACCCCCACGACGAAATGCATCAGCGAACCTCCACCAATTGTCTACGTAGGTTACTCTAACGTTGTCCCATCAGGTTATTACGTAACCAGCCCCGTCCAAAGTTGTGGTGCAGGTTACTATGTAGAGGAACATGTCCCATCTCGTATGGAGCCTCCACTACAAGAAAAACCTACCAAACAGACATTCTCCTTGACACTTCTTATTTTGACTCTTTAAAAATCACATAGAGACATTTCACATCCTGTAGAGATTTCTTTTGAGAAACCTAAGGACGTATCTCAAATATAGAGACATTGATTAAGAAATTTTTCTAATGGAGTGAAATTTTCATGCAGACAACTTTTGAGGCATTCAAAATTGTCACAAAAATTTATATGCGGGCAATCGTTGAGGATACTTTCTCCAATTTCATTACATTTTATATAAAGACACTATTTGAGACATTTTGCTTGTTGTCTAGAGACTTTTTTAAAACTTTAGTCCTGTTAGACAATACTCAAGAGAAATTCATTCCATGTTAAAACATGATCTTGTGTAAGGCTGAGATGGTTAGACGAATGAGTTTTTATCATTATGTAAGGTAAAGAGTTCAAGGATTTCTTTTGACATATTTTCCATTGTATTTTTTACTATACCTATAGAGACATAATATAGTGCCTCTTTTTTTGTGTCTTGTAAGATGTATAGACATTATTACCACTGTCTTTAACAGATAAACACACTACCCCTAGTGACGCTTTTGAGACAATATGGAAAGTGCTTCTAAAACTATGTAAGAGCACTGACCAATATAGTGCATCTACATGCCACTTCTCTTGTAGTACTCATTGAAAACCAGGTCATCATAGGCAAATACCGCAACCTAGCATCCACGGGCCATTGGGATCATGGACATATGAATGTTTCGCTGGCTCCGTACCCCAACCCGGAATATTTTATCATTTGCCACACTTTACTTTAAAAATTTAATATTTCCATATTGACCACCACATGTCAGAGACACATGGTGTGAAAAATAATAAAACTGAAAAGTACAATGTGAAAAATTGTAAAATCTCCCCATCCCATAGACACGGCCGCCAGGGAATCATCTCGACGTCTCACCCAAATCCAGGAGCTCGAGCAGCAGCCGGTCGATGCGCAAAAAGCCAGCATCGACACCAAAGTCAAAGAAGCATATCGAGTCACGTCTTGGGCTGCCGCAGAGCTGGAGAAATGGGTCGAGGAGTTTGGAACCGGAACTCCTCACCCACACTCCACCAAATGTGGTCACATGCATGTCCAGACATCCTCTAGCATCACCTCCACCTCGGGCCAGGAGAATAGTTGGCCCGGGTATAACCAAAATAGTGAGATACGTTATCCACCAGGGGAATCGGCCACAACGGTGGAGGGAAAGGTCGCCCAACCTCCGCGGGGATTCACCTGCTCACGCCGATGACCCAAGGGCTCGTCCAGACAACGGCGAGGAGCGTGGCAAAGAAGATAACGAAGGTAAAAGTAGGCGTGGTAGCGAGGATCCAATATCATTCGTGGCAAGTAGGGCTTACACTTTCTATTTTGCTCTTGATAAGGCGTTAGCTACCTTATTTTTCTTTCCCTTTTTGTACTCCATAGTGTAGTCATACCTCAATATAGCTTAAATAAAACGGATAAAGATGAGAGTGGCAATTCTACCATGCACGGGAGATAGCATGCATTGTCTATTTTCTCTCTCCTCTAACTTTATGTCATGTCATCCCTCTTCTCTATATTTTATACCAGTTTTATGTTAGACTACTCTTTTCATTTGCACAGTTTAAAACCTTCGTAGATTTTGAAGCATAACTTTGATTTAAAGAACGTTTAAATATCTAATTTTTTATTAAAGAGAGCTTTAAAACAAGACTAATATTGAATATATTTGGATAATATTTGAAAATTGACTTTTGAAACTTTGAAAAAAATATGAAACATGGTGATTTTCCGTTTATGAAAATATATGTTTAACTGTGTTTTAAACTTTGTTCTTCATGGTTAGAAAAAATTGACATTTTTTCTTAGAGTTCAAATAGTAAAATATATTAACGAAAAACATGATAAAAAAGTTTTATTGGGTTTCATTGTTAATCATAATGTTTCATTGTGTTTTGGAATTCAGGTTTTAAAATTTTGTTAATTTTAGGCTTGTTTAAAAGATTTAATCGAAATAAATACAAGGGTTCAAACCAAATTTTAATTTGACGGTTAAATCAATTTATACGGCTCTTTTAAATCTAGGATTGAAGAATAAATGATAGGAGAGAGAGTGCTATGAATATGCCAGCCATTATACAACATTTGCATGCAAAAGATTCCGTTTTGTACTAATCTCAAAGCAACTTGCAAAAATAAATGGTTGTGCTATACACGCGAGATAGCATGCATGCTAGAGTTTCATTTATCGGATAAAGATGGGTTGTTGCCTATGAAGATGACCGTTTGGTTCGATGTAGGCTGTCCGATAGAGAATCAACGTTCGGCCTACTTGGCTTGGCGATCCCATCAGGCTTCCTCTTCGGTTACCCCTGACACCCCGCCCTACCCGCTACACAGGCAGGTGCCGCCGGTTGCTCCAGCGGCGCCCGCGCGCACGCTGGGCCGGAGCCGGAGCATCGCCGACGACGACGAGGACGGAGGACCAGGAGGCATTCCGTCCACCGCCATTATGTGGCGCGTACCACACACCACACGCCCGAGCACAGGTTCCATAACTTCGTCTCTTTACGCTCCGCTGCGGCTGGTTGCTCGGGTGTATTTCATCTCCGGATCGAGCTAGCTCTGCAGATTTAGTGCGGCCGGCCACGACGGGAACCGTACGTCAGTCTCCTCAGTCAGTCAGTCAGCGGTACACTCTCTCCCTTCGAATCCACGTTCCATCTTTGACCTTCCCTCACCTTAATAACTGCCCGACGTCGCCGTATATATGCTAATCCGGTCTCGACAATCATCGCACAGTACAGAGTACAGACACGACTGATGCTAATTAAATTAACCTCGACATTTCCTTTCAGCTGTGATGACGTATTGGGGATGTCATGTACTGTACTGATGAACGTTCCTCGTCGAGGGGACAGCCGGCCGGGCAGGGGATGGGCAACAACTGGAAATGGTAAGAACACTGACCCTCGCTGTCTCCTCAACCTGGCCGCACCTGTCCCGTCGTGCAAATCCGGAGCTCCCAACCTCGCAAGATTGCCCAATCTGATTTGTGATGGCTCCATCGCCATGATCGCGACCAATTCTTACATGAACGACGTTCTTCAATGTACGTAGTTAAGTTAAGGTGTGCCACTTGCCACAGATATGCATGCACCTTTCATTCCTGGCGATGCATGATAAGCACATGATCAAGGCAGATGTTGCTGTGTGAATGCCTAAAAGTAGAGGCTAACCATATCCTCTCGTCACTTTCCTGCTAAAAAAAGAGAGAGAACTTATTACATCGTCTCTTTCAAGTGTATGATGCCAATATATATTCATCATCAGCTGCAGACTACTACGACTTTACTACTCCATGTTGATATGGTTGCAGTCGCAGGAGGAGATTACTCCTCCTACTCTTCCATGATGACGATAAATACGTCCATCCACCGGGAACTCGGCCAAATGAATTCAATTGACGTGCACAGGATAGTATATGAACATTTAAGAGAAATAATGAAGGGGCGCGCCAGCAATGAATTGGAGGAGTAAATGGAAACCTGGAATAGCTCTAGTACCACCACATCAGACGCCATCGCAATCAACCCAGCGATCCATTCTCATGGGTCGTATTTTTTTTCTTTTAGCAAACTGTATACTCCTGTACGCCAAGTCAAAACTACTGTTTGTGGAGTTGTAGTACATTACAGTACTTCCACACCAAGATTAACACACATAATTTGGGGAAACCCAACTTATTTTCCCCTCATGACTCATCAGCGGCCTACATATACACGATAACACGAGTGAGTACGTACCGATACTCCCTGCAAGAAATAAAGAAATTTAAGAGTGTGAGTACTGAATCCATTTAGGCCTGCGTGCACCTTCTATGATAAGTTCCGGAGTATTACTACGCCTCGGATATGAAAAGCTCGTTCATTCTCTCAAAACAATTCATTCAAATAGTGTCCAGAAACGGTACCCTCGTCACTCTGTATCGATTCAGGCTACATAAACTCCTTTTCTTTCTTATAGAGCAACACAGAATTTATTTTGGGGTAACTGAACTTCTTTTCCCTCATGGTTCTTACCAACTTAAGTTGTCATTCAACCGGCAACATTTTTTCCCCGAACCCTCCGTGTCGCCTACCCGAGCGAGGTGACCGCGGCGTCCCCATCTCCCACCTCCTCCTCCTCCTCCTCGAGCCTTTCTCTATCCCCCACCCCCTCCCTGCATGTCGGCACGGGTTCTCCTCTCACCACGTGTGGGTGACTCTGATAGCGTCTTGGCGACAGCGATCCGGCGATGCTCGAGGTGGCAGGGATGTGTGGCACTCCAGTAGGTGGCGAGCGATGCGGTGGCAGGAGAGCAGCTGACAATGCCCTCTCGGAATATATCTGGGCCCTTTGGGCTCCATATGGGTCTAGGAAGGCTGACTCAAGATTGAATGTGACACCCCCGGCAGAAGGAAGAGGTAATGCAACTCGTGTGGGCCGCAAAGGTAGCAACATGGCGTGCCTACTACATCATGGCGGTGGGGGCTTTAGGGCCCTAATTTGGGCCTGATCGGGCCTGCGTGGGTTAGGTTTTTCCCTATTGCGTCCCTCGTGGCGATGGTAGAGGTCGCTCGCTCCCTTGTGGTTGTGGTGCTGCCGCCCCTCGTTTTCGGTTGTATTTCTTCTCGGTATTGCTAGCCTCACATCATTGGACAGGGTGAGCCGACGATGGTGATTGCAAGACCATGTTGGCGCGTGTTGGTGGGCGGAATGTTTGGCGGAGCGCTATAGATCGTCCGGGGTTATGGTTTTTTGAAGTTCGGGAGAAATCCGTGTCGGATCGTCCGACACCGATGCAGTGACTCCTGCTAGTGCTGTCGTTTCTTCCAGAAGGGCGTCAGGTATACATCCTCACCACTCCCGTCCACGTATCGGGAGAAACTCTAGGACCAATCCCGACAATAGTGTCGTCATCACATTCCTTCTTCAAGGTGATGCTTGGCACGCGGCGTTTTGTAGTGCTAAGAGCATCATGGAACTACACTTGAGACGTAGTTGTTACGGGTCATCTAGGCTTCGTCGACTGGTCGGCGTTGGCATTTATTTCTCTCTATTTGGTTGTGCTGCAACCTCGGCATACTTGTTGTATTTCCCCCATATGTTAGGGGGCTTCCTGCATATTTGCCCTGTACCTGTACTATATATTGTGGCCTTTGGCCCCCAGAGGAATACAAGTTGTCTATTTCTAACATGGTATCAGAGCCACATTAGCTCTGTCCTCTTTCTCGCAACTTCGTCGGCCGCCACCGTCCCTGTCGCCGCCGTGTGGCATCCCGCTAAAACCATTACTAAAAAATCGCGTTGTTTTTGTGCATTGCATCATCATGACATCATCATGCAGCTCATTGACTAAAACTATTTTGTTAAAACCTACTTTTGCTTTCTACAAAGATCCCTCTCTATTTCAAAATAATCCCCGGACCCTTCCGGATATTTTATTTGTCTAGAAATAAATTGCACAAGTCTTTAAACAATACATAAAATTTTATATTAATTTTAGGGGGTAGCCAAACCAGGCCGATCCGACCCAGTCGGCCACCCCCAGTACAAAATCGGGCCACCTAAATCTTTTCCTACCCAGTCCTATTCTACCCACTCTGCCTCCACCTCACCCCACCCAATAGCCTGCCGCCACCTCATCACTCCCTTCCCCCTATCCTATCCCAGCCCGCCACCTCATCCTACCCCACTCCACTTCCCCCAACCAGGCCCACTGGCGGGCCCCAATGCCACCTGGCCAACCCCCCTCTCTCTCTTCCCCCTGGCCCCACTCCCTCCCTGGCCCCAGCAACACACCCACACCCCACACCACACACGCTCGCTCCCCACGTTCATCACCCATCCACCCCACCGATCCCCACCCTCCTGGCCCCACCCCGGTCCCACCTCCCCACCTCCCGCTCATCTCCCCTCGCTCAATCTCCTCGACCGATCGCCCTCCTCCACCTCAGCTCGGCCTCCTCCTCTGCCTCTGCACCACAACCGCCTGCCACTGGGGACCCGAGCCCCGCTGCTGGCCCCTGACGCGTCCTCATGAGCAAGGTCGCCGCTCCTCCTCCTCCGGCCTTCCCTCCCGCTGCCAGTGTTCCCCTCTTCGGACCTTGCCATGTCACCATCTCGCCGCCGCCTTCGCCTCGAGCTCCGGCGCCTCTTCATGGCGGGCCGTCGGGCCTGCCCTGCCCCGGGCCTCCTCCGCTGGCCATGACCTCGCCGCCTCCAGCCAGCGCCGGGAGCCGCCCGTGACCTTCCACTGCGCCCCGGTGAGCTCCGCCTCGCCCGAGCTCCTGAGCCTGGCGCCACAGTGGCCCGAGCTCCTGCGACCAGCGCCCTATCCCTCGGCGCGCTTCCTTCGCGACCCCTTCCTCTCGCGTTCGTCTCCGACCGCCGGGCCCCTCCTCCGTTCGTCCCCGTCGTCGCCAGTCCGGCTGCGACCTCCTGCAAGACGCTGCCAACGCTGGCCTCTCCTCTCAGGCGCTCTCCGCCCAAGACTGGGCCTCCGTCGCCCACTCGCCTTGAAGCCGCCTTCTCCACCCAGACCGCCGCGCCTCATGTAACACCCTCAGAATCGGACCTATGCAAGTTTTAGCGAAACCCAAACCCGCGATAGAACGACAAAGGTGCCCACCAGGCACTTTCATGCGGGTGGAAAACGAAGTAATAACATTACACAACAGTCCTCGATGGGACCCACAGAACAGATATATATAACAGCGACTCAACGAGTCAAGAAATACAGAGGTAATATACAAGATCCAATCACCTTGAACAAGATAGAGCGTCCGACTACGGACACGATGCAAATGGGGCTAAGAGCCCTAAAGAATAACCAATGGCGTCCATAACCCTGCCCAGGCCAAGCCGGAAGGGTAACCCTGCTAACGACGTCGATCTCAAAACCTGCTTAAACAAAAGGGGTGCCGACAAAGGGCAAAGGAAAAAGAGAGAGCGGTCAGTACTGAGGCTAGTACACAGCGAGGCTAGAATTCGGCGGTCCTCGCCTACATAGGTATGGTGGACTGAACGGCAGCGGCAGCATGCACTAAACAACCTATATAGAGACTCGATATAACTGTCGGCTATCAGAGAGGGATAAGAAAGATCTATTCGGATCCAACCTGAATCTAACACCAAACAAACCCATCCTGGTATTTCCCCCTCGAGACCGATCGAGGAAGTCAACCGAGGAACTCACACCGTTGGCAGTTTTACCCATTCCGTTATAGTTGCGACAATTACTAGTCAGGTATAGATAGTCATCCTGATATAATAAGAAGTGGGCAATTTTAGTTAACCATTCCGTTGTAGTTGCAACACTTACTAGTCAGATACAAATAGCATGAGATATCCCCAAACCCAGCAGCTGTTGATACTTTTATTTAGCCATTCCGTTGCAGTGAAGCTGATTAATAGTCATATCGGATACAAGTCAATTTATAACAGTAACTTTAGTTATAGTTGTCTATGATCAAGCACTGTGCTCCAAGTCGTCCATAACCGCGGACACGGCTTCTCGAAAAGATTTAACCCTGCAGGGGTGCACCAAAGTATCCACAAGCACTTCGACCCTTTTTGCCAGATCAGTTAACATACACCCATCGGTATGTCGGCGGGGCCTAAGTCATGACGTTTCCAGACCCAAAGCAAGCACGGGGGCCACCCCACTAAGTACACCCGCAACGAAGTCGGCCGGTCTCCGAGACGGACTCAGGGTTTGGGTAGACGGCTGTGAACGACTGGGAACCCAAAACTGGGCTTGTCGACACCGCGAAATCGTGTCCCGATCCTAAACAGTACAGGTGCTAACCATCGCACAATTTAAATAAAGCAGTAAGGCTTGTCATAAGTACAGGATAGTAAATAAAACCTCAAACTAGTTTGTGGCCCCTAGTACAATACTTTGAAATCAGGTACTAATCGATGGGGGGCCCATATCTCCCCACCTGTGGTTAGCGCGCTCGATCTCGGAACAGGTGTCAAGAACACGGGGTCCTACGGGACACAAGTGGGCGGTTAACAACCAAATAACATCTGCCCACCTGTGCCTCTGCTTACCTACTTCAATTTTAGTTATTAAACAATAATTAAAGTATTGATAATTAAAGCCATGATCATCTCCAACAATAAACATGCGGCCATACTCCAACAACTGTGGTACTTGGCGACACGCAACAGCACTTGAGCAAGCGACTACGACGCGCAGGTCCAACTATCTACCAAACAACAGGTAATAGGAGGTGTCCAAGGCAATATAAGGCTGCAAGGGATATCACGGGTACGAAAACTAGAGCATCGCAACACAGATAGCAATAGATCAACAGGAGGGAATAAATACTATAAAAGTAAGATAGGTAGAAAGGGGGAGGTGCTCGCCTGAAAACATTGCCGAAGGTTCAACCGAAGATCGGATCGTCACTCGCATCAACTCAACGGCCTTATCCGCGAAGAACCAAAACACTAGAAGAAACACCGGATATACTATTTAATACAATGGCAGAAGATCGGGCATGATGCATGTATGATGCATGACATGGCAAAGATGCGATGCAATTGGGCAATATTAAGTGGAACCGGGGTCCCGACAATTAATTAGGTGGTTCATGTTATTTATCTACCCCGCAAATTAAATGTGGTCTTAACATGGCAAAAGATAGCACCGGTTCGCTACACAAGTTTAAATGAGGCCAATATGAGACTAGATTTGCCCGCATATGGGCCCCATATTTAATTATATGGTGAATCGGCATAAGGCCCCCAAACCACATGATATGCATGTGAGATGAACAATTATTATGCAACAGGTTTTATATTTAGCATTTATAAAATAGGGGCTCGGGAAAAGGTTCACACATCTGGGGTCGAAGGTCTTGGTTCGAGGGGTTCGGGGTCGGTCTCAGGGTTCAGGGTTCGACGGGATCGGCGAGGTTCGGATACAAGAGGCGAACTTGGTTGGCATCGGGGGCACATCGGATCCGCCCTGGTCGGTGCCGATCTTGTCGTCGATGGCGAACTTGAGTGGATCGGGTACCGGGGTCTTCGGATCCGGGAAGTAGATCTCGTCGCACGGGCGTCAATGCTTCCGGGAAGAAGAACTTGTCGTTCAGGGTCTCGGTGTCCGGGGTGAAGTACTTGGCGTCCTCGAGGAAGTACTTGTCGTAGCCGCGAAGAAGGTCATGTCGGTCCACGGGGTTCGGTCTTCGGGGTTCGACGGGTGTCTTGGCGTCCCATGAAGGAGAGCTTGGCGTTAGGCGGTAGATCTTGTCGACCATGCAGAAGTGCTCGGTGATCCATGAGGAAGACCTTGGTGGAAGTTATTCTTGGTGATCCTAGTCCGGTTTGTCGATGCCACCGAGGAAGATCATGCTGGCCTTGCCGCTCGGAAGGTTTCAGACTCGTTTGGTACTGGTAGGATTGGACACACGGCCCCGCACTTGGTATGTGCCATGAGGCATGGCCAGGTGGTTATTGGTCGAACACACTGCAGGCTCGGCAGCGGGAAAGCAGGGCACTATGGCCTGGAGCACAGGGAGACTAGAGGCGGACCGACGGTGCTGTCACGGAGGACGGCGCGCAGAGAAGACGAGCGAGGCGTTGGTCGCATCGGGAGGGCACCCGTGCCTCAAGATGCGGGCCACGCGGAGCAGAGGCCGGGAAGCAGCGGCCGGCAACGCCAACGGCTGGCTCGGGAGGAGGCACCACTCAGGAGGACAGGGACGAGCGCCGGCGGGTTGAGGCCGGGGCCGGCGGCGATCTTGCTCGCGGGATCTGGCCGGAGAGCTCCGCAGCGGGGGGACAGAGCCGGGGAGAGGCGGGCGACGGCGGCGCAGGGCCGGCGAGGTGCAAAGGAGCGTCGGGGACCTGCTGGCGGCGAGGTCGGGCCGACTGGCCGGCTGAGCGGCGGCGTGGAGGAGGGTCGACGAGGAGGGGCCTCGGGCTCGGGGTGGAGCTCATGGCCGAGGAAGCAGTGGCGCGGAGCTCGAGGAGGCCGGGCGGACGGGGCGGGCCAAGGGCGCGGTGAAGCGAGGGGAAGCGGCGCGGGTCGCGGGCGGCGCTTGGAGGAGGGATGCGGTGGCGCCGGTTGCGCAGAGCTTGCAGGGCAAGGGCTCGGTGCGGAGGCGACGGCGAAGGAGGAAGAAGGGACGGTCGGTGACGAGAGGAGGACCGCCGGGAGGGCGTCTGGCGAGGCTCGGCGATGCTGGCGAGGAGAGGAGGAGAGGAGGACGGCGAGGGAGGAGGAAGAGGAGAGGAGAGGGCCGCTGGGCGCTCGGGAAGAAGAGGGAGGGGGAGAGGAGCGGGAGGTGGGGGACGGGGGCCGCTAGCGGGTGGGTCCGAGATGGTTGACCGGGGTGGGGCAGGCGGGTGGTGTGCGTGTGGGGCAGAGGGAGATGGGGTGGGGCCAGGCTGGCAGAGGGAGTGGGGAGGTGGGTCAAGAGGGTGGGCCAGAGAGTGTGGTGGTGGCTGGTGGATTGGTGAGGTGGTTGTGGGTGTGATGAGGTGGTGGGAAAGATGATGTGGCAAGCTATGGTTGGTCGGGGTGAGGTGGAGGGGGTTTGGGTAGACTAGGATTGAGTAGGAATAGATTTTTGGGTAGGCCGGTTTTATTCTGGGGGTGGCCGACTGGGTCGGATCGGCCCGGTTTGGCTGCCCCCTAAAAATAATATAACTTTTTATTTAATTTAAATAAACTTTTGTAATTAGCTTCTAGACAAATAAAAGACCCGGAAAAGCCCGGCACTTTAATTTGAAATTGAGACGGGGAATATTTAGAAAACCAAACTAGGCTTTTAGAAAATAGGTTTCGACAAACCAATGCATGATGCCATGACGATGCTCAAATGCAATGTGGCATGATGACATGAGCATGCGGTCATGATGATGCAATGCACAAAAACACCGCGATTTTCTAGTAGTGGTTTTTGCGGGATGCCACACCTCACCAAGCCGTCGCTGCAGCGGTGCTCCGGCCAGCGTCGACCCCACCTCTTTGGCTCCACGAGCCGTTCTTCTCTGTTTTTCCCTCAGAGTCCACATCGTCTCTTGCGGCGCCAGCAGAACAACATGTCCAGAGAGACCCAACTCGAGTCCAGGCACACTGCTCATGCCTGTCTGTTGGCACGCGTGCCTCCAACCCTGTCCGTTGTTTCGCCGAAGCGCCGTAAGACGAGAGCTGTCACAACGTCAAGATCATCCGAAGACCGATCTGAACCCGGCGACCACACATGCGACAAGACCTTCGTCCCGGATGCGGAGTCGGGAACCGAACGCCAAGATCGCTGATGCGAGTACACCAAGTTCGTCTACCCCGGACACCGTGCGACAAGATCTACTTCACGGATCCGAAGACCCCGGTACCCGATCCACTCCAGTTCGCCATCGCCGACAAGATCGACCGCTTGGCACCCAAGTTCTCCATCTTGTATCCGAACCTCACCGTTCCCGTCGAACCCTGAGACCGAACCCCGAACCTCGGAACCCCAAGCTCGCCGAACCCTAATGTGTGACCCTAAGCCCTAATTTTATAAATGATATATCTTGTTGCATATAAATTGTCATGCTCGCATCATATCATGTGGGTTGGGGGCCGTATGCCGATTCATCTCATAATTAAATATGGAGTCCATATACGGGCGAATCTAGTCTAATAATGGCTCCATTTAATTTGTGTAGCGAACCGGTGCTACCTTTTGCCATGTTAAGACAACATTTAAATTGCGGGTTATCTAAACAACTTGAACCATATATTTAAATGTCGGGACCCCCGGTTCCGCTTAATATGACCTAATTGCATCGCATCTTTGCCATGTCATACATTATACATGCATCATGCCCGATCTTTTGCCGTAGTATTAAATAGTGCATCCGGTGTTTGTGCTAGTGTTTTGCTTATTCACGGACTAGGCCGATGAGTTGATGCGAGTGTCGACCCGATCTTCGGATGAACCTTCGGCAATGTTTTCAGGCGAGCACCTCCCCCTTTCTACCTATCTTACTTTTATAGTATTTATTCCCTCCTATTGATCTATTGCTATCTCGTTATGCGTTTCTAGTTTTCGCATTCGTGATATCCCTTGCAGCCTTATATTGCCTTGGACACATCCTATTACCTGTTGTTTGGTAGATAGTTGGACAAGGTCGTAGTCGCTTTCTCAAGTGCTGTTGCGTGTCGTCAAGTACCACAGTTGTTGGAGTATTGCCGTATGTTTAAGGTTGGAGATGATCATGGCTTTAATTATCGTTTAATTCAATTATTGTTTAATAACTAAAATTGAAGTAGGTAAATGTAGAGGCACCGGTGGGTGATAGATAATATTTGGTTTCCGACCGCTCACTGGTGTCCCGTAGGACCCCGAGTTCTTGACACCTGTTCCGAGATCGAGCGCGCTAAACACATGTGGGATGTATGGGCACCCCATCAATTTAGTACCTGATTTCAAAGTACTGTACTGGGGGCCACAACTAGTTTGAGGTTTTATTTACTATCATGTACTTATGCCATGCTTTACTGCTTCATTTACGACAGCGAGGAGCACTCGCTTGTTTAGGATCGGGACACGTTCGCTGTATCGACAAGCCCATCATCTTTTCGGTTCCCGATTGCGTACTGACCGTCCACCCAAACCCCGAGTCCTCGAGACCGGCCGACTTCGCTATGGTGTACTTAGTGGGGTTGGCCCCGTGCTTGCTTTGGGTCCGGAAACGTCATGACTTAGGCCCGCCGACATACCGATGGGTGTATGTTAATTGATCCGCAAAAGGGTCGAAGCGTGTGGATACTTTGGTGCACCCTGCAGGTTAAATTTTTCGAGAAGCCGTGTCCGCGTTATGGACGACTTGGAGCATGTGTCTCGATCATAGACAACTATAACTAAAGTTTACTGTTATAAATTGACTTGAATCCGATCTGACTAGTAATCAGCTTCACTGTAACATAATGGCTAAATAAAAGTACCAACAACTGCTGGGTTTTGGGATATCTCATGCTTATTGTAACTGACTAGTAAGTGTTGCAACTATAACGGAATGGTTAACTAAAATTTCCCACTGCTTATTATATCAGGATGACTATCTATATTTGACTAGTAATTGCCGCCACTATAACGGAATGAATAAAACTGCCAACTGTGTGAGTTCCTCGGTTGACTTCCTCGTTTGGTCTCGAGGGGGAAATACCAGGATGGGTGTGTTTGGTGGTAGTATCAGGTTGGTTCCGAATAGGTCTTTCTTACCCCTCTCTGATAGCCGCCAGTTATATCGAGTCTCTATAGGTTGTTTAGTGCATGCTGCGCTGCCGCTGCAGTCCACCATACCTATGTAGGCGAGGACCGCCGAATTCTAGCCTCGCTGTATCGGCCTCGATCGACGCCTCTCTCTTTTCCTTTGCCCTTTGTCGGCACCCTTTTGTTTAAGCAGGTTTTGAGATCGACGTCGTTAGCGGGGTTACCCTTCCGGCACAGGCGGGGTTATGGACGCCAATGGTTATTCTTCAGGGCTCTTAGCCCCATTTGCATCTTGTCCGTACTCGGGCGCTATATCGTTTTAAAGGTGATTTGGGTCTTGTATTGTACCTCTGTATTCTTGACTCTTTGAGTCGCCGTTGTATATATCTGTTTTGTGGGTCCCATCGAGGACTGTTGTGTAATGTTATTACTTCGTTTTCCACCCGCACGCAAGTGCCTGGTGGGCACCTTTGAATCGTTTCTATGCGGGTTTGGCGGTTTCGCTAAAACTTGCATAGGTCCGGTCGAGGTGTTACAGTGGTATCGAGCTCAGCGATTGCGATACCCCACAAGTCCAGCCTGTAGGATAACCTAGCTAACGGCCGAAGTAGAGTGTCAAAACTATTTTTGCAAAATCGGTTGGATAGTTCTGATTAGGTCTAATTTTACTCCTTACCCCTCTGCTGCTCTCCTCTCACCTCCGCGTGTTTTGAATCCGCTCTTTTCTCCCTCTCCGAGTCCAGGATTTCTCGTGGTTGGGTTCCATCGTACCTGCAGGGTTTTACTTCCTCTTTGCTAACGGTGTTCTACCATCCGGTGTTCATGCTGTCTGAGGAATCCGTCTACTGTGGTACCATTCTTTGTTCCTTGTCTGTGCCTTCCGGTGTTTTTCTGACGCGACGACATCATCTACGCCAGATCCGATGCAGAGTCTGCATTACTCCTTTGTTCTGCACCTCGATTGTCGAGATCTTCAGTCTAATTCCGAGAGTTGATTGCATACTCCGCCTATTCGTGTGCCGAGTAATGGTTTGGGTGCGCGATGGACTGATCACCATCCGACTACTCTTATCATTCGCTCTTGTACATCGAATCAGTGGATCCAGCAATTTTACGCCGTCCACGGAAGCTAGAGGTGGCTTTATTTGTTGATGCCTCTACCTTCGACCTTTTAATCCCGGAGTATTCCCTCGACGATCACGGACAACGACCTCTTGTTAGCGGTGTCGCGAGGATCTACACGATGCGAGAAGATTCAGATCGCCGCCCTTCTTCCCGGTACCATGAGGCGGATCTCGAGGGCGAGATCCATTGTTAGTGGTGTCGAATTGTGGCATCCCGCTAAAACCACTACTAGAAAATCACGTTGTTTTTGTGCATTGCATCATCATGACATCATCATGCAGCTCATTGACTAAAACTATTTTGTTAAAACCTACTTTTGCTTTCTACAAAGATCCCTCTCTATTTCAAAATAATCCGGACCCTTAGGATATTTTATTGTCTAGAAATAAATTGCACAAGTCTTTAAACAATACATAAAATTTTATATTAATTTTAGGGGTAGCAAACCAGGCGATCCGACCAATCGGCCACCCCGATACAAAATCGGGCCTAAATCTTTTCCTACCAGTCCTATTCTACCCACTGCCTCCACTCCCCACCCAATAGCCGCCACCTCATCACTCCTTTCCCCCTATCCTATCCCAGCCCGCCACCTCATCCTACCCCCACTCCCCACTTCCCCCAACCGACTGGCCCAGGGGCCCCTAACGCCACCAAGCCCCTCTCTCTCTTCCCCTGGCCCCTCCTCCCCGGCCCAAAGAACACACCCACACCCACGCCACACGCTCGCTTCCCACGTTCATCACCCATCCACCCACCGATCCCCACCCTCCTCTGGCCCCACCCCGTCCCACCTCCCCTCCTGCCCTCTCGCTCAAGCTCCTCGGCCGCCTCCTCCTCACCTTGGCTCCGGCCTCATCCCTCTGCCCCGTACCACAACCGCCCGCCACCAAGGACCCCGAGCCCCACTGGGCCCAAGCGCCCTGACAAGGTCCCTTGAGCAAGGTCGCCTCCTCCTCCGGCCTTCCCTAGCTGCCAGTGTTCCCTCTTCAAACACCGCTGGTCACCATCCTCGCCAGCGCCTCCCGCCTCGCTCGGCCCCCTCTCCTCTTGCCGGCCGTCGGGCCGTCTCGCCCGGCGCCCTCCTCCTCCGCCATGACCCGTCGCCGCTCCCAGCCGGCCAGGCCGCCCTGACCCTCTCAGCGCCCTCGGCGATCCGCCTCCCTCGAGCTCCTCGCCCGAGCCCGGCCGCCTCTGCAGCCGGCCGCCAGCTCCCTTGCGACCCTCTCCTCGGCCACAGCTTCCTTCCGCCCCTTCTCCCGCGTTCGTCTCCGACCTGGCCTCCTCCGTTTGCCCGTCGGCTGTCCGCCGGCTGCGACCTCCTCTGACGCAGCTGCTGATCGTAACGCGTCTCCTCTTTGCTGCCTCGGCCTCGGCCTCGGTCCGCGTCCGCCCTTCGCCATGCCCGCCTTCTCCAGACCCTGCCGGCGCCTCGCCAGCCGTCATTGCCAGCGGTGCTCGCCAGCGCCGACCCACCTCTTTGGCTCCACGAGCCGTTCTCTACCTGTTTTTCCCCTCAGAGTCCACATCGTCTCGCTGCGGCGCCGCGAACCACACGTCGAAGAGACCTTTCGAGTCAGTGCTCACATGCATGTCTGTTGGCACGCGTGCCTCCAACCGTCCGTTGTTTCGCGAGCCAGAAGACAAGAGCTGTCTGGCCAAGATCATCCGAAGACCGATCCGAACCCGCGACCACACATGCGACAAGACCTTCGTCCGGATCTTGGTCGGAACGAACGCCAAGATCGCCGATGCGAGTACACCAAGTTCGTCTACCCCGGACACCGTGCGACAAGATCTACTTCACGGATCCGAAGACCCCGGTACCCGATCCACTCCAGTTCGCCATCGCCGACAAGATCGACCGCTTGGCACCCAAGTTCTCCATCTTGTATCCAAACCTCACCGTTCCCGTCGAACCCTGAGACCGAACCCCGAACCTCGGAACCCCAAGCTCGCCGAACCCTAATGTGTGACCCTAAGCCCTAATTTTATAAATGATATATCTTGTTGCATATAAATTTTCATGCTCGCATCATATCATGTGGGTTGGGGGCCGTATGCCGATTCATCTCATAATTAAATATGGAGTCCATATACGGGCAAATCTAGTCTAATAATGGCTCCATTTAATTTGTGTAGCGAACTGGTGCTACCTTTTGCCATGTTAAGACAACATTTAAATTGCGGGTTATCTAAACAACTTGAACCATATATTTAAATGTCGGGACCCCCGGTTCCGATTAATATGACCTAATTGCATCGCATCTTTGCCATGTCATACATCATACATGCATCATGCCCGATCTTTTGCCGTAGTATTAAATAGTGCATCCGGTGTTTGTGCTAGTGTTTTGCTTCTTCACGGACTAGGTCGATGAGTTGATGCGAGTGTCGACCCGATATTTGGATGAACCTTCGGCAATGTTTTCAGGCGAGCACCTCCCCCTTTCTACCTATCTTACTTTTATAGTATTTATTCCCTCCTGTTGATCTATTGCTATCTGTGTTGCGTTGCTCTAGTTTTCGTACCCGTGATATCCCTTGCAGCCTTATATTGCCTTGGACACATCCTATTACCTGTTGTTTGGTAGATAGTTGGACCTGGCGTCGTCGCTTGCTCAAGTGTTGCGTGTCGTCAAGTACCACAGCTGTTGGAGTATTGCCGTATGTTTAAGGTTGGAGATGATCATGGCTTTAATTATCGTTTAATTCAATTATTGTTTAATAACTAAAATTGAAGTAGGTAAATGCAGAGGCACCGGTGGGTGATAGATAATATTTGGTTTCCGACCCGCTCCGGTGTCCCGTGGGACCCGATTTCTTGACACTGTTAGAGATCGAGCGCTAACCACATGTGGGATGTATGGACACCCCATCAATTTAGTACCTGATTTCAAAGTACTGTACTGGGGGCCACAACTAGTTTGAGGTTTTATTTACTATCCTGTACTTATGCCATTCTTTACTGCTTCATTTACGATTGTGCGAGGCTTTGTCTTTGTTAGGATCGACACGTTTTGTTGTATCGACAAGCCCGATCATCTTTTCGGTTCCTGGCCGTTTCTGGTCCACCCAAACCGAGTCCGTCTCGGAGACCGGGACTTCGTTCTTGGTGTACTTAGTGGGGTGGCCCGTGCTTGCTTTGGGTCCGGAAACGTCATGACTTAGGCCCGACATACCGATGGGTGTATGTTAATTGATCTGGTAAAAAGGGTCGAAGTGCGTGTGGATACTTTGGTGCACCCCTGCAGGGTTAAATCTTTTTGAGAAGCCGTGTCCGCGGTTATGGACGACTTGGAGCACAGGTCTCGATCATAGACAACTATAACTAAAGTTTACTGTTATAAATTGACTTGAATCCGATCTGACTAGTAATCAGCTTCACTGTAATAGAATGGCTAAATAAAAGTACCAACAACTGCTGGGTTTTGGGATATCTCATGCTTATTGTAACTGACTAGTAAGTGTTGCAACTATAACGGAATGATTAACTAAAATTGCCCACTGCTTATTATATCAGGATGACTATCTATATTTGACTAGTAATTGCCGCCACTATAACGGAATGAATAAAAGCAGCGTGTGAGTTCCTCGGTTGACTTCCTCGTTTGGTCTCGAGGGGGAAATACCAGGATGGGTGTGTTTGGTGGTAGTATCAGGTTGGTTCCGAATAGGTATTTCTTACCCCTCTCTGATAGCCGCCAGTTATATCGAGTCTCTATAGGTTGTTTAGTGCATGCTTCTTGCACTGCCGATCCACCATACCTATGTAGGCGAGGACCGCCAATTCTAGCCTCGTGGTGTCTTGGCCTCAAGATCTTGACCGCTCTCTCTTTTCCTTTGCCCTTTGTCGGCACCTTTTGTTTAAGCAGGTTTTGAGATCGACGTTGTTAGCGGGGTTACCCTTGGCTTGGCACAGGCGGGGTTATGGGCAATGGTTATTCTTGTGGCTCTTAGCCCCATTTGCATCTTTGTCCGTATCGGCTATATCGTTTTAAAGGTGATTTGGGTCTTGTATTGTACCTCTGTATTCTTGACTCTTTGAGTCGCCGTTGTATATATCTGTTCTGTGGGTCCCATCGAGGACTGTTGTGTAATGTTATTACTTCGTTTTCCACCCGCACGCAAGTGCCTGGTGGGCACCTTTGAATCGTTTCTATGCGGGTTTGGCGGTTTCGCTAAAACTTGCATAGGTCCGATTCTGAGGGTGTTACACGCCGGCCTTGCCGTCGTCGTCGCCGCCGGTCGCCGCCTGTTTTGTCTCGTTTTCAGATTGGATCGATCCCCATTTTCAGATCTGATTCGGATTTGATTTCCGTTTCTCGTCACGTCAAAGATGTTGCCTGCTGCGGATCGATTCCCCTGCTTCGATTCACCGTGGAGCTGCCTCGTTCCCCCGTTCCTGCCCGTCAGATCGCCGCCAGGACGCCAGGACACCACGACCAAGTCCCTGCCTCCCCGACCAAGTCCGCCCGCTCGCCACGCGGGCCTGCTACCATCCACCGACGACCAGGACTCCTCGGGTCCTCCGCGCGGGTCCTCCACGCGGACTGCACACGGCCCACTGTCGCCGCCTGCTCCTCCACGCGGACTGCACACACGCGGGCCCCCTGTCGCCGCCTGCTCCTCCACGCGGGCCTGCAACTGCCCTCCCGCCCGACCACCTTCTGGCCATCCTCGTTGGTCCTGCTGGCCGGCGCTGATTGGATCTGAACACAGATTCGTTTTCGTCAGATCTGAGAGTTGACCAAAAAAATTGAGCTATGTCTTCTGCATCAGGCTATGTTGTTGTCCAGTGATCTTCGATGGCGCGAATTATCCTGATTTCGCTGCCTTTATGCGCGTTCACATGCGCGGTCTCCGTCTTTGGGGTGTCCTCTCCGGCGAGGTCTCTTGTCCGCCGTGCCCCCCTGTTCCTGTGGCTCCTCTTCCGCCGACGCCGATTGTTCCTGGTGTTGATGCTTCTCAGGAGGCCAAGGATGCTGCTCAGTCTTGATGATAGTCTTTGCTTATGACCTGAAGTTCAAGCGATTACTCTTGATCTTGAGGCCCTATCGACACGCTCACTGCTTACACTCAATGGGTTGATGAGGATGCTCGTCTTTCTTGTTCTCACCTCCAAGGTGTTACCTCAAGATGTCTTCTGAGTTCATGAGTCTCCCTCACCGTTCGGTGGGCTCATCTTCGTCGGCTATCACCGTCTGGGATGCTCTTTACCTATCGTGGTTCGCCAGAGCATGCTCTCCAAAGAGGGTGATTCTACTATTGATGAGTTCTATACTCAGAGTGCTGCTATCTGGCGTCAGCTTGATTCTCTTCGTACTGCTGTTTGCGGCACATGCTCGTGTTGCCAGATTGTGCGTTCGGATTTGGAGTTTCACCGCATCTATGAGTTTCTGTCTCGGCTCCGCCAGGAGTTTGAGCCCCGGCGTGCTCATTTGACGCTTCGTGGTGTTCCGCTCTAGGTGTTGGTGAACTTGGTGAGACCCGTATCCATGGTGCTGGTCTTCTTGCGATTCCATCTGTTCTTGCTACCCGTGGTCCTCCTATGCCGTTGGTTCCCTCGACTCAGTCGCGGTCCTCTGTGCCGCCGCCGATACTACCCACTCCTCCGGTGGGGTCGTCGGCAGCAGTTTTAGGTCCAGTCGGCCAGAGTTTCGGGATAGAGTCGGCACCAGCTCGTGGTCGTGGTCTCCGTGGTTCTCTTCGTCCTTTGCTCTTCTTGTAACAAGGATGCCACACTTGGGACACATTATACGGGATCCCAGGCACGTCAGTGACACCGTGCTCGTGGGCAGCGGCTCCTTATGGATCTTCGCAGATTGCTCTCTCCGTCAGACATTATTAGGAGTCTTCGATGCCTTCTTGCTATAGGCTCTTCTTTGGCGTGCACCGCTGGTTACGTGGTCGATTCTTGAGCCCTGTCGACCACCACCTTCTACGATCGGTACATCCCCATGGTATCTGGATTACGAGCTTCTTTTCATATGACCTCGAGTCTTCTTTTCGCTCTTCGTTCTCTCCTTCTCATGTCCGTGTTTTCTGGCGATGGTACCTCTCTCCCTGTTTCTAGTCGGGCACCCTCTCTACTTCTTCCTTTTTGTTCATGATATTTCTCATGTCCCTCTTCTTAAGATGAATCTTCTCTAGCTTCTTGACTCTGGTTGTCGCGTCATTCTTGATGCCAATTCTTGTGTTGTCCGGGACCGTCGCGCAGGCAGTTGGGCTAACCCTCGCAGTCATGACTCTTCAGGACTTTGGGAGTTAGACTGGCTTCGTGTTCCTTCCGCTGCCACTTCATCTTCCAGTTCTTCTCCGGTCGTCGCCTCTTCTACCAGCTCCTTTCAGCAGTGGCATCATCGTCTTGCTCACCTTTGTGACTCTCACCTTTCATCATTAGTTCATCGTGGTCTTCTGGGGTCTGTCTCAGGAGATGGGTCTTTACATTGTCAGGGCTGTAGGTTGGGTAAACAGATTCAGCTTCCCTATCCTACTAGCGCGTCTGTATCTCTGCGACCTTTTGATTTAGTTCATTCACATGTTTGGGGTCCGGCTCCTTTCGCTTCGAAAGGGGGCCATCGCTATTATATTTTATTCATTGATGATTTCTCTCGGTACACTTGGTTGTATTTTATGCGCTCTCATAGTAAAGTGATCTCCATATATCAGCGTTTTGCGGCTATGATCCGTACTCAATATTCTACCCCCATTCGTGTGTTTCACGCTGATTCTGCTGGTGAGTATATCTCCCAGATGTTGCGAGGTGTTCTTGCTGAGCAGGGCACCCTTGCTCAGTTCTCCTGTCCTGGCGCACATGCTCAGAATGGTGTTGCTGAGCGTAAGCATCGCCATCTTCTTGAGACCACTCGTGCCATGATGATTGCTTCTTCTCTTCCGCCGCATTTCTGGGCTGAGGCTGTCGCTACGTCGGCTTACCTCATCAATATTCAGCCTTCTGCCGCTCTGCAGGGTGGCATCCCTCTTGAGCGCCTATCTGGACAGTCTCCCGACTATTCCATGCTTCGCTTGTTTGGTTGTGTTTGCTATGTTCTCCTTGCTCCTCGTGAACGCACCAAACTGACCGCTCAGTCTGTTGAGTGTGTTTTCCTTGGATACAGTGATGAGCATAAGGGCTATCGCTGTTGGGACCCCGTTGGTCGTCGGATGCGTATCTCTCGTGATGTTACTTTTGATGAGACGCGTCCTTTCTATCCTCGTCCCACCACTGGTACCTACCCGGTGGAAGATATCTCGTTTCTTCTCTTTCCTGACACACCCCCTATGTCTACTCCTTCTACTCCTATTGTGTCTTCTTCAGGATCTCCTACCCCTGATGTCTCTTCTTCTACACTGTCCTCCTCTGTTCCGTCTAGTTCTCCTAGTTCTCCTCGTTATCCGGAGTCTTCCTCTGCTCTTCCTTCTTCTTCCTCGTCGTCTCCTGGTTCGTCTTTCTCTGACGAGCTTCCCTCTACTCGTCCTGTTCGTCAGCGCCGTGCCCCCGATCGTTACTCTCCTAGTTAGTATGGTCTTTCTGTTGCCTCCGAGCCAACTTCTTATCGGGATGCTGAGCATCATCACAATGGCGGTAGCCATGGTGAGGAGATTGCTGCGCTTGAGCGCACTGGAACCTGGGATCTTGTTTCTCCCCCTCCCGGTGTTCGTCCTATCACGTGTAAGTGGGTCTATAAGATTAAGACCCGCTCTGATGGATCTCTTGAGCGCTATAAAGCGCGTCTTGTGGCTTGTGGTTTTCGGCGGAGCATGGTCGTGACTATGATGAGACCTTTGCTCACGTGGCTCATATGACCACCGTATCTTCTTCTTGCTTATACATTACACCGGTCCGTGTCTCAGCTTGATGTTTAGAACGCCTTTCTCAATGGTGAGTTGAGTGAGGAGGTTTATATGCAGCCCCCTCCTGGGTATTCTGTTCCCGAGGGGATGGTTTATCGTCTTCGACGGTCTCTTTATGGCCTCAAACAGGCCCCTCGTGCAGTTTGAGCGCTTTGCTTCAGTGACAATGCTGGTTTCTCCCCTAGTGCTCATGATCCAGCGCTGTTTGTTCACACTTCTTCTCGTGGACGCACTCTTCTTCTTCTCTATGTTGATGATATGATCATTACTGGTGATGATCCTGAGTATATCGCTTTTGTTAAGGCTCGTCTTCGTGATCAGTTTCTTATGACTGATCTTGGTCTTCTTCGATACTTTCTTGGGATTGAGGTTTCCTCCACTTCTGATGGCTTTTACATATCTCAGGAAAAGTATATTCAGGATCTTCTTGCTCGTGCTGCTCTTGGGGATGAGCGCACCATTGAGACCCCTATGAAGCTTAATGTTAAGCTTCAACCTACTGATGATGATCCTCTTTCTGATCCGACGCGTTATCGTCATCTTGTTGGGAGTCTAGTTTATCTTGCTGTCACTCGTCCTGACATCTCTTATCCTGTTCATATTCTGAGTCAGTTTGTATCTGCTCCTACCACTGTTCACTATAGTCATCTTCTCCGTGTTCTTCGTTATCTTCGTGGTACGATCACTCGTCGCCTTTTCTTTCCTTGTTCCAGCTCTCTCCAGCTCCAGTGCTATTCGGACGCTACGTGGACGAGTGATCCTTCGGATCATCGTTCCCTTTTTGCTTACTGTGTGTTTCTTGGTGGTTCGCTCATTGCTTGGAAGACGAAGAAACAGACAGCGGTTTCCTGTTCGAGTGTTGAGGCTGAGTTGCGTGCTATGGCCTTGTTGACTGCCGAGGTGACCTGATTATGGTGGTTACTTGCGGATTTTGGGGTCTCTATTACCACACTCACTCTGGTTTTGTCTGACAGTACAGGTGCTATTAGTGTTGCACGTGATCCGGTCAAGTATGAGCTTACCAAGCATATTGGTGTTGATGCTTTCTATACACGTGCTCAGGTGCAGGCTCAGGTTATTGCGCTTCGGTATGTGCCTTCAGATTTACAGTTGGCGGATTTCTTTACGAAGCCGCGAGGCGGCGTGATTTCTTCTTCTCGGCTGGTGTTGTGGATCCACCATGAGTTTGAGGGGGTGGTGTGTCACAAGTAAACGATAACACAGTGAGCATCGAACCTACCTGAAAAAATTGAAATTAAGAGTGTGTGAGTACTGAACCAATTTAGTCCACCATCTTCTACGATTAGTTCTGAGCAGTGAGCACCTCGATCGATCGTAGATGAGAAGTTCATCCAAAATAATACTTCAGTCCGTCCAAAACTCGTAGTACCCACTATACTTTGTCCAAGTGACAGGATCTAGTCATGGCGTACTACTACCACAAGTGGCAACTGTTTGCGCGCGTACGAGAGTCAATGCACATCACATCATCGCATGCAGTTTCCTTTCTCCTCCTCGACCGTGAGTGAGTGTGTGTGCACTTCACGCCACGGACACGAGGGACACTCCGGCCGAACGAGCCGTCAATCCAGCACGCTCCCGCCGTATGGGGATTGGGGAGCACACACAGCCATACGTACGTGGAATAACTTGTTGACTACCAGATTAACTTCCAGAAATTAAGACGGACTGTTATTGTTATGCATGCCAGGTACCTGTTCGACGGCTGACCGGAAGCATTAATTTGACAATTCGTCAGGTTCGTCGTGCACTACTAGTATTAGTTTACAGGTGGCCTAGCTACGCTATGGCCCCGGGCGAGATCACGGAATCTTAGGTTTGGAGGCACCTGGGTCTTTGCAAAACGTGATCAGAGCAAGTACAATAAGGGTGAGTCAGCTGACTATAAGACTTAAAATACTATATTCGTGCTGAGTTGGCAGAGAGAGAATAGGAGAGAGAAAAGCGAGAAAGAGTCGTCTTCTTACGCGCTTCCTGCAAGACTTTGAGAGATTGAAGGTGGGTCGTATGTTAATAAAGTAACGTATTTTCAGAATGCATTATTATACGTATTGGTATAGTGTTGGTATAGATGATAGCGATGACTTATAATGACAATCATGTCTTATTGAACTTGCTCTCAGTGGTGGGTGGTGCGACCGTGGAGAAAAACTGGAAATGGCAAGTTGGCAACGTACGTACTGGGTACTGCTGGTCAGCCGGTGACGGGATCGATGTAGACGACGACGACGACGAATAGAAGGAAGTAACGAGTTCGATGTTTGGGTTTCGGATCCCGATACCGTTTGGGACAGCGCGACAATTTAATGTCGTCGGTTTCGTTTCCTTCCAGGTTTCAGGCCGGCCGGCTGGCCTCGGATCCATGCATCCACCCCTGCAGCCTGACCCGGCCCACCCCAAAAGCCAAAATTATGGTGGCACGATACTCACTTATTCAAGACAGTACGAAAAGGCAAAAAAAAAAAAAGAGGCCGAAATTGATTTAAAATGACTCAACTATTTTTTTTTAAAAAATATTTTGTATACAAGTACCGGAGGAGTACTACTACTAGCTAGCAGTACTGTGAAGCATACATAGCGCAACAGCAACAGTGGAGTGTCTTGCGGGCGAGCGGAAAAGTCAACAGGCTGAACCCGACCCGTTAGAGGGCCTTAAATGGCTCCAGCTGTTCCCACCCGAGCCCGAGGGGGAAGAAGAGGGAGAGTAGGGCGCGGGAGGGAGGGGCCCTTTTAAATACTCCGGCTCTTAATTCGCATCGGTTATTGCTCCTCCCTCCCTCAAACAGTAGTGCTCCATTGTAGTACTATCTCACCCTCCTCCCCCTCCCTTCCGTATACAGAACGACGGAGAAAACTTGGGCAAATACGGTACGAGTACTCGAATCCAGGGGGGCGGGCGGGCTCTCCGTTCCATAGATTTCTCCCCGTTTGAGCCTGTGCGCCGCGCTGCCGCTGCCCACGCCCATGCCCATGCCATGCGTGCGTGCGTTAGCCTAGACTAGAGGAGAGAGAGGGAAGGTGCGGGAGGGAGTTAAGGAAGGAGCAGCAATGGGGGAGGCCTGCTGGTCGCTGAATCCCAGAACTTCTCTGTAGCTCACCTCCTCTCCTCCCCCTGAGCTAGCTGTGCCTACGTTTACTGCTTCTGCTTCGCCGGGACCAGAGAGATTACTGCTCGCTGCCGTCTCTTCTCTTCCCTTCTCTTCTTCCATGCCAGCGTAGGCGCGAGGCGTTCTATATAGCTGGGTACTAGGCGGTAGACCTCGATCGTAGCACTTCTTACTTACTTGCCGGAGTCTTCTATTCCTCCCCGGATTACACGCACCGCTCCAAGGTAACGGCCGATCAGCGCGTGCCGTGCGTTCGTGCGCCGAGATCGCGATGGAATTCGGCGACGACCTCATGCCGGGCTCCGACGCCCACCGCCGGAAGAAGCGGTACCACCGCCACACCCCGCGCCAGATTCAGCAGCTCGAGGCGTACGTCCTCCCGCCCGCCAACCAATCTTGTTTTATCTTTTTCTTTCTTTCTGAATGAGCGAGCGAAAGAATTGTTTGGTTGGTCTGATGGATGGACGGTGCGTTGCTCGCAGGATGTTCAAGGAGTGCCCGCACCCGGACGAGAACCAGAGGATGCACCTCAGCCGGGAGCTGGCGCTGGAGCCCAGGCAGATCAAGTTCTGGTTCCAGAACCGAAGGACGCAGATGAAGGCGCAGCACGAGCGCGCCGACAACTGCTTCCTGCGCGCGGAGAACGACAAGATCCGATGCGAGAACATCGCCATGCGCGAGGCCCTCAAGAACGTCATCTGCCCCACATGCGGCGGACCGCACTCCGGCGCCGCCGACGACTACTTCGACGAGCACAAGCTGCGCATGGAGAACGCGCACCTCAAGGAAGAGGCAAGCTTCGTTTACCTTGTCCCACATTTCGCCTTCTGTACCCGCACCACGATGGCAATGGCAGTAACACTGACACGATCGATCGGCATGGTGATTTTATTTGCAGCTTGACCGGGTGTCCAGCCTCACGTCCAAGTACCTGGGGCGGCCCATCACGCAGCTCCCGTCCATGCACCAGCCGCTCTCCATGTCCTCGCTCGACCTCTCCGTCGGCGGGCTCGGCAGCCCCGTGTCGGCGCTCGGCCCCTCGCTCGACCTCGACCCCTTCAGCGGCGGCGGCGGCTCGTCGGCGTTCCAGCTCCCCGCGCCCGTCTCGGAGATGGAGCGGCCCATGATGGCCGAGATGGCCACGCGGGCCATGGACGAGCTCATCAGGCTGGCGCAGGCCGGCGAGCACCTCTGGGCCAAGGCGGCCGGCGGGCGGGAGGTGCTCAATGTCGACACGTACGACAGCATCTTCGGTAAGCCCGGGATGAGCAGCTCCTTCCGCGGCCCCGACGTGCACGTCGAGGGATCCCGCGACTCCTGCCTCGTCCTCACCAGCGCCGTCGGCCTCGTCGACGTCTTCATGGACTGGGTGAGTAGTCTTTTTTGCTACTTCGATCGGTCCAGGGAATCGATGGTTCCCCTACTCACCGGCCACGTGCATTATTGGACATTGTTCTTCCAGAACACGTGGGCGGAGTTCTTCCCTACCATCGTCACCAGGGCGCGCACGGTGGACGTCCTCGTGAACGGCATGGCTGGCCGGAGCGAGTCTCTGGTGCTGGTAAGACACGACCACCACCGTGTCCATCACTTATCCGATCGACCAATGGAGCATTGTTCTGATGCTAGTTTCTGTGCCACGACGCAGATGTACGAGGAGCTGCACGTGATGACGCCGGTGGTGCCGACGCGCGAGCTCTGCTTCCTCCGCTACTGCCGGCAGATCGAGCAGGGCCTGTGGGCGATCGCCGACGTGTCCGTGGACCTGCAGCGAGACGCGCGCTACGGCGCGCCTCCGCCACGCTCACGCCGCCTCCCCTCCGGCTGCCTCATCGCCGACATGTCCAACGGGTACTCCAAGGTGACCTGGGTCGAACACACGGAGACGGAGGACAAGGCCCCCATCAACACGCTGTACCGCGACCTGGTCGGAAGCGGCGCCGCGTTCGGGGCGCACCGGTGGCTGGCGGCGCTGCAGAGAGCCTGCGAGCGGCACGCGTGCCTGGTGACGCCGCCGCACGGGCGGGACATCGCCGTGGCGGGGGTGACGGCGGAGGGCAGGAGGAGCATGATGAGGCTGTCGCAGCGGATGGTGGGCAGCTTCTGCGCGAGCCTGAGCGCGTCGCAGCTCCACCGGTGGACGACGCTGTCGGGCCCGGGCGCGGCGGGGTCGTCGGACGACGCGGCCGGCGTGCGCGTCATGGTGCACCGCAGCACGGACCCGGGGCAGCCCAGCGGCGTGGTGCTCAGCGCCGCCACCTCCATCTGGCTCCCCGTGCCGTGCGAGCGCGTGTTCGCGTTCGTCCGCGACGAGAACACGCGGTCCCAGTGGGACGTGCTGTCCCACGGCAACCCGGTCCAGGAGGTGTCGCGCATCCCCAACGGATCCCACCCCGGCAACTCCATCTCATTGCTCAGAGTAAGCATTGCCAATGGCGTCCGTAGCTACGTACTACGTATGTATGTTGTGTTAACGAAGTGTTTGATGGAATGCTCGCGTGATGTGCAGGGCCTGAACGCGAGCCAGAACAGCATGCTGATCCTGCAGGAGAGCTGCGCGGACTCCACGGGGTCGCTGGTGGTGTACGCGCCGATCGACCTCCCGGCGGCGAACGTGGTGATGAGCGGCGAGGACCCGTCGGCGATCCCGCTGCTGCCGTCGGGGTTCACCATCGTGCCCGACGGCCGCGCTCCGTCGTCCAACGGCACGGCGGGGTCTGTGGTGACGGTGGCGTTCCAGATCCTGGTGAGCAGCCTGCCGTCGTCTCGGCTGAACGCGGAGTCGGTGGCGACGGTGAACAGCCTGATCAGCACCACCGTGGAGCAGATCAAGGCGGCCTTGAATTGCGGCCATTGATGGCGCCCTGCCCCGCGCGCCCGCCTTCCGTCAGCGGGCGGGCGGGCGGGGAGTGAATTCGATTCCCCCTCCTCACTCATTCGTTCATTCAAGGCGGTCGATCGGCCCGAGTTCTTTGGTTGGTTGGGGTCCTTGAATGCTGCATTCATGGAGGAGCTAGCTAGCAGCAGGCCGTCGTGGTGGCGGTGTCGCTGGGTCGGGGTTCAGTTCGTCTGCTGGCTCCTCCGCTGTCGCCGCGCCGTCCGGTCGCCCTTGCATGCACGCACGCAGCCCGCCTACCTACCTGCTCCATCTTCTTCCTCGTCGTTACGTTTGGAGTTCTCGCTCGCATGCTCGTGCATGCAAATGCATGTGCACGTGTGATAGTCTGGATCGAAGTGGAGGCTTTTGCTTGAGCCCGAAGGAGTCAAGAACGCACCATGCTTGTCCCGTTTCCTCTCGCTGCCGCATCTCTCTATCCATCCATCGTTTTCCTCCATCTCTATCCACTCCACCCCAGTACTACTAGTAGCTTCTTGTTGTAGCTAGTTGCAGCAGAGGATGAATGGTTCGGGTATTGACTTCTGTCCATCAATGTAAAAGCCTTTCACAGATCACTTATTAATGGAACATTCAATTTCTTTCCACGCCAAGACGTACGAGAAAGTTTCTGAGCTCTTGTTTCATCATTGCCTATGTGACCTGCTTATTACTCTTGATGTGTACTACGTACTACAGTATGGTGGCAGTTAGTAGTTTCTGTCCGACCCCGCGTGCGTGCAGGCTGAGACGACGGACGTCGTGGTGTGGTGTTCCAACTTGAAGGAGCGAGCTCGCAGAGCGCAGGCTGTAAGCGGGGGCCACCGAGGTTGCATACTACTATGCAATGTATGCGTTCCAGCGTTTGCATGGCATTGGCATGGCATTGCGTCCCTTTCAACTTGCCATATTAATAGTGGTGGTTGGATTGAGTCGCCATGGCCGAAGCAAATGCTACCCATAGCACTATGCGCTCAAGGGGGCAGCTCGATCTTCAATTCCGTGGACCGTGGACGGATCAATACATGTATGGCGCACCAGGGGTCTGTTTGGTTCCTCGCACTGAAATTTCACGTTTTTTCTGTTTTGGCCCGCTAGAGATTGCATGGCTAGCCGGCTCTCCACCTCGTCCACAGAGCTTCCCTTGCTATCTCAATTTGGATATATTTGTCTCTCAAAAAAATTTGGATATATTTGTGATGGTGCCCCAGTATACCTGGGCATCGGCAGCCCGGCCCGGCTCGAAAAAGACTGATGGGTCGGGCTTTTACCTAAGCCAGATCTCCATGTGTTCCTCTGCCATCTGAACGACGCCATTACCTTGATCCTTGTTGTCAATAAGATGGCTTAGAGCCACCATCCGATCCCTGGGACTGAACCCACCATCGCATGATGATGTCGTAGAGGGCAGGGTGCACATCGGGAGGATAATTAAGTGTCCCTGATGGTGACGGTCATTAACTAGTACATTAGGGAGGATAGATGAACTGAAAGAGTAGTTGGTAATGAGACGTGGCTTCTCTAGTTCTTATCCTCCAAGACAATGGTCTTGGTCTCCTCATTCCGTTGTGCACCGTTTAGCTCTCTAAGCTTGGACACTTCGATGCAAACGGTTCTCTTCCTAAGATGATTGTACACATGCTATGAGGACACCTCGGCACCATAGAACTCAAACAATTTCCTGGCTACAGTGTTGAGGTCACCTCCTTAAACCCATTTTCAGTCCTCATCCCACTCTTGATGAGATCACACATCCTGTTAAGGACAAATGCAGAAAGGAAAGGAGTCCATTTCATTGTAACCCTCTTCATTGTCCTAGTGTTGTGTGTCTTACCATCTTTGACCACCTTCCTCCTAGCTAGGATGGCAACAACATTCTCAACCTGTTCCACCATGATAGAACACATGCTGGCAGGACCAGATAACATCTCTGCATTTTGTGGATAGGTGATCATGGGGAACGGGGCCTGGCTAAACTCTTCACATGCCATGGCCTACATTGGTCAACATTAGGACTAGAACAATGCAAAGTTACAACAAGATATACGAAATAAGATCAATGACTATTCCCTTCAAAAACTGAACCTACACATACTACACACAATCAAGGTTGAAGAGCTAAGCCCACACATACTACACACGAGCAAGGTTGAATAACTAAACCTACACATACTATACACGAGAAATATTGAAGAACTAAACCTACACATATTACACAGTAACAACAACAAAACTTTGAAAACCTTCTATAAGTCCACAAAGTCTTCTATCTATCAGTACAACATGCATATCATTAACTAATGATTAGCAAAATCAACCACGCGGCCACACATATCTACCGTTTAATGTACTTAGATATACCACATGCTCAAGGATCTGGCTACCAGGACTAGGATTTGCTAGTACTCACCGCCATCGGATAATTGGAGAAGGCAGTGGAGATCTCGAAGAAGAGGAGGAAGACCGCTAGCAGCTGTTGTCCAACACCGACCCAGGTAGACGGCGCCGCTTACATGCTCGTCGGTGAAGCTCCTTGCCAGTACGGAGAGAACGAAAGGAAGGAAATGGTGGCATGCGATTTGGTGCTGAGCCTAGCGATGATAAATAGATGTGCAAATAGGCGGGAGGTGACGGAATTTCTCCCGTCGACTAGCTCGCGCGGTCGCGCCATATCCGCCTTTGCACGAGCACGACACAACTTTCCCCCTTCTTGGCCACGTCGAGCTTGGCTCTATAGAAACCACCGAAATGGGGGTTCCTCTGCATGCATGACTAAAACTGCTTTAAGAACATTGCAGGCCGAGATTTAGAGGCCATGTAGGATGCTAAACGCAAGTTTTTTGGCCCATTGAAGTAGAGAAAAGTGGACAACCAAACATGCCCTTGCTCCATTGGTGCAGCTGTGTTTCAGGCCGGTGACAACATCTTTCTTTCAGAGAAAAATTAAGCAAACGGGATCTTGACTTCAGATCCTAGCCAATTCCATGCAAATTATCATCGTCCTTTGACTACTCTCTGTGGCATGGTGGATACGTGACGTGTGGCGTGTTGCTTGCAGACAGCTTCATGTGTATGCCTTCGGCAGCTTTTGTACGGCGGTATTGAATAATTGGGGGAGTGGCAATTAATTCCATAGTGTACTTAGCTAGTACTAGTGCAGCGACAGCGTAGAGCTTGTAATTGCGGTTTCGCTGTCGTTGGGCCGTCTTAAGAAAACTCTAATTAGCACTTGGTCAAGCAGGACACATATATGGGTACGTACAAAAAATGTGTGCATGATTTGCGTCAAATGCGGTTCCAAGGGCTTGATCATATATCAGGGTGTGATAGAGAAATTTGCTCATGCACGGACGCAACGGCGCAACGTACATATGGTCCCTATCCGCGAAACATGCGTGTTGGTTGGCTGGATACATCCATACATGCATCTATGCATGAGAGAACCTACTCTACTCTCGACGTACACCAAGGACAATTAAGCTAGCCATCCTTTAGCATTTAGCAACAAACGAGCTAGCTAGCTAGATAGAGCTAGTTTGGACCGTGTGCATCCAGTTCATGGCCCCAAATGTTGGGATGTGATTCACATGGTCCCAAATCTCCGACGCGCCTGTTATTTTGTTTTTTTGGTTCCTTGAATCTTTTTAGAGCTAAATTCGATTATTGCGAGGTAGAGATGACGACAACGCGATATGAGGCGGAGGTGGCCACGACATGGAGCACTGACTGTGCAATGAGGTATGGATCGACATGATCGAAGCTAGCAGCTATTGCGTATCGATGATGACAACTATAAGGTCGTACCCGAGGTGGAGGCAGGGCGTAAGTGTAAATTTTGGCGATGCTAGAGGACTAGGGTTTCGATGCTTGGGATGGGACTACCAGTGTTGGAGAAGAACTATGCACACTTGTGGTTAGAGGAATCACCTTCAATGGGGCAAGAGCAAGACCAAATAGGGAAGACATTCAACAAATGGATGTGGTCAATAAAGGACAAGTTGGCTAGGTGAAGTTCCAGTTGCTAGAGACAAGGAAGATATCAGAGTCGTGAGAAATATAGGTAGGACGGTAATAGGGGATTTTGGGTGAAGGTTGAGTAATGGTTGAAAACTAGAGTGAAATATTGGTTGTTGCATGAAGGCCGAACAAACCAATAATTAAAAGTGATTAAAGTAAAAAAAGGGGAAATTCAAATCCAACCTGAATTCCAGTTCATAATCCTGTGAACACATGTGTGTTGTCAAACCAAACATGTACATAGTAGGAGAGATAATTCAGGTCCAATTCGATTATTTTGATAAATTTAGACTAGATTGAAACAACATCCATATTTAGGCGAAATGCATCAAAGGTCACTAAAATCCGCTCTGTAAATTGTTCTGAAAGAAATATCGAAATTTCGAAAATTCTCTCAGTTCCGATTTTTTTAGTACTCCGACCGAAATTCGAAACCCTATTATTCGTACCTACATACTTGCTTAATCATCACCAGGTCTTGGCCATGCAATGCATATGCATGCATGCATGCGTAAGTAACATGCAAAGCCCTTAACTCCGCCCAGCTGGCCGGCCGATCGAACCCATGAATGTTGAATGAGCCGAGCTGCTAAAATTAACTGGAGCTAGCTACTCGATCGTCCTCGATCGATCTCTATCTTCAGGTCCGCGCGCGTCGCCAAAACTTCATTGCAAAGGTGCCGTAGCGCTGGCCTGGTCCTCGATCGCGATTGATTACCCCATGATGCTACTACTACCTAGCAGTGTGTGGTTTTAAGGTGCACTGTGTTTGCGTTAATGGCGCTAGCTGCTTAACGCATTCAGTCGACGCTGTCTGATCGACTGCACGAACAATCAAAACTCGGTAGTACTCCCCCATATGCATTCAGTAGTACTGGCAGTCGACGGCAGGGGTTAACTGAACTAGCCATGTGATGTGAAACAGGGTTGGGAAAATAGCTCGCACTGCGTCTAGTAAACAGAGGCATTCATATAGTCCCATATGCTCGCGGGGGCTTCAATGCCGTTAATTTAAGCCCATGTACGTACTACCACAACCTCTGCAGGTCTCTCAGCCTGAGAGGAAAACGCAGTTCGTTTATGATGGGGTAAATGCATGCAGATCCTCACAAATCATTGTGGAGCCGCACTGCTTGATGTTTGCGTTAATGTAGGCAGCAAGCACTGAAATCGCACTAAGTAGTCCTGCAACAGATGTTGTGGATGTTAGAGTCTACTACTCCAAGAATAAATTATTAAATAACTTGATTTCAGAAACGAAATGTGAGTTATATATAGTCCGTATCGCGGTCTTAACACCGGACTAGAGATTGTATAAGGGATATCCAACTGTATCACATTAAATATAAAGATTAGCGGGGACAATATCTTTCTGTGTGCAAATTGGACAAGGCACTATACGGACTGAAACAGGCACCTCCAGCATCGTATTCTCATTTAAGCTCACAATTACTCTCTCTTGGCTTTGTTATGTTCGAGTCGGATACTACATTATTTATCTATAACAAGTCAAAATTTGACATTTTCATGCTTATTTATGTTGATGATATCATAGTAGTAAGTTTCTCCTATTGGAGATATGCCCAAGAGACAATAATAAAGAGATTATTATCATATCTTCATGCTTATAATAAATGTTTACATACCATGCTATAATTATATTAATCGAAAACATTAATACTTGTGTGATTTGTAAACATAAAAGAGTCCCTAGTAAAGCCTTTTGTTAAACTAGCTTGTTGGTTAATATATGATCATGGTTTCCTGATCATGAACATTGAGATGTTATTAACAATAATATCATATCATTAGAAGAATGGTATGATGGACATACTCCTATAGTTAAGCATAGCATAAAGATCAAGTCATTTAATATAGTTCAGTTATTATAAGCTTTCAGATACATAGTAACCTAAATCCTTCGACCAGATCATGCTAATCACCATCACCGGATGGATGCTTTGATGACATCAAACACCACACCGTAACTAGGTGGCTATAAAGGTGACATTGAGTGTTCGGAAAGTATGTGTTGAGGCACATGGATCAAGAATGGGATATGTCCATCCATATGACAGATAGATATATTCGAGGCCCTTTCGGTGGAATGTCATCCAATTACCTTGCAAGCATATAACTAGCTCACAAGGGATCACATATCACATGAACGAGAAAAGAGTACTTATCTATAACGAGGTTGAACTAGGTATGCAGAGATACCGACGATCAAACCTCGGATAAGTAAACTATCGCGAGACAAAGGGAAATTGGTATCGTATGTAAGTGGTTCATTCGATCGCAAAGTGATCGTAGAAATATGTGGGAACCATATGAATTTCTAGATTCCTCTATTGGTTATTGATCGAAGAATTGTCTCGGTCATGTCCGCGTAATTCATGAACCGTAGGGAGACACACTTAAGGATTCGATGTTGTTTAGTAGATATGGAATGTAAGTAGGGAGACTGAATATTGTTCAGAGTCTCAGATGGGATCCGGGATATCACGAGGAGATCCGGAATGGTCCGGAGAATAAGATTCATAAAAGGAAAGTCCAATTCCGGAGTTTGGGAATGATTCCGATGATTTCATCGGAGAGGTTCTAGAAGGGTCTAGAAGGTTCACAGGACCGGAAGGGGAAGGGAACATGAATGTGTCATGGATAAGTGGAATGATTTGATCATGTCCTAGGTCACTTGGTTGGGCATTAGCAAGAAAAAAAGAAAGCTCCAAATTGAAAGTCAAAAGGCAAGTTTGAAAATTCAAACTGAGACAATGTTTCCTAGTGGAGGAAGGAAAGAATCCTTCTTTCCCTCCACCACAAGCCAACAAGGAGAGAGAGTTGGGGAAGGATTCAAACTCCCCTCTCCCAAGCTGCCCTCCCTCTCATAAATAGAGGGGAGGGGGTGCCCCAAGAGACACACAACCAGCCCCTCCCCACACCCCCACCGTCGCGCCGCCGCCGCCTCGCGCCACCGCCGGATCATCGACACCTCCCTAGCCGCTGCCGAATCCACCTCCTCCTCTCCGGCCTTCTAAACCCTAGATTGCCGGAAACCCTAGATCCACCATAACCTACTCCGGCTTAGGCGAAGCCCTGCAGGATTTTCCCTCTACTTCGACACTGCCACGTCGTCTTCCGAATCGCGAGGGGAGAACTACAACCTCTGTTGCCTGCTGGAACAAGGGAGGGAAAGATCTTCATCGAGTACCGAACGTGTGACCGACTGCGGAAGCGCTGCCGGAATGCAGCGCTAGAAGGATCATCTACGCGATCTTGAGATCGACAAGTGTACGACTACATCACCCATGAAAATCTACTCTCCTTAACCGCTTTGGAATCTTCAAGGGTGAGTACTCTAATCGACTCGTTGCTACAATCTAGTAGATAGATCTTGGCTTGTTTGTGTGCATGCGGTAGAAATTTTTTGTTTTCCATGCTACGAACCCCTACAGTGGTATCAGAACCGTGTCTATATGTAGATCTGTTGCACGAGTAGAACACAATGGTCATTATAGACGTTGATGCTTTTGTTGACGATTGCTTCGTGTGTACTTTGCATCTTGCAGGATGGTGGGATGAAGCGGCTCGGCTAACCTTACATGACATCGTTCATGAGACTTGCTCCACGCTTGACATGCAACTTGTATTGCATAAGTGGCTTTGCGGGTGCCTGTTTCTCCCAACATAGTGAAGATTAAATTTACAACGGGTGATTGACAATACTAGTATCAACGTTGCGGTTCTTGTTTGTAAGTTAGAACGACACTTGATGAAAGCCCCAAACTACGTAAAACATGCAAAGAAAATTAGAGGCGTCTAAATTTGTTTTGTAGGGGTGTGCTGTGATGTGATATGGCCATGATTGTAATTATATATGGTGTATGAAATGTTCCTTATTATAAGTCGGCAACCGGCAGGAGCCATATGGTTGTTTTTTAATTTTGTCTAGACCCGTGTGTCTATTATTCAAAGTAGTTATAATAGTAGATGCTGGTGGACGACAACCATGGAGAGACGCCATTGATCTTGACGCCACGCCGGTGATGATGGAGATAGTTCGTGCTTGAAGATGGAGATCAGAAGCACAAGAAGAAAGGACATATCATATCAAATATTTTGAATTGCATGTGATGTTAATCCTTTAATGCATCTTGTATTGCTTAGTTCACGACGGTAGCATTATAAGATTATCCATCTCACAAAATATCAAGTTATAGAGTGTTCGTCCGTAGTAGGCACCGTTGCCAAAGATCGTTGTTTCGAAGCACCACGTGATGATCGGGTGTGTTAGATTCTACGAGTGTAAACAATGGGAGCAAGCCAGATTTGCTCATGCTAAAGCTAAGGTTTGGTCTTGACGAGCCTAGCATGTACAGACTGTAGGGATTCGTAGCATGGAAAACAAAAAAATTCTATCGCATACAAACAAACAAGCCAAGATCTATCTACTAGATTGTAGCAACGAGTCGATGGAATAACTTACCCTCGAAGATTCCAAAGTGTTTAACGAGAGCGGATTCTCGTGGGTGATGTAGTCGTACTCTTTCCGATCTCAAGATCGTGTAGACGATCCTTCCCGGCGTTAAAACGCGCTTCCATGATCGGTCACACGTTCGGTTTCGGCGAAGACCTTCCTCTCCTTGTTCCAAAGAAAGGCGGAGGTTGTAGCACTCTCCTCGCGATTCCGGCGACAACGGCGTGGTACCGAAAGTAGAGGAAATCCATGCAGGCTTAAGCCGGAGCGAGTATGGTGGAGTATGAGAGAGGGCTATTAGTGGTCTAGAGATTAGACACACCAATCAGAAGGCTCTAAACCGCAGGCTAAAGCAATTAGAAGCTCTAAATCAGAACGGCTCTAAACCGGAGATTAGAGGTAGAAACTTGTGTGTCTCAAGGAGGAGGCCCTGCACCTCCTTTTATAGGTGGAGGGGCTTGGCGCGCCAGGGAGGGAGGGGAGTCCCTCCCCAACTCGGCCTAGGGCTGGCCGCCGGCCTCTCCTCCAAGTTGGTTTCAACCTCCTCTTGCTTGTTTCCCACAGTTTCCTGTTTCCCACAGTTTCCTGTTTTCCACAGTTTCCTGTTTTAGCCGTTTGACTTTCAAACTGGCAATTTGACTTTTCAGTTTTGGAACAGCAAGAACACTTAGTACATGATGCAATCATTCAATGACACATTCATGTACCCTCCTTTCGAGTCTTGGACAATCCGGAACCTTCTAGAACATTCCCATGAAAACACGAATCATTCCCGAACTCAAAGCAGGACTTTCCTTATATGAATCTTATTCTCCGGACCATTCGGATCACCTCGTGATATCCGGATCCCATCCGAGACTCCGAACAACATTCGGTCTCTTTCTCATAATACCATAACTACTCAAACAACGTCGAATCCTTAAGTGTGTCTCCCTACGGTTCGTGAATTATGCGGACATGATCGAGACACTTCTCCGAACAATAACCAATAGAGGAATCTGGAAATTCATATGGCTCCCACATATTTCTACGATTACTTTGCGATCGAATGAACCACTTACATACGATACCAATTTCCCTTTGTCTCACGATAGTTTACTTATCCGAGATTATGATCGTCGGTATCTCTGCATACCTAGTTCAACCTCGTTACCGATAAGTACTCTTTTATCGTTCCCGTGATATGTGATACCTTGTGACCCAGTCACATGCTTGCAAGCTAATTGGATGACATTCCACCGAGAGGGCCCAGAGTATATCTATCCGTCATATGGATGGACAAATCCCACTCTTGATCCATGTGTTTCAACCAATACTTTCCGAACACTCAATGCCACCTTTATAGCTACCCAGTTACGGTGTGGTGTTTGATGTCATCAAAGCATCCATCCGGTAAAGGTGATATGCATGATCTCATGGTCGAAGGAATTAGGTTACTATGTATCAGAAAGCATATAGCAATTGAACTATTGAAATGACTTGATCTTTATGCTACGCTTATCTATAGGAGTATGTCCACCATATCATTCTCCTAACGATATGATCTTGTTGTTGATAACATCTCAATGTTCATGATAGGGAAACCACAATCATTAATCAACCAACAAGCTAGTGAAGTATAGAGGCTATACTAGGGACTTCAAATTAAGTTTACAAATCACACAAGTATTAATGTTTCCTTGTTATTACTATTATAGCATGAATGTAAACATTTATCATAAACACAAAGATATAATAATAACTACATTTATTATTGCCTCTAGGGCATATCTCCAACAGTCTCCCACTTGCACTAGAGTCATCTAATCTAGATTACATGGTAATATACCGAACACCCATGGCAGTTTGGTGTTGGTCATGTTTTGCCCTCGGGAGAGGTTTAGTCAACGGATCCGCCACATTCGGATCTGTGTACTTTGCAAATCTTTATATCCCCATCCGGATATGTTCTCGAATAGCGTGAAAACGCAGCTTGATATGCTTGACTTCTTGTGTGACCTTGGTTCTTGCGCATTGGCTATGGCACCCATGTTATCACAGTAGATAGACATTGGGTCCAGCACTAGGAACCACACCCGACTCTATAATGAACTCTTTCATCCATATCGCTTCTTGTGAAGCCTCCGGGCGACCATGTATTCGATTCAGTTGAAGATCTCGCCACAACGCTTTGCTTTGCACTCCTCCATTAATCGCTGCACCATTCAAAATAAATACGTATCCAGTTGTGATTTAGAATCATCCGGATCGGTGTTCCAACTAGCATCGGTGTAACCATTAACAACGAGTTCATCACCTCCATAAGAAAGAACCATATCCTTAGTTCTTCTCAAGTACTTAAGGATGTTTTTGACATTGTCCAATGATCCACTCTGGATCACTTTGATATCTGCTAGTTAAACTAACGGATATGCAATATCGGGTCTAGTACATAGCATGGCATACATTAGAGATCCTATGGCTGAGGCATAGGGAGTCTTACTCATCCTTTCTCTATCTTCTTAGATGTCGGACTTTGAGTTTTACTCAAGGTCGTATTAGCAACATGGGTAAGAACCCTTTCTTGCTTTCTTCCATTCCAAACCTCTTTAGAACTTTGTCCAAATATGTACTCTGTGACAATGATATTTGGCGTTTCGATCTATCTCTATAAATCTTTATGCCTAATATGTAAGCTGCTTCGCCAAGATCCTTCATTGAAAATCTATTATTCAAATATTCCTTGACACTATTAAGAAGGTCTACATCATTGACAATCAACAATATGTCATCCACATATAGTATTAAGAATGCTACAGAGCTCCCACTCACTTTCTTGTAAATACAAGCTTCTCCATAAGTTTGTATAAAACCAAAACTTTTGATCACCTTATAAAAACGTTGATTCCAACTTCGGGATGCTTGCTTCAATCCATAGATGGACCGTTGAAGTTTGCATACCTTGTTAGCATCTTTAGGATCGACAAAACCTTTGGGTTGTATCATATACAACTCTTCATCAATATCTCCATTGAGGAATGCTGTTTTGACATCCATCTGCCATATCTCATAATCAAAATATGCAGCGATTGCTAACATAATCCTCACAGACTTTAGCTTCGCTACCGGTGAGAAAGTCTCATCGTAGTCAACTCCTTGAATTTGTAGAAACCCTTTTTGCAAGTCGAGCTTTATAGACGAGAACATTACCATCGACTGTTTTCTTCTTGAAAATCCATTTGTTCTCGACCTTCCGGCCATCCGGTAAGTCCACCAAAGTCCATACTTGGTTTTCGTACATGGATCCAATCTCGGATTTCATGGCTTCTTGCCATTTATTGGAATCTGGGCTCATCATCGCTTCCTCATATGTCTCGGGGTCATCGGTGTTGTCCACCAACATGACACTCATAACGGGATCATACCAATCTGGAGTGGTACGAGTTCTCGTTGACCTCCGAGGCTCTGTAGCAACTTCAACCGAAGTTTCATGATCATCATCATTAGCTTCCTCTCTAATTGGTGCAGGCACCACTGGAACTTCTTCTGGTGCTGCGCTACTCGCAATTTGGAGAGAAGGTTCGACAACCTCGTCGAGTTCTACTTTCCTTCCAGTCACTTCTTTCGAGAGAAATTCCTTCTCTAGAAAGGATCCATTCTTGGCAACGAAGATTTTGCCTTCGGATCTATTATAGAAGGTATACCCAATAGTTTCCTTCGGGTATCCTATGAATACGCATTTTTCCGCTTTGGGTTCAAGCTTGTCCGGCTGTAACTTCATTACATAGGCTTCGCATCCCCAAACTTTAAGGAACGACAATTTAGGTTTCTTCCCAAACCATAATTCATACGCTGTCGTTTCAACGGATTTAGACGGTGCCCTATTTAAAGTGAATGCGGCTGTTTCTAATGCATAACCCCAAAATGATAGCGGTAAATCTGTAAGTGACATCATAGAACGAACCATATATAAAAGAGTTCGATTACGACGTTCGGACACACCATTACTGTTGTGGTGTTCCGGTGTGTCAATTGTGAAAGTATTCGCACTTCTTTAAATGCTCGCCAAACTCGTAACAGATATCCACCTCCACGATCGAGCGTAGAAATTTAATCTTCTTGTTACGTTGATTCTCTACCTCACTTTGAAACTCCTTAAACTTCTCGAAGTTTCGGACTTATGTTTCATGAAATAGATATACCCATATCTACTCAAGTCATCCGTGAAGGTAAGAACATAACGATAACCATCACGATGCTACACTCATTGGACCACACACATCGGTATGTATGATTTCCAATAAGTCCGCTCGCTCCATCATACCAGAAAATGGAGTCTTAGTCATTTTTCCCATCAGACATGCTTCGCATCTTTCAAGTGATTCAAAATCAAGTGATTCAAGAAGTCCATCGGAATGGAGTTTCTTCATACGCTTCACTCCAATGTGACCAAGCCGACAGTGCCACATATAGGTCGAATTATCGCTTGATTTCAAACGTTTAGCCTCAATGTTGTTGATATGTGTATTTCCACTATCGAGATTCAATAAGAATAGACCATCTATCAAAGGTGCATGTGCATAAAACATATTACTCATATAAATCGAACAACCATTATTCTCTGACTTAAGCAAGTAACCATCTCGCAATAAACAAGATCTCGATATAATGTTCATGCTCAACACAGGAACTAAATAACAATTATTTAAGTATAAAACTAATCCCGATGGTAGATGAAGGGGTAGCATGCCGACCGCGATCACATCAACCTTTGATCCGTTTCCCACGCGCATCGTCACCTCGTTCTTCGCTAGCTTCCGTTTATTCTGCAAGCTGTTTGAGTTACAAATATGAGCAACGAACCAAGATCAAATACCCAGGCACTACTACGAGTACTAGTGAGATACACATCAATAACATGTATATCATATATACCTTTTTTCTTGATGTTGTCGTTCTTCAGATCCGCCAAGTACTTTGGGCAATTCCGCTTCCAGTGACCTTCTCCCTTGTAGTAAAGCACTCGGTTTTGTGCTTGGGTCCAGCCTTGGTCTTCTTCGCCGGCGTGGTAACTTTCTTACCACCCTTCTTGAAGTGTCCCTTTTGCTTAGACTTGCCTTTCTTGAGTTTGGTGGTCTTATTGACCAACAACACTTGGTGATCTTTCTTGATCTCCACTTCTGCAGATTTTAACATAGCAAGCAGTTACGCAACTCTTTGTTCATGTTACGCATGTTGTAGTTCATCACAAAGTTCTGTAACTTGGTGGCGATCCTTTGAGGACGCGATAAATCCCCAAAGCATAAGGAATCACTATACCCAAGCTTTGAAGTTTGTTTGCGTGCCCGGACATCTTAAGCACATGCTCACCGACGAGCTGCCCTCTTCCATCTTGCGGTTAAAGAACTTTTCGGAAGCCTCATAGCTTTCAATTGCCGCATGAGTCTCAAAAATCAATTTGAGATCCTCGACAATATCATATGGGTCGACTCTTCAAACCTTTTACAAGCTCGATTCTAAACCATACAAGATAGCGCCTTTGAACTATGGAGTCTTGATTCTTCCGGCGAGGTAAACATTCTTTACTTCATCGGGAGCATCAATTTGGTGGGTCACCTAGCGGTGCATCCAAGACATAGGTCAAATTACCATGTGAGGACAATCCTCAAATTGCGGAACCAATCCATAAGTTGCTTCCATTGTTTTTCAACTTTTCTTTCTCTGAGAGGAACGCATTAAAATTGATGGTAGGGCTGCCATTGATCTACAACATATTTGCAATAGTTTAGACTAAGTTTATGACAAATTGAGTTCAAATTAATTAATGAAATTAAACTAGGTGAACTCCCACTCAAAACAACATCCCTCACATTGTTTTAGTGATCACATGAACCAAATCCACTACATCAACACCGATCATCACGAGAGTTGATATAGTTTCAATGGCGAACAATCGTCATGTTCATCATATCTACTATACGATTCATGCTTTACCTTTCGGTGATCCGTGTTCCGAGACCATGTCTGTACATGCTAGGCTCGTCAAGGTCAAACCTTAGTTTCTGCATGAGCAAATCTGGCTTGCTCACGTTGTATACACTTGCAGAATCTAACACACCCGATCATCACGTGGTGCTTCGAAACAACAAGCTTTAGCAACGGTGCTAACTAAGGGTGAACACTTTATGATTTGAAATTCATGTGCATGAGGGATCATCTTATAATGCTACCGTCTTCTACTAAGCAATACAAGATGCATAAAGGATTAACATCACATGCAATTCATAATATGTGATATGATATGGCCTTTCTTCTTTGTGCTTCCGATCTCCATCTTCAAGCACGAACATGATCTCCATCATCACCGGCATTGCATCAAGGTCAATGGCTTCACCATGGTTGTCGCCCATCGGCTTCAACTATTACAACTACTTTGAATAGACACGCGGGTCTTAACATAAATTAAAGACAACCATATGGCTCCCGCGGTTGCCAACTTACAATAAGGAACATTGCATACATCAAATATAATCACAATCATGGCCATATCACATCATCGCACACCCCGCAAAACAAAGTTACGCCTCTACTTTCTTTGCATATTTTACGTGGTTTGGGGCTTTCAATAAGTGTCGTTCTAACTTACGAACAAGAACCACAACATTGATACTAGCATTATTGATCACCCGTTGTAAATTGGATCTTAACTATGCTAGGAAAGCAGGCACCATAAAGCCACTTATGCAATACAAGTTGCATGTTAAGCGTGGAGCAAGTCTCATGAACGATGTCATGTAAGGTTAGCCGGCGCTTCATCCCAACATACCGCAAGATGCAAAGTACACAAAAAGCAATCGACAATAAAAGCATCAACGCCCACAATGACCATTGTGTTCTACTCGTGCAATAGATCTACATATAGACACGGCTCGATACCCTTTGGGGTTCGTAGCATGGAAAACAAAAATTTCTATCGCATACAAACAAACAAGCCAAGATCTATCTACTAGATTGTAGCAACGAGTCGATGGAATAACTTACCCTCGAAGATTCCAAAGTGTTTAACGAGGATTCTCGTGGGTGATGTAGTCGTACTCTTTCCGATCTCAAGATCGTGTAGATGATCCTTCCGGCTGCGTTCCAAGCAGCGCTTCCGATCGGTCACATGTTCGGTACTTTCGGAAGACCTTCCTATCCCTTGTTCCAAGGCAGCGGAGGTTGTAGCACTCTCCTCGCGATTCCGGCTGACAACGGCGTGGTACCGAAGTAGAGGAAATCCTGAGGCTTCGCCTTAAGCCGAGGCGAGTATGGTGGAGTATGAGAGGGATATTAGTGGTCTAGAGATTAGACACACCAATTAGAAGGCTCTAAACCGCAGGCTAAAGCAATTAGAAGCTCTAAACCAAACGGCTCTAAACCGGAGATTAGAGGTAGAAACTTGTGTGTCTCAAGGAGGAGGCCCTGCCCCTCCTTTTATAGGTGGAGGGGCTTGGCGCGCCAGGGAGGGAGGGGAGTCCCTCCCCAACTCGGCCTAGGGCTGGCCGCCGGCTTGGAGGAGAGGAACTCCTCCTCCAAGTTGGTTTCAACCTCCTCTTGCTTGTTTCCCACAGTTTCCTGTTTCCCACAGTTTCCTGTTTTCCACAGTTTCCTGTTTTAGCCGTTTGACTTTCAAACTGGCAATTTGACTTTTCAGTTTTGGAACAAGAACACTTAGTACATGATGCAATCATTCAATGACACATTCATGTACCCTCCCTTTCGAGTGCTTAGGACAATCCGAACCTTCTAGAACATTCCCGATGAAAACACGGAATCATTCCCGAACTCCAAAGCGGGACTTTCCTTATATGAATCTTATTCTCCGGACCATTCCGGATCACCTCGTGATATCCGGATCCCATCCGAGACTCGAACAACATTCGGTCTCTTTCTCATAATACCATAACTACTCAAACAACGTCGAATCCTTAAGTGTGTCTCCCTACGGTTCGTGAATTATGCGGACATGATCGAGACACTTCTCGAACAATAACCAATAGAGGAATCTGGAAATTCATATGGCTCCCACATATTTCTCGATTACTTTGCGATCGAATGAACCACTTACATACGATACCAATTTCCCTTTGTCTCACGATAGTTTACTTATCCGAGGTTATGATCGTTGTATCTCTGCATACCTAGTTCAACCTCGTTAGATAAGTACTCTTTTATCGTTCCGTGATATGTGATACCTTGTGACCAGTCACATGCTTGCAAGCTAATTGGATGACATTCCACCGAGAGGGCCTGAGTATATCTATCCGTCATATGGATGGACAAATCCCACTCTTGATCCATGTGTTTCAACCAATACTTTCCGAACACTCAATGCCACCTTTATAGCCACCCGATTCGGTGTGGTGTTTGATGTCATCAAAGCATCCATCCGTAAAGGTGATATGCATGATCTCATGGTCGAAGGAATTAGGTTACTATGTATCAGAAAGCATATAGCAATTGAACTATTGAAATGACTTGATCTTTATGCTACGCTTATCTATAGGAGTATGTCCACCATATCATTCTCCTAACGATATGATCTTGTTGTTGATAACATCTCAATGTTCATGATAGGGAAACCACAATCATTAATCAACCAACCAGCTAGTGAAGTATAGAGGCTATACTAGGGACTTCAAATTAAGTTTACAAATCACACAAGTATTAATGTTTCCTTGTTAATACTATTATAGCATGAATGTAAACATTTATCATAAACACAAAGATATAATAATAACTACATTTATTATTGCCTCTAGGGCATATCTCCAACACAGACATGGTCTCGAAACACGGAATACCGAAAGGTAAAGCACGAGTCATATAGATGATATGATGAACATGATGATTGTTCGCCTTTGAAACTATATCATGTCACATGATGATCGGACTTGGTGTAGTGAATTTGGTTCGTGTGATCACTAAAATAATGTGAGGGATATTGTTTTGAGTGGGAGTTCAACAGCAATATGATTAAAAGTTGAACACTATTTATCATAAATTAAATCAAAGTGAATTTGCATAGTTGTTGTAGTCATTGGCATCCATTTACCACCTTGCGCTTAATTATAATTGAGATAATAGAACTATAGAATTCTGGTTAATTAATTACGAACTGATATTGTATTGTTTTGAAGTGTTAATCTAAAGTTTAAAAGTCCTATTGCAAACTTTCAGTAAGTTCCGGTTACTCCGTGAAGTTTAATAATTGGTATTAAATCAAGAGTAACAATTCTAGTGTTAGTATATAAGTATCATGTTTATGTGCATGATTCTTGATATTCAAAAGATTGTTTTAATATCAAGGTCATCTAGGAACATCATATGTGGAAGATATTGCGATATCTAAAATGTTGTTTTTTATTATAACATGATAGAGTATAATATGGCAAAGTTTATGTTCTCATATTTGATGGGAATTTTCAAAAGGTTGGAGACGCTAGTCGTTCTAATCCTCTAAAAGGTTTGAAGAACAACATTATACTCGTGATTCACCGTTATAAGCTAAAACAACTTGATCATGAATAATTCCATGATAAGGATGAATATTTGACGTAGGTAAAATATTTACTACACCAAGAGATTACTAAAAAATGGAATTTGAAAGAACACCAAACATTTGATGATAGTTATCTACTTCAAAGTGCAAGTCCAAAGACATTGGTATTTAACTATACATGCTTTGGACTATGTGTTATGTGTATGGCTCCACTATTGATGTTGATAGATTCTTTCAAACAAAAAAGGAAATACTGAAAGAGAATCTCATAAATATATGGCAGAAAAGAAAAGGCCAGAATTATTCAGCTTTGGTATATAGAGGATATACGTGTTATGGTTGTATTCTTTGCTTGTTAAATAATGTGGTTCTTAAGTATTAGATACTGAATTTGTTGGTGTGAATCGTCATACGAAACAACACAATTCATGAACTATAATGGCCTAAGTAACCAACAAAAGAATATGTGATGATGCTCATCGAGAACAAATAAAGGGTTATTGTGTTGCTCGTTGAAATCAAAGCTTGCCTTCAAGATTTGTTTTATCAGGTATTTTAAGAACAAAAGGGTTGTTCAAATAATTGTCGTAATCCATAAAAGATGGATGATTTACAAATCTCGTTGGAGAAATCACATCCATAAAACTAGTGCTAAAATTGTCGAAAGAAAAATTGTTCGATATATCACTCAAGAAGTGACATCGCCGTTTAAATTATATTGGAAAGAGAACATGAAAGAAACCCATACTTGATGGAATTTTGGAGTCTTTTGATTTTTGATCGAATAACGCTTGTGAAACTTTCCTAGAGATAATTAAAACTCTGTTCATAGGCCAAAGGGAACAGATAACTAGCTTATTGGAACTTGTACATATTGTTGTATGAAGTCCATTATGTGTAGTCAAGAGCGATGGATTTCAACTTCATATGCTTTATTCAAAAATTTGAGTGAATATTTACTTAATAAGGATGAAGTGTGGAACATTTGAAAAGTTCAAAGACTTTCAAGATGAAGTGCAAAATCAATGTAACAAGAAAATAAAGAATTTATGATAGGATCATAAAGGAAGATATTTGAGTTACAACTTTAGCATAACACCTTAGATTTAAGGAATCGTTCTATGGATTTACATTTCCCTAAATACCATAAGAGTATGGAGTGTTTGAGATATGTAATGAAACCTTGTTTGACATGGTAAGATCAAAGGTGTAATTTATAAAACTGCCATTATATTTTAAAGATTAAAGCTTTAGAGACTACCGTTTTTTCCACTGAAAAGAGCTCCATTATAATCCCTTGAAATGACACCATATAAAGTTATGGTTTGGGATAAAACCCAAGTTGTCCTTTCTTAAACATTGGTATGCTATGCATAAGAAAGATGTTTGCAACCAAAATCGGATAAACATATCTTTTTGTGTTATTTCAAATAATCGTTGAGTATTCCTCCATAACACCAAAGACAAAAAATGTTTGTCGCTTAGAACGTCAAGTTTCTTTGAGAAAGGAATTTTCCGTGAAAAGTTAAATGGGAGGACAATAGAATTTTGATAAGGTTAAAAGAACCTTAGCTATATGTGCAAAGTTGCGCAACGCCAAAAAGTGTTTCGGAGGCAGCATCAATGCTCATTTCTCACGTGCCTCAAAGGATGTGGTTACGGAGGTCTAAGTTCCTATTGAACCAAGTAGGTCGGATAAACAATCAAATACCAAGATTTGAGGGTTGAATCATTATTTGACAATAATGAACCGACTACATGCAAAGAAGCAATGATAGGCCCTGACTCCGTCAAATGGCTTGGAGCCATAAAATCTTTGATAGTTCCATACACGATAAATCAAGCTTTGAACTTGAAAAACCCTTTGGAAAGGTGTAAAACCTTACAGTCGTGTTTGGATCTATAAAGAAATAGACATGAATGTTTCACATCTATGAAATAGTCAACATGTTGGGAAAGAGTTCACAATAATTTCCAAGGTTGACTATGACAAGATTTGATCTTTCATAGCGATGTTTAGTCTAGATGGATTAATATAGCAACCACTACATATAATTTTATTATGTGGTAGTTGAATAAACAAAACAAGTTCTTCTGATAGAATTGTTACCTAGGACATGTGCATAACATGGTCCATAGGGTTTTGTTAATTGAAAGGATGTTAAAAGCGTATGCAAACTACAATGGTTGAAGTGAGCATCGCGGAGTTGGAATCTTCACCATGATGAAACTGTTAAAAGAGTTTAAATCCACCAGAGACGATGAAGATGTTTGCATTTGCAAGAAATTAAGTGGGAGCGCTAAGACATATTTCTAATACATTATGTGGAAGACATATTGTTAATTGGAAATGATGTATCTTTTATTAACACATGTTAAGAATTTCATCTCGATGAAAGACTTAGGCAAAACCCGAATGTTTGGCATCAATATCTATATAGATAGATTGAGACGCTAATATGGTTGTGCCAAATGTACATAGATGAGATATTGAATGAGTTCAATATGGAAATAACAAAAAAGGTTCTTTCCACATAAAAAGGATGAAATAGAAATTCAAGTGTATCGACACTTGGTAAGTGAAACAAAGATTCAAGTATAGATTGATACTTGATGATTGAAATCACAAAGAGAGTTTATCAATCAAATTGTGATATGTACACATCCAGATATGTCATGTACTCTAAATGTTATGAGCATATACCAGAATGATTCATAAAGTGATCATTGGACGATAGTAAGGATATTCTTATGATCTTCTAGAAGAACTAAGAATATATTATTTTGTAGAAGTGACAAATAGATGGTTAGTTCATCATAAAAGTACTACATTGATACTAGTTTTGGCACAAAGTACAAATCAAGTTTATCTCAATCTAAACTAAGGGTGGCACAATATAATGGAAATTAAGTTCCATAATGGATTTGGATAAGTTCCAAAGTTAAGACATTGTGACAAATACTACAACAAAAGGCTAAGTATATGACTGCTATTATAGCATCAAAAGAGGGCATTTATGTTAAGTAGTTTGTTATCAAACTAGGTGTGGTTCACAGCAGGATAGTACCATGAAGATATATTGTACGACAATATTATCAACATGTTTTAACCCCAAGGAACCAAAGGTCTCACCAAAGGACCAAATTTATACAAAGCCATCTCATTAGAGAATGAGTGATGCGTAGATACGCAAAGACATGCAATTACACATGGACCTAAAAGAGTCGGATCCAAAGATCAGTTGACCACTAGCAATCGTGTAAATACAACACCAGAAAGCTATAGGTGTTGAATACACAAAGTTTTGAAACTAGATTATTGTCTCTAATGCAAGTGGGAGACTGTTGGAGATATGCCCAAGAGGCAATAATAAATAGGTTATTATCATATCTTCATGCTTATGATAAATGTTTACATACCATGTTATAATTGTATTAATCAGAAACATTAATACTTGTGTGATTTGTAAACATAAAAGAGTCCCTAGTAAAGCCTCTTGTTAAACTAGCTTGTTGGTTAATATATGATCATGGTTTCCTGATCATGAACATTGAGATGTTATTAACAACAAGATCATATCATTAGGAGAATGGTATGATGGACATACTCCTATAGATAAGCGTAGCATAAAGATCAAAGTCATTTCAATAGTTCGTTTGCTATAAGCTTTCTCATACATAGTAACCTAATTCCTTCGACCATGAGATCATGCTAATCACCATCACCGGAAGGATGCTTTGATGACATCAAACACCACACCGTGAATCGGGTGGCTATAATTGGCATCGAGTGTTTGGAAAGTATGTGTTGAGGCACATGGATCAAGAGTGGGATTTGTCCATCCATATGACAAATAGATATACTTTGGGCCCTCTAGGTGGAATGTCATCAATTAGCTTGCAAGCATGTGTGGCTCACAAGGGATCACATATCACATGAGCGAGAAAAAGTACTTATCGGTAACGAGGTTGAACTAGGTATGCGAGATAAGCGATCAAACCTCGGATAAGTAAACTATCGCGAGACAAAGGGAAATTGGTATCGTATGTAAGTGGTTCATTCGATCAAAGTAATCATAGAAATATATGGAGCCATATGAATTTCCAGATTCCTCTATTGGTTATTGATCAAGAAGTGTCTCGGTCATGTCCGCGTAATTCACGAACCGTAGGGAGACACATAAGGATTCGATGTTGTTTAGTAGATATGGAATGTAAGTAGGAGACCGAATGTTGTTCGGAGTCTCGGATGGGATCCGGGATATCACGAGGAGTTCGAATGGTCGAGAATAAGATTCATATAAGGAAAGTCCAAATCGAGTTGGAATGATTAGATGATTTCATCGAGAGGTTCTAGGAGGGTCTAGAAGGTTCACCGGACCGGAAGGGGAAGGGAACATGAATGTGTCATGGATAAGTGGAATGATTGGATCATGTCCTAGGTCACTTGGTTGGGCATTAGTAAGAAAAAAAGCTCTAAATTTAAAGTCAAAAGGCAAGTTTGAAAAGTCAAACTGGGACAATGTTTCCTAGTGGAGGAAGGAAAGAATCCTTCTTTCCCTACACCACAAGCCAACAAGGAGAGGGAGTTGGGGAAGGATTCAAACTCTCCTCTCCCAAGATGCCCTCCCTCTCATAAATAGAGGGAAGGGGGTGCCCGAAGAGACACACAACCAGCCCTCACACCACCGCCGCGTCATCCATTCTGGCTGGATCGTCGTCGTCGCCCTAGCCGCCGCCGACTCCACCTCCTCCTCTCCGGCCTTCTAAACCCTAGATCGTCGGAAACCCTGGATCCACCATAACCTGTTCCGGCTTAGGCAAAGCCCTGTAGAATTTTCCCTCTACTTCCGACACCGCGTCGTCGTGCTGCCGGAATCACGATGGGAGAACTACAACCTTCGCTGCCTGCTGAAACAAGGGAGATGAAGGTCTTCATCGAGTACCGAACGTGTGACCGACTGTGGAAGCGCTGTCGGAGCGCATCGCTGGAAGAATCGTCTACGTGATCTTGAGATCGGCAAGTGTACGACTACATCACCCACGAGAATCTGCTCTCGTTAACCGCTTTGGAATCTTCAAGGGTGAGTACTCTAATCGTCTCGTTGCTACAATCTAGTAGATAGATCTTGGCTTGTTTGTGTGCATGCGGTAGAAATTTTTTGTTTTACATGCTACGAACCCCTACACCTCCATGGATTCTACTAGTGCTCTTCTAAACGATTTGTGTATATAATTTGCACTTAAAGATCTAGGTGACTTGAATTTACTTTTGGGTATTGAAGTACAGAGAGTTCCTAATTGTATTGTGCTGAATCAAGCAAAATATGCTGCTGGGTTACTTGCCCGTGTTGGGATGAAGAAGTGTACTCCTTTTCTCATGCCATTGACATCTTCAGAAAAAAATGGGTTCATGAAGGAGATCATCTAGGGCCAAATGATAGCACAGAACTGTATAGTTGGCTCTTCAATAGTTAACACTGTAAGACTAGATATTTTGCAGTTAATAAGGTTTATCAATATACGCATAGTCCTACTATAATTTATTGAATGACTGCTAAAAGGATCTTGAGATATGTTTAAAATACTATGAGTTTTGGACTAACATTTTTAGATCAAAGTCTACACTCTTGAGTGCAATCTCATATGTTGACTGGCCGTTGCTTAGAGGACATGCGATTTACTGGAGGTTTCTACTTGGACCCTCTTGGAGTGCAAAAGAAACAAGCATGGAGTTTTTCTTGAAGAACTTGGAATAAAACTTGAAGCTCTGCATTTATGGTGTGAAAATCCAGGTGCAACATAGTTTTCTGCTAACCCTGTTTTTCATGCTAGGGCTAAACACATTGAAATAAATTTTCACTTTGTAAGAGAAAGGGTAGAAGACAAGAAGCTAAAGATCAGGTTTATTTTTTCAAGAGATCGAGTGGAGGCACTTCCTATTCAAGCTTTTGAACAATTCAAGACTAATTACAACTTGTTTATCTGATGATTATAGGAGGGTATTAGAGATTAGATCTGTACAAAATAACCTGATGTACGCAACACACTCCATATATATACACCTGGGGCTCGATTGTATATCGAGTAGGAGCGCTTCCATCTTATAGGTTGATTGGTTGAACATGCGCGTTTGGTCCTATTAGTAAATAGAGGCATTCATGGTGCAGTATGCCCGCTGGGCTTCAATGCTGTTAATTTAAGCCCATGTACCAGAACCTCTGCAGGCCTCAGTGTGAGAGAAAAATGTAGTTTGTTTATGATGGGGTAAATGCAAATCCTCACAAATCATTGTGGAGCCGCACTTGATAGTACTAGTCAGCAGTATTGAAATCGCACCGAGTAGTCCTGCAACAGATGTTTTAGTTTAGCCCAAGAATAGATTACTAGACCTTGTATAAGGAATGTCGAATTGTAACACATATATAAATACTAGTACAAAGATTAGTCAGGACGATACCTTTGCAAAAATAGATCAAACCCCATGATTTTAGCGATCTGTTTAGGATTATCAAATCGCACAACATAAAGGGAGTGCCTAGATCTCAGGCGCCTGAAAACTTCTTAGGTCTAAGTCGCTGACGTCATCCTAATATTTGTCTTTAATTTTCGGTTGCAACTCATAAGATTTGTACTAATTCTCAGTTACAACGTAGTTGTAACTCATTAAATTCTCAGTTACACCCTAGTTGCAAGTCATGTGGAATTTTCACTTTGCACGAATCACGAGGTAAATCGAACGGTAAAAGAGGTGACTGAGACCTAAGAAGTTCTCAGGCGCCTGAGAACTAGCAAAACCGCAACATAAAATACAAAGATTACCTGAGATCGAGCTATCATGCAAAAATAGAAATAACCGTGATTTTAGCGATACTTGGGCATATATATTAGGAACCGTTGCCTCACACCAATCATACCGACGGCGCTTCTTCTCACGTGCTTCGCTACCAATGTGCAGTGTACGTTGATTTTTATGTCCTGGCAAGTGTTTACGGATTTTCTGAGTGATTGTACTGAACTACTTATACTAGTTTATAAATAAACAGAGACTGATATTAATAGCAATTGATTTTCTGTTTCACAGGCAGAATACTGGAAGACGTGCAAAGCGCTAAGATCAATATACCTAACGGACTGTGTAAGCGTGACGTACAGCGTGTGTCAGTGTGTGTGGGCACCTACCGTTCTGCATCTACTGTTGTTTACTGAACAACCAGTGCTATACATCGGTCGATGAGTGCAATGCTAAATGTGGCAAGATTTCTCTCCTAGACCAAGCTGGGGCGATGACTCTTGCACCATCGTCTCCTATCTAATCTGATCCTATAGCTATCCAAGGATTGTGCGCCGATGAATAATTAATTTAGATAATAATAACCATCATAATGTTGGCATTTCATAAGTTGAGAATTACGTTGCGTAATTGTCTATGTTTGTGAGTTGACATAGCGTTATGATGTATCGCAACTCTATTTTGGAATACTAGTATATTTTTTTTTGCCCGAAATCGACTCTAGGCAGACGAATATCTACACTATATACTTGTTCATTGTTGTCGCCAACTACATATGCCGATGATAACATCTCCTACTATGTGTGCATTCGTAAATTACGGTCATGCTAAACTTCAACTCTAAGGCATCTTTTGATAAAATGGAAGATACTGATATATTGTCCTATCTTAAGGTCGTTTTATCTCAAACTTTCATCTTATTGGTATCTCGCCACCATCTACATACCTACCACCTCCTTCGCGCCTAACAGTCCATGCTCTGTCTAGTTGTCTTCACACTTTATAAACTCGGGATACCGATGAACCCGCTCCACGAATATGAACCCCAGACCCTCTGTTCCAAATGTCATATTTTTCACCGTCCATTTCCTTACGAGCTTTAAGGACCAAGAGATCCCACAGGAAATGAAACCCAATAATATCTTGCGTGTACATAATATTGCTTACCAATGCTCATTATTACAATTAAAATAGCCGCCCCTTTGCGATTTTATCAGTCTGAACTTTCATGTTAATATGTAACTTGCACTTCATTATATGTTTATTGATGTCTCAATCTACAAATACTGATAAATGTATGAGTATTAATACTTACCGTCACACTGATAAAAAAGAAGATAGCGTCATGTTGTCTCCAACTTACATGCATGCATCCTCTCTCTACTAGCATTCCTCTCTCTTACATGCATGCATCCCACGAGACCAAAGAATGCAATTCTAACACCAACAAGTTGTTTTGTTCTTGGATTTTCAAAATTTTACATCTCAAACCATTAACTAGCTAGATTGACGATCCACTTTCTTGAAATAGGCTTTTACCCCACTCTAACATCTCAAAAATATTAATGAAAATGTCAATTTACCAATCAACAAAAATTAGTGTTAACAAAAGCTTTTAGTTTTAAAACTATGAATGCATATGTGTGTTATGAATGGTGGTGAATGCTTGAAATGTCATGTTTGTTTGTTGTAAATGATGAGATTTGGTTTAAAGATCAAAACCATATCATCTAGGTCAAATCAAACCCAAAACAAAGTAAAATAAAATCAATATATAAAGCATATGATCTAATGGTCATTTTTGCAAAAGTTAACACTTAGCTCACTTTGAGCATCTATAGCAAATGATTTCAAACAGAAATAATTCCATTTATTTTCTCACCTTGCTAGTCCAAGTTACAATGAACACAAGTGAGATTTCAAAACTTACAGAAACAAATTCAAATGCATTTGAGAGACTTTCAAAAATTGGATCTATCGTAGGCATCAAGATAGCCATTTTGAGAAAACCATCAAAACCTTCACCACTTGGCAAACCCTTGCACCCAGAGACTACCAAGCTTATGACCAACACCCACACCAATTTTTTTTGAAAATTTAAATGTTTAGTTCATGCGGCCATTTAATCAAATATTTAGTGAGCATAGTACATGTTTACCAACTATACACTATTGTGATCAATCTTGTGATCATCTTTGTACTCGACACAGCCTCCACTACTCGCCCTTACTCACCCCAGTACTAGCCCATGCAGAGGAGCCGTTCTCACTCGACCATTTGACCAGTGAAAATCGTACTCGAGCTCACCCATGCCACCCCGACGTGGACTTGTTGCTACATGTTGTGCCGCTCTCGCCATGAAGTCTAGGAGCTAGCCTTGACCTCATCGCCACTGCTTATGTACGCCTCGACCAACGCCAGCCCGAGGAGACGCTAGCGCGGCCACGCCCATTTATCTCTCGACCATGCCAATCGCCGCGCCAGAGCGCCGAGCAATCCCACGCGACCACGCCGTGCCGCGCTCTCCCCTTGCGTCAATGCATTCGCCACGACGCCAGCAATCTCCCAGACAAGCCTGTTTGACCCCGCGCCCTCTGTGACCACCATACGTCGTGACGAACGAACGCGGTACCCGAGCAGAGCATGGGCGTCCCCGTCCGATTAAGACCACGCCTCGTCGTGCCAATATGCGCATGATGACCGCCACGAAGCTCTGCGTCGACCTACGCCCTCATCCATGCCAATAGCGCATTGTAACAACGTCGCCGACGAGCCTGATCCATGTCGCACTGCCCCTCTCGCTGGGGTATAAATAGACCCCTCCCCTGCCTCAAAACGCACACCACTCGACTCCTCTCTCACCCAGAAACCTCTCTGACCCATCCCCGGATAAAGGCGAGCAACACACCGCCGGAATTTCACCAGAGCCCGCCGCTGCAGTGATGGAATGGAGCCATCGCCAGGAGCCACCGCGACCACCATTCAAACCGCCGTCGTCGACAAGCTCATTCGCCCACCTCGCCGTATCTAGCTGGAGCCTTGGTAAGCCCCCGACGACCCCCGCCGTAGAGCTAGGGTTAGAATCTCGCGCGTGTTAAGCGATGGAGATGACGACGCGGAGCCGTCGATCGTACTCTAATCATGTAGTCCAGATTAGAGGATACCCCTTCGGTTTAGATCAACCGTTGACGTGTGGGACCAACGCCGGTGCAACCCACAGCTGTCTCAGAAGTTGGGCCAGCCAAGAACGTTCCCGTGCGAGCCCGCAAATTCAAACATTGATTTTTTTCCTTTTATTTCAAAACCCAATTCTGTAGGTAACTTTGAAATTGAATTCAAAAAGATTCACTAAACCAAATTGCATGATTCCAATTTTGTTAGAAAGGAAATGAAAATCTCTAAATACTCCTATTGGATTCAAACAATTTGAATTTATAAATCACCCAGAGTAAAAATAATAAGACAATAGCTTTTCCAACTTCAAACATTTTTATAAAATCAACCATAAATGATTTTAAGTTGATTCCAACTCTCAAAAATCACATTTGCCATGACCTATCTGAATATGTAAAAATATATAGTTTTACATGCAGTAGTCCTAGACCAATATTAAATAATGGCTTTATAGTCATTTATAGTCACATAAATATTATTAAATAGCAATATTAAACTCTGTATTATATTCCAACTACTTTAAATCATGTTATCAAGTATTGGAATATGTGGTGATGACATGTGTCAACATGATCACATAGTTTATAATTGGAGAATATTAAATCTTAAGTAGTTTTCAATGAGTATAAATTGTCTTTCTAAAAATAAGATAAATAAGGCCTTGTCAATAATCCTTGTAGTGATTGAGATGATGCTAGATCATCTAGTGTGGATCTTTGTATGCTAAATATATGCAGCTAAGTATTGTTTGGTAATTGTTTACCTCATATTTATTTATAGATGCTAGTATCAACCCGGGCTACAAGAAGGAAGAATTCTACGAAAAATATAAGGAGAACTTCGACCACTGTACCAACCAAGGCAAGCTAAAAATATGCAAGCTCTTGTGCTGCAACCTTGATTATACCAATCCCAAGTTTTACATGTAAGCTTTATCTTTTCTTTCTTTTATCAAGGTTTCTCGATTAGTTAATTAATTGGTGATTAGTGGAAAAATTGGAAAGCTGACATCAAGAGCATAGAACTAGGTGTAGGTAGTTACACTTGATTAGTACCCCTCAAATAGTGACACCCTCATTGATAGATGCTAGTGCTAAACTAATCTTGATCACTATAGATGAGAACACTTGGAGAAAATGATTATAAAAACCTTGGAGTGATGAGTCATTCTATTGTAATGTTTTGACATGTGTTATGGAACACAATGAGTTGAAGATGATACTGAATAAAGTATGTGCCCTGACTTTGATAAAAAACTGATGGTTGGGTTCGGATGCATTACCATTCCAATTTTGTCGTACAACCACAATACCTGAGTTGGGTAAGGCTTAACTGAAACTTTATGTGTCTTAGTATGGATTCCCTCGCGGAAAAAGGTTGAGCTGAGGCTACCTCGTGAACATGAAGGTCCACCTATGCAGTTTCTGGGATGGCAGATGGCCATGGCTGGGAGGCCAACTCAATGAGGAGGTGCCTATACTAGGGTGTGTAATTGAAAGGTTAGGGTTGATTATCCGCATACCAAGTATGATGATTCAGGGTTATCCCTGATGGATATATCGAATGTTGTGGTAAAAGTGTACCACCTCAATCTACAACACCTAGTCCCCCAAGTGGACCAATGACTCGCGCCCGAGCCAAGCTCCTACAAGCCAAGGTTAACTCGCTCCTTTCCTCATGTGATTTTGGCCTACCTTTGGATGGCTTGCTACTTCATGCAACTACGTTGTGTATCCTCAGCTATGAAGCAACATCACCACACCAAGCCCCCAAGGAAGAAGGACCAGGAGAAGACGTTGCTGGAGCACTGCACACCGGAGTCTCCGGTGTACCCCGTGTTGGAGATATGCCCAAGAGGCAATAATAAGGTGGTTATTATCATATATTCACACTTATGATAAATGTTTACATACCATGCTATAATTGTATTAACCGGAAACATTAATACTTGTGTGATTTGTAAACTAAAATAAGAGTCCCTAGTAAAGCCTCTTGTTAAACTAGCTTGTTGGTTAATATATGATCATGGTTTCCTGATCATGAACATAGAGATGTTATTAACAACAGGATCATATCATTAGGAGAATGATGTGATGGACATACTCCTGTAGATAAGCGTAGCATAAAGATCAAGTCATTTCAATAGTTCAATTGCTATATGCTTTCTGATACATAGTAACCTAATTCCTTCGACCATGAGATCATGCATATCACCTTTTCCGGATGGATGCTTTGATGTCATCAAACACCACACCGTAATAGGGTGGCTATAAAGGTGGCATTGAGTGTTCGGAAAGTATTGGTTGAAACACATGGATCAAGAGTGGGATTTGTCCATCCATATGACAGATAGATATACTCTGGGCCCTCTCGGTGGAATGTCATCCAATTAGCTTGCAAGCATGTGGTAGCTCACAAGGGATCACATATCACGGGAACGAGAAAAGAGTACTTATCGGTAACGAGGTTGAACTAGGTATGCAGAGATACCGACGATCATAACCTCGGATAAGTAAACTATCGTGAGACAAAGGGAAATTGGTATCATATGTAAGTGGTTCATTCGATCGCAAAGTAATCGTGAGAAATATGTGGGACCATATGAATTTCAGATTCCTCTATTGGTTATTGTTCGGAGAAGTGTCTCGATCATGTCCGCATAATTCACGAACCGTAGGGAGACACACTTAAGGATTCGACGTTGTTTGAGTAGTTATGGTATTATGAGAAAGAGACCGAATGTTGTTCGGAGTCTCGGATGGGATCCGGGATATCACGAGGTGATCCGGAATGGTCCGGAGAATAAGATTCATATAAGGAAAGTCCCGTTTGAGTTCGGGAATGATTAGGTGTTTTCATCGGGAATGTTCTAGAAGGTTCGGATTGTCCGCACTCGGGAGGGGACATGAATTTGTCATTACATATTGAATGATTGCATCATGTACTAAGTGTTCTTGCTGTTCCAAAACTGAAAAGTCAAACTGCCAGTTTGAAAGTCAAACGGCTAAAATAGGAAACTGTGGAAAGCGAGCGTGGGAAGCGAAACTGGGAAACAAGCAAGAGGTGGTTGGAACCGACTTGGGGAGGAGTCCCTCAAGCCAAGGCCAACCAAGGCCGACTTGGGAGGTACTCACCTCCCTTGGCCGCCCTCCCACCTATAAAAGGAGGCGGGGCCTCCTCCTCTAGACACACAAGTTCCTATCCTCTAATCTCCGGTTTAGAGCCGTTTTGGTTTAGAGCTTCTAATTGCCCTAGCCTTGGTTTAGAGCCTTCTAATTGGTGTGTCTAATCTCTAGACCACTAATAGCTCTCTCTCATACTCCACCATACTCGCTCGGCTTAAGCGAAGCCTGGGATCTCCCTCTACTTAGGTACCACGCCGTTGTCTTTTGGAATCGCGAGAGAGTGCTACAACCTCCGCACTGCTAGAACAAGGGAGAGGAAGGTCTTCGTCAGTACCGAACGTGTGACCGAATCGGGGCGCTGCTTAACGCATGGCGGAAGGATCGTCTCTGCGATCTTGAGATCGGAAGAATCGACTACATCACCCACGAGAATCTGCTCGTTAACCGCTTTGGAATCTTGAGGTAAGTTATTCCATCGACTCGTTGCTACAATCTAATAGATAGATCTTGGCTTGTTTGTTTGTATGCGATAGAAATTTTTGTTTTCCATGCTACGAACCCCTACGATTGGTATCGAGCCGTGTCTATATGTAGATCTGTTGCAGAGTAGAACACAATGGTCATTGTGGGCGTTGATGCTTTTATTGTCGATTGCTTCTTGTGTACTTTGCATCTTGCGGTATGTTAGGATGAAGCGGCCCGGGATAACCTTACATGACATCGTTCATGAGACTTGCTCCACGCTTGACATGCAACTTGTATTGCATAAGTGGCTTTGCAGGTGCCTGTTTCTCCTAGCATAGTTAAGATCCAATTTACAGGTGATTGACAATACTAGTATCAATGTTGTGGTTCTTGTTCGTAAGTTAGAACGACACTTATTGAAAGCCCCAAACCACGTAAAATATGCAAAGAAAGTAGAGGCGTCTAACTTTGTTTTGCGAGGGGTGTCTGATGATGTGATATGGCCATGATTGTGATTATATTTGATGTATGCAATGTTCCTTATTGTAAGTTGGCAACCGCGGCGAGCCATATGGTTGTCTTTAATTTATTAAGACCACGTGTCTATTCAAAGTAGTTGTAATAGTTGAAGCGTGGGCGACAACCATGGAGAAGCATCATTGACCTTGATGCAATGTCGGTGATGATGGAGATCATGTTCGTGCTAGAAGATGGAGATCGAAGCACAAAGAAGAAAAGGCCATATCATATCACATATTATGAATTGCATGTGATGTTAATCCTTTATGCATCTTGTATTGCTTAATAGAGACGGTAGCATTATAAGATGATCCCTCATGCACATGAATTTCAAGTCATAAAGTGTGCACCCTTAGTTAGCACCGTTGCTAAAGCTTGTTGTTTGAAGCACCACGTGATGATCGGGTGTGTTAGATTCTACAAGTGTATACAACGTGAGCAAGCAGATTTGCTCATGCGGAAACTAAGGTTTGATCTTGAGCCTAGCATGTCAGACATGGCCTCGGGAACACGGATTACCGAAAGGTAGAACATGAGTCATATAGTAGATATGATGAACATGTTGATTGTTCGCCATTGAAGCTATATCAACTCTCGTGATGATCGGTTTTGATGTGGTGGATTTGGTTCGTGTGATCACTAAAACAATGTGAGGGATATTGTTTTGAGTGGGAGTTCACCTAGATTAATTTAATTATTAATTAGAACTCAATTTATCATAAACTAAATCAAAGTGAATTTGCATAGTTGTTGTAGTCATTGGCATCCGTTTACCACCTTGCGCTTAGTTATAATTGAGATGATAGAACTATAGAATTACGGTTAGTTAATTTCTGACTGGTATCGTATTGTTTTGAAGTGTTAATCTAAAGTTTAAAAGTACTATTGCAAACTTTCAGTAAGTTCCGGTTACTCCATGAAGTTTAATAATTAGTATTAAATCAAGAGTAACAATTCCAAGTATTAGTATATAAGTATCATGTTTGTCTCCATGATTCTTGATATTCAAAGGATTCTCTTAATATCAAGGTCATCTAGGATCTGAAAGAGTTGTTTCAGAAACCATGATGTGTGGAAGATATTGTGATATCTGAAACGAAGTATTGGTTACAACATGATAGAGTATAATATGGCAAAAGTCATGTTCTCACATTTGATGATAATTTGCAAAAGGTTGGAGACACTAGTTGTCCTAATCGTCCAAAAGGATTTGGAGAGCAACATTATATTCATGATTCACCGTTCTAAGCTAAAAGTAGCTTGATCATGGATAATTCCATGATAAGGGTGAATATTTGATGTAGGTAAAATGTTTACTACACCAAGAGATTACTAAAGAAAGGAATTTGAAAGAACACCAAACACTTGATAATGGTGATCTACTTCAAAGTGCAAGTCCAAAGACATTGGTATTTAACTATACACGCTTTGGACTATGTGTCATATGTATGACTCCACTATTGATGTTGATAGATTCTTTCAAATAGAAAAGGAAATCTTGAAGAGAATCTCATAAATATATGGCGTAAAAGAAAAGACTAGAATTGTTCAGCAATTGAGTATATAGATGATATACGGGTTATGGATATATTCTTTGCTTATTAAACAATGTGGTTTCTAAGTATTTGATACTGAATTTGTTGGTATGAATCGTCATACGAAACAACACAATTCATGAACTACAATGGCCTAAGTAACTGGCAAAAGAATATGTGATGATGTTTATCGAGAACAAATAAATGGTTATTGTGTTGCTCGTTAAACATCAAAGCTTGCCTTCAGGATTTGTTTTATCAGGTATTATGAGAACAAAAGGGTTGTTCAAATAATTTCCGTAATCCATAAAAGATGGATGATTCACAAATCTCGTTGGAGAAATCACATCCATAAAACTTGTGCTAAAAAATGTCGAAAGACAAATTGATTGAAAGATCACTTAGGAAGTGACATCGCCGTTTAAATTATATTGGAAAGAAAACATGAAGAAAATCCATATGGATGGAATTTTGGAGTCTATTTGATTTTGATCAAATGACGCTTGTGAAACTTTCCTAGATATAATTAAAACTTCGTTCATAGGCCAAAAGGGAACGAAAGACTAGCTTATTGGAATTTGTACATATTGTTGTACGAAGTCCATCATGTGTAGTCAAGAGCGATGGATTTTAACTTCATTTGCTTTTTCCGAAATTTTGAGTGAATATATGAATATTTACTTAATATGGATGAAGTATGAAACATTTGAAAAGTTCAAGGACTTTCAAGATGGAGTGCAAAATCATTGTAACAAGAATATAAACAGTTTATGATAAAGATCATAAAGGAAGATATTTGAGTTACAAAGTTTAGCATAATACCTAAGATTTATGGAATCGTTCCGTGGATTTGCATTTCCCGAAACACCATAAGAGTATGGAGCATTCGAGATATGTAATTAAACCTTGTTTAACATGGTAAGATCAAAGGTATAATTCATAAAACTGCCATTATATTTTAAAGATTAAAAGCTTTAGAGATTACCGTTTTTCCACTGAAAAGAGCTCCATCATAATCCGTTGAAATGACACCATATGTTATGGTTTGGGATAAAACCCAAGTTGTCCTTTCTTAAACATTGGTATGCTATGCATAAGAAAGATGTTTGCAATCAAAGTCGGATGAACCTGTCTTTGTTAAGTATTCCTCCATAACACCGGAGACAAAAGTGTTTGTCACTTAGAACGTCAAGTTTCTTTTAGAAGGAATTTTTCGTGAAAAGTTAAGTGGGAGGACAATAGAACTTTGATATGGTTAAAAGAACCTTAGCTATATGTGCAGAGTTGCGCAGCACCGAAAAGTGTTCCGGAGGCAGCAACAATGCTCATGGCTCACGTGCCTCAAAGGTTGTGATTACGAAGGTCAAAGTTTCTATTGAACCAAGTAGGTCGAGTAAACAATCAAATACCAAGATTTGAGGGTTGAATCATTATTTGAGAATAATAAACGGACTACATGCAAAGAAGCGATGATGGGCCCTGACTCCGTCAAATGGCTTGAAGCCATAAAATCCGTGATAGTTCCATACACGAGAAATCAAGTTTTGAACTTGAAGGACCCTCGAGAAAGGTGTAAGACCTTACAGTTGTGTTTGGATCTATAAATAAATAGACATGGATGTTGCACATCTATGAAATAGTCGACATGGTTGGAAAGAGTTCACAACAATGTTCAAAGGTTGACTATGACAAGATCTGATCTTTCATAGCGATATTTAGTCTAGACGGATTAATGTAGCAACCACTACATATAATTTGTTATATGGTAGTTGAATAAACAAAACAAGTTCTTCTAATAGAATCGTTACCTAGGACGTGTGCATGACACGGTCCATAGGGTTTTGTTAATTCAAAGGATGCTAAAAGAATATGCAAACTTCAATGGTTGAAGTGAGCATCACGGAGTTGGAATCTTCACTATGATGAAACTGTTAAAAGAGTTTAATTTCATCAGAGACAATGAAGATGCTTGCGTTTGCAAGAAATTAAGTGGGAGCGCTAAGACATATTTCTAATACATTATGTGGATGAAATATTGTTGATTAGAAAAGATGTATCTTTTATTAACACATATTAAGAATTTCATCCCGATGAAAGACTTAGGTAAAACCCAAATATTTGGCATCAATAGACGCTAATATGGTTGTGACAGAAGTACATAGATAAGATATTGAATGAGTTCAATATAGAAACTACAAGAGAGGTTCTTGTCGCACAGAAAGGATTGAATGAGTTCAATGTTGATGATATATTCAAGTGTATTGACATTTGGTAAAGTGAAACAAATAATCAAGTATAGATTGATACTTTATGTATGAAATCACAAAGAGTATTTATATCAATTATGCTGTGATATGTACAAATCCAGATATGTCCTATGCTCTAAATGTTGTGAGCATATACCAGAATGATTCGTAAGATGATCATTGGACAATAGTAAGGATATTCTTATGATCTTTTGGAAGAACTAAGAGTATATTATTTGTAGAAGTGACAAATAGATGGTTAGTTCATTGTAAAAGTACTACATTGATACTAGCTTTGTCACAAAGTACAAATTAAGTTTATCTCAATCTAAACTAAGGGTGGCACAATATAATGGAAAGTGAGTTCCATAATGGATTTGGATGAGTTCCAAAGTTAAGACATTGTGACAGATACTACAACAAAAGGCTAAGTATATGACTGCTATTTTAGCGACAAAGAGGGCATTTGTGTCAAGTAGTTTGTTATCAAACTAGGTGTAGTTAACAGTGGGATAATACTATGAAGATATATTGTGCGACAATATTATCAACATGTTTTAACCCCAAAGAACTAAAGGTCACACCGAAAGACCAAATTTATACAAAGCCATCTCATTAGAGAATGAGTGATGCGTAAAGACGCAAAGACATGCAATTACACACGGACCTGGAAGTGTTAGATCCGGAGATCAGTTGACCACTAGAAATCGTGTACATACAACACCGGAAAGCCATAGGTGTTGAATACACAAAGGTTTGAAACTAGATTATTGACTCTAGTGCAAGTGGGATACTGTTGGAGATATGCCCAAGAGGCAATAATAAAGTGGTTATTATCATATCTTCACACTTATGATAAATGTTTACATACCATGCTATAATTGTATTAACCGGAAACATTAATACTTGTGTGATTTGTAAACTAAAATAAGAGTCCCTAGTAAAGCCTCTTGTTAAACTAGCTTGTTGGTTAATATATGATCATGGTTTCCTGATCATGAACATAGAGATGTTATTAACAACAGGATCATATCATTAGGAGAATGATGTGATGGACATACTCCTATAGATAAGCGTAGCATAAAGATCAAGTCATTTCAATAGTTCAATTGCGATATGCTTTCCGATACATAGTAACCTAATTCCTTGACCATGAGATCATGCATATCACCTTTTCGGATGGATGCTTTGATGTCATCAAACACCACACCGTAACAGGTGGCTATAAAGGTGGCATTGAGTGTTCGGAAAGTATTGGTTGAAACACATGGATCAAGAGTGGGATTTGTCCATCCATATGACAGATAGATATACTCAGGCCCTCTCGGTGGAATGTCATCCAATTAGCTTGCAAGCATGTGGTAGCTCACAAGGGATCACATATCACGGAATGAAAAGAGTACTTATCGGTGCGAGGTTGAACTAGGTATGCGAGATACCGACGATCATAACCTCGGATAAGTAAACTATCGTGAGACAAAGGGAAATTGGTATCGTATGTAAGTGGTTCATTCGATCGCAAAGTAATCGTAGAAATATGTGGGAGCCATATGAATTTCAGATTCCTCTATTGGTTATTGTTAGGAGAAGTGTCGATCATGTCCGCATAATTCACGAACCGTGGGAGACACACTTAAGGATTCGACGTTGTTTGAGTAGTTATGGTATTATGAGAAAGAGACCGAATGTTGTTCGGAGTCTCGGATGGGATCCGGATATCACGAGGTGATCCGGAATGGTCAAGAATAAGATTCATATAAGGAAAGTCCCGTTTCGGAGTTCGGGAATGATTCCGGTGTTTTCATCGGGAATGTTCTAGAAGGTTACGGATTGTCCGGCACTCCGGGGGGGGGAGGGTACATGAATGTGTCATTACATATTGAATGATTGCATCATGTACTAAGTGTTCTTGCTGTTTCAAAACTGAAAGTCAAACTGCCGGTTTGAAAGTCAAACGGCTAAAAACGAGCGTGGAAAGCGAGCGTGGAAGCGAAGCTGGGAAATAAGCAAGAGGTGGTTGGAACCGACTTGGGGAGGTCCCTCCAAGCCCGGGCGCCAACCAAGGCCGACTTGGGAGGACTCCCTCCCTTGGCCGCCCTCCACCCTATAAAAGGAGGCGGGGCCTCCTCCTCTAGACACACAAGTTCCTATCCTCTAATCTCCGGTTTAGAGCCGTTTTTAGAACTTCTAATTGCCCTAGCCTTCGGTTTAGAGCCTTCTAATTGGTGTGTCTAATATCTAGACCACTAATAGCTTTCTCTCATACTCCACCATACTCGCTCCGGCTTAAGGCGAAGCCCTGCGGGATCTCCCCTCTACTTCCGGTACCACGCCGTTGTCTTCGGAATCATGAAGAGTGCTACAACTTCCGCCTCTTTGGAACAAGGGAGAGGAAGGTCTTCGTCAATCGAACGTGTGACCGATCAAGGAGTGCTGCTTGGAGCAGCGCCCGGAAGGATCGTCTCACGATCTTGAGATCGGAAGAAATACGACTACATCACCCACGAGAATCGCTCTCGTTAACCGCTTTGGAATCTTCGATGGTAAGTTATTCCATCGACTCGTTGCTACAATCTAATAGATAGATCTTGGCTTGTTTGTTTGTATGCGATAGAAATTTTTTGTTTTCCATGCTACGAACCCCTACACCCCGGAGTCTCCGGTCCTGTACACCGGAATCTCCGGACCACCCTCCGGTCCGGCCCCAGGAACCAAGCCCGGGACAGTCAGACGGCCCTTCCGGAGACGGGTCCGGAGACTGAACCGGAGTCTCCGGCCCAGACCGGAGTCTCCGTACCCAACACCAGAGTCTCCGGCCTGCTCGATGCAAGGCATATTAAGGCCTTTTCGGCCTGGCCCATGTAACCCCAGTTTCGCCCCAACTTCCAGTTTTATTCCAAAACTACCCCTGTTTAAGTGGTTGGCCTATATAAAGCCCCACCCCTCTTATGTAAACCCTAGACTTGGATAATAATAGTTGAGGACAACCCTTTGAGGATCTTTCATCTATTGGTCTCATGCTCCTACCAAGGGTCACCCTATTATCCACAACCTCTTGGATCTTGCCTAGTGCGTTCAAGTTGTACAAGTCCTTGGGATCTCGGTGTCTCGTGCCCAAGTAGTCAAGATCTCACCAAGCATCTCGCCCCCGTTGTTGGCCGTGGGGAGAGAGCTTCGCCCAACACCGATCCTAGGGATTATGTTGGACCGGTTGTCACCGGCGTGAGTTATCGGCGTGTATCGTGTTTTCGTGTGCGTGTGTTTGTGGATTTCATCCCCTTTCCCCCTTCCATCGCTTTTCCCCTCGATCCCTACGGGATTCGTGAAAGATCAGGCCACCCCAAGGGGTTACCCCATAACATATTGGTATCAAGAGCAAGGTTGATCACAAATTTCCCCTCAATTTTTCTTCTATCCACCATAAATTCGAAAATTTTCCAAAAAACAGCCCCAATTTGTGTGGCGCCCCGCAAAAACCACTACTAGAAAATCGCGTTGTTTTTGTGCATTGCATCATCATGACCGCATGCTCATGTCATCATGCCACATTGCATTTGAGCATCGTCATCATCATGCATTTGTTTGTCTGAAACTATTTTCGAAAAGCATATTTTGTTTTCTAAATACCCCGCCTTTATTTCAAATCCAAAACCCGGGTCTCCGAATTATTTTGTTTCGTCTACCAATGGATTTCAAAAGCCCCGTTTTAAATATTAAAATATTTATTTTATTTTTAGGGGCAGCCGTACCGGGCCGATCCGACCCAGTAGGCCACCCCCAGTACAAAAACCAGCCTACCCAGACCTTTTCCTACCCAATCCTATCCTACCCAGCCCCCTCCACATCACCCCGTCCAATCACCACCCGCCACCTCACCACTTCCCCAACTCCCTCCACTCCCATGCCGCCACATTAGCCTTCTGGCCCCACCTCCTCTCCACACCACACACACAGCTGACCACTCCCCAACCCCTCTCCCCCGCTCGTGGCCCCACCTCCCTATCGGTCCGACCTCGACCCGTTCCCCTCAACCGACGCTCGTCCTCGGCCTTGAGCAAGCGCCCGCCAGATCCCAGCGGCGCCTTGTCGCCTCGCACGAGCTCCCTGCGCCGACCTCTGCGTGCCTGGCGTCTTGGAGCCCTCCGTCGAGCTCGCCGCGTACGCTGCACCTCCGTCGCCCCCTCCTCCTTTGCCGGTGTAGCGACCTCGCAGAAGCCCCGTCACCCCGGCTCTGTACAGCGTCGCGCCGCCTCCCTCGTGTTCCTCTCCGGCCACCGTCGCGTGTGGACCTGTCGGCCTCCCCGGCGCCTTGCAAGCTTCCTGCAGCGTAACCGTGGCCACGTCCGCCTCCTCTCGAGGCCGCGCCACCTCGATCTCGTCTCCGCTCGCCACCGGACAGGCTCCTCCTCTGTCGGGCTCTCCCTTCTATTGGTGCCTTCCACAGCAGGGCAGGCCGCGTTGTCCTCCAGGTTCCCAGATACCGTGTGGTACCAGGCTCCTCCAAGATGTCTGCATGAGCGTGCTCGACCTCGCCTGGCAGTATGCCGCTAGGCCTATGCCAATCTCGTTTTGTTTCCCTGCAGGTTGTTTTGAAGAGTTCTTGTGCTCAGGGTGTGCAACGCCTCTTTGTGCCTGCACTTATCGATTTGTTTATCATCGCAGCGCTAGTGCGCCTTCGTTTGACAAAACCCGGTGCCACCAAGTTCTGTGTTTCCAAGATCTTCCGATGCGGCTACAAGTTGACCATTGATGATAAGTCGACACCCAAGATCTACGTCACGGACGCCAAGTTCGCCGAGACCCCGACGCCCCGATCCGAAGACCGATCCCGGCGAGACCGAACCCGTCGAACCCTCGGAACCCCAAGATCATCGAGATCCATAATGTGTGACCTTTCTCCGAGACCCCTATTTTTATAATATGACATTATCAACTGTCGCATATTAATTGTTCATGCATGCATACGTGTCTGTGGTTTGGGGGCATTATGCCAATTCATCTCATAATTAAATATGGAGTGGATGTGCGGGATATCTTTATCTTATTCCGGACTCCATTTAAATTGGCATAGCGAACCGAAGCCATGTTTTGTCTTGCTAACCCAACATTTAATTTGCGGGGTAGATAAATAACTTGAACCGTCTAATTAAATGTCGGGACCCCGGTTCCGCTTAATATGATCTAATTGCATTGCACCTTTGCCATGTCATACCTCATACATGCATCATGCCCGATCTTCTGTCATAGTATTAAATAGTCCATCCGGTGTTTCTGCTAGTGCTTTGCTTCTTCACGGATTAGGCCGATGAGTTTATGTGAGTGTCGACCCGATCTTCGGATGAACCTTCGGCAATGTTTTCCAGGCGAGCACCTCCCCCTTTCTACCTATCTTACTTTTATAGTATTTATTCCCTCCTGTTGATCTATTGCTATCTGTGTTGCTTTGCTCTAGTTTTCGTACTCGTGATATCCCTTGCAGCCTTATATTGCCTTGTACACATCCTATTACCTGTTGTTTGGTAGATAGTTGGACTTGCGCGTCGTAGTCGCTTGCTCAAGTGTTGTTGCGTGTCGCCAAGTACCACAATTGTTGGAGTATTGCCGTATGTTTAAGGTTGGAGATGATCATGGCTTTAATTATCGTTTAATTCAATTATCGTTTAATAACTAAAATTAAAGTAGGTAAATGCAGAGGCACAGGTGGGCAATAGATGTCATTTGGTTGTTAACCATCCACTTGTGTCCCGTAGGACCCCGAGTTCTTGACACCTGTTCCGAGATCGAGCGCGCTAACCACAGGTGGGGTGTATGGGCACCCCCATCGATTAGTACCTGATTTCAAAGTATTGTACCGGGGGCCACAAGTAGTTTGGGGCTTTATTACTATTCTGTACTTATGCCATGCTTTACTGCTTAATTTAAATTGTGCGAGGTACTGCACTTGTACTGTTTAGGTAAGCGGAGTGTTTTCGCGGTATCGACAAGCCCAGTCACACTTTCGGGTTCCCAGTCGTTTACAGCCATTGACGCAAACCCTGAGTCCGTCTCGGAGACCAGCCGACTTTGTTGCGGGTAGCTTAGTGAGGTGGCCCCCATGTACTTACTTTGGGTCTGGGAAACGTCATGACTTAGGCCCCGCCGACATACCGATGGGTGTATGTTAACTGATTTGGCAAAAAGGGTCGAAGTGCGTGTGGATACTTTGGTGCACCTGCGGTTAAATCTTTTCAAGCCGTGTCATGTTATGGACGACTTGGAGCACAGTTCTCGATCATAGACAACTATAACTAAAGTTTACTGTTATAATTTGACTTGTATCCGATGTGACTAGTAATTAGCTTCACTACAACGGAATGGCTAAATAAAAGTACCAACAACTGCTGGGTTTGGGATATCTCATGCTAATTGTATCTGACTAGTAAGTGTTGCAACTACAACGGAATGGTTAATTAAAAGTGCCAAGTGTTTATTATATTAGGATAACTATCTATACCTGACTAGTAATTGCTGCAACGATAACTGAATAAATAAAACGGCCAACTGTTTGAGTTCCTCGGTTGACTTCCTCGTTTGGTCTCGAGGGGGACATACCAGGATGGGTTTGCTTGGTGGTAGAATCAGGATGGGTTCGAATAGGTATTTCTTACCTCTCTCTGATAGCCGACAGTTGTATCGAGTCTCTATAGGTTGTTTAGTGCATCTTGCCGCTTGATCCACCATACCTATGTGGCGAGAATGAATTCTAGTCTCATGATGTCTTGGCCTCGATCTTGACCGCTCTCTCTTTTTCTTTTGCCCTTTGTCGGCACCCCTTTTGTTTAAGCAGGTTTTGAGATCGACGTCGTTAGCAGGGTTACCCTTCCGGCTTGGCCTGTGCAGGGTTATGGACGCCATTGGTTATTCTTCAGGGCTCTTAGCTGTAACACCCTCAGAATCGGACCTATGCAAGTTTTAGCGAAACCCGCCAAACCCGCATATAAACGATTCAAAGGTGCCCACCAGGCACTTTCGTGGTGGAAAAGCAGTAATAACATTACACAACAGTCTCGATGGGACCCACGAACATATATATATATAACAATGACTCAATGAGTCAAGAATACGATATAATATACAAAGATCCAAATCACCTTGAAGCGATAGAGTGTCCTACGGACAAGATGCACATGGGGCTAAGAGCCCTGAAGAATAACCAATGGCGTCCATAACCCCGAGCCAAGCCGGAAGGGTAACCACACTAACGACGTGCATCTCAAAACCTGCTTAAACAAAAAGGGTGCCGACAAAGGGCAAAGGAAAAAGAGGAGCGTCGATCGAGGCCAAGACAGCGAGGCTAGAATGGCGGTCCTCGCCTACATAGGTATGGTGGATGAGCGGCAGCATGCACTAAACAACCTATAGAGACTCGGTACAACCGGCGGCTATCGGAGGGGTGAAAGACCTATTCGAACCAACCGATTCTACCAAAACAAACCCATCCCGACGTTTCCTCGAGACCAAACGAGGAAGTCAACCGAGGAACTCACACGGTTGGCGCTTTATTTATTCATTATCGCTGCAAGAATTACTAGTCCGTGTAGATAATCATCCCGATAAAGTAAGCGTGGGCACTTTTAATTAACCATTCCGTTGTAGTTGACACTTACTAGTCGACAATAGCATGAGATAACCCAAAACCCAGCAGTTGTTGGTACTTTTATTTAGCCATTCCGTTGTAGTTGCAGTACTCACTAGTCAGATACAATTGTCGCAAGCGACACTCCAAACAAGCAATTGTGGGCAGTATTATTTAGCCATTCCATCATAGTGAAGATGATTACTAGTCATTATAAAGTCAAATTTATAGCACTACTTTAGTTATAGTTGTCTATGATCGAGATACTGTGCTCCAAGTCGTCCATAACCGCGGACACGGCTTTCAGAAAGTTTTAACCCGGCCGGGGTGCACAAATAGCAACACACACTCGATCAACCTCGGAAAAACCAAATCAAAACCCAACGAGGCTTTCACGACAAAGCAATCACAGGATTCAGAAATATTTCAGGGGGCCACCCTATTGAGTACACCATAGCAACGGCTGACTCGAGGACAGACTCAAGGTTTGCGACAATGGTTGTAAACGGCGGGAACCCAAAACTGGGCTTGTCGATACCGAAAACATTCCGCTTACCTAAAGATGCAGGTGCTCCTCGCACAATCGTAAATAAAGCGAGAGCATGGCATAAGCACAGATAGTAAATGTAACACCTCGAGAATCGGCCCTATGCAAGTTTTAGCGAAACCCGCCAAACCCGCGAAACGATTCAAAGGTGCCACCAGCACTTTAAATGCGGGTGGAAAACGAAGTAATAACATTACACAACAGTCCTCGATGGGACCCACAGAACAGATATATATACAACACGACTCCATGAGTCAAGGATACAGATATACAGAACAACGATCCAAATCACCTTGAAGACGATAGAGCGTCCAGCTACGGACAAGATGCAAATGGGGCTAAGAGCCCTGAAGAATAACCAATGGCGTCCATAACCCTGCCCAGGCCAAGCCGGAAGGGTAACCACTAACGGCGTCGATCTCAAAAACCGCTAAACAAAGGGGTGCGACAAAGGGCAAAGGAAAAGAGGGCGTCGATCGAGGCGACACGACGAGGCTAGAATTCGGCGGTCCTCGCCTACATAGGTATGGTGGACTGAAGCGGCAGCGACAGCATGCACTAGATAACCTATAGGGACTCAATACAACTGGCGGTTATCAGAGAGGGGTAAGAAAGACCTATCCGAAAGCAGCCTGATACTAACACCAAACAAACCCACCCCAGCGTTCTCGGATTACTGGGGTAGATCTTGTCGCACGGTGCCCGCGAAGTAGATCTTGTTGTTCTGCGTCGGTGACCTCGGCATCCGGGTTCTCGGCGAGCTCGGCGTCCGGGAAGGAGTACTTGGTGTGGCGCCGGGTACGGAATCGGTCTTCGGGTTCCCGAGAAGTCGATCTTGGCGTTCCATGACGACGTTTTTGGTCCGCGGTCATCGGTCCCCTCTCGAAGATCTTGGGGTTTGCGGCTCCACTTTCGATGACGATCTTATTTTGGTTGTCGGGGCCTTCGGAAGATCTTGTCGACGTCATTGTTGCTCTTATACCACGTCGTGTTCTCGTTCGCCGAACGGTCTCAAATTGCGGCAACACCTCAACACCATCTCATCGACTCCGCAGCCACAGTGGTACTTGCCGAGAAGATCACCAAAAGAAAACACATGACGCCCATGGAACAAGGCACGGTAGGAGGCAAGCCTTAGCCCTGATGGAACAAAGTTCGTCTTGCACATGCGCAGTCCTGCGGTGTCCTTACAGACGGCCGGTGGAGAGAGGCCGCGCGGGCACGGCCAGGCAAGGGAGGCGACTGCAAGCGGTGCTCAGGGCTTTGGCGGGAAGAGGACGAGGTAGAGGTGTGGGGGCCCTTGCTGCAGTGGGGAGACAGTGGTAGGCCCACGGCGTCTGGCCTCAGGCGGACGATGGAGGACGGCGGCCGGGTGAGCTCAGCGGCCGTCATGAGGCGGCGGATGGCCGAGAGGGCGCGACGTCAGGAGGCGGAACTCCAGCGGTGGCGGAGCTTCGAGGTGGCGTCGCGGAGGTTGGAGGCCGGGCGGAGAAGCGACGGGGAAGGCGACGACGGCGGAGGAGGAGGGCGAACCCCAGGCAGCGTCGGCGTCTGGCGAGAAGCGAGGGGAGGCGGGCGCCCGGGAGAGGGAGCGGAGGGCTGCGAGGCGAGCCCGGGCAGCAGGCGGCCTTGAGTTGCGGGGCCGAGGGCTGGGTGTGAGGAGCTTGAGCGACAGTCTTGAGGCAGGGGGCCTTGTGAGCGGAAGCGGCCTTGGGGAGGAGCAGGAAGCTCGGTGAGGCCGGGGCGGGGAAAGCAGGCGGGAGGAAGACGAGGGAGGAGCGGCTGGGGCCGCGCGGGGGCGTGCGTGAGTGGGGGGTGGGGCCAGGGCGTGGGGTGTGTGCACTGTGCGCGTGTGTGTGGCGTTGAGTGTTGTGTGGGTGGTGGGGAGAGGAAAAGATGAGGTGGCTAAGTTTGATAGGGTGGGGGAATGGCCAGGGTGACGTGGCGACAGTCTATTGGGTGGGGTGAGGTGGAGGGGGGTGTGGGTAGAATAGGTTGGGTAGTTTTAGGATTAAGGGGTGGACCGTTTTGAACTGGTCTGGACCGATTGTACTGGGGGTGGTCGTTCGGGTCTATCCGGCCCGTTCGACTGCCCCACTAAAATAATATAATAATTTTATTTAATTCTAAATGCACCGTTCGCAAACCGATAGCAGACAAACAAAAATATTCCGGAGACCCGGGGTTTGCATTTTGAAAACAAGTCGGGGCGTTTTAGAAAACAAAAACAGGTTTTTCCGCAATTAGTTTTATGCAAGCAAATGCAAGATGATGACGATGCTCAAATGCAATGTGGCATGATGACATGAGCATGCGGTCATGATGATGCAATGCACAAAAACAACGCGATTTTTTAGTAGTGGTTTTACGGGATGCCACAGTAAATAAAACCTCAAACTAGTTTGTGGCCCCAAGAAATAAGAATGAATCAAGCTCTGGCTCAGGGGGGTCCCATAATCCTCCCGGATGTGGATAGCGCGATAAATCAAGGAACAGGTATCAAGCACTCGGGGTCCTACGGGACACAAGTGGACGGTTAACAACCAAATAACATCTATTGCCCACCTGTGCCTCTGCTTACTTACTTCAATTTTAGTTGTTAAACAGAAATTAAAGTGAGCGATAAGTAAAGCCATGATCATCTCTAACATCAAACATGCGGCAATACTCCAACAAGCTGTGGCACTTGACGACACGCATAGCACTTGAGCAAGCGACTACTTGCGAGGTCCAACTATCTACCAAACAATGGTAATAGGAGGTGTCCAAGGCAATATAAGGCTGCGAGGGATATCACGTGCGGAAACTAGAGCATCGCATAACAGACGATAATAGATCAACAGGAGGAGTAAATACTATAAAAGTAAGATAGGTAGAAAGGGAGATGCTCTTTGAAAACATTGCGAAGGTTCAACCGAAGATCGGGTCGACACTCGCATCAACTCAACGGCCTTATCATGAAGAAGCAAAACACTAGAAGAAACACCGGATGCAATATTTAATACAACGGCAGAAGATCGGCATGATGCATGTATGATGCATGACATGGCAAGGATGCGATGCGATTAGGTCATGTTAAGCGGAACCGGGGTCCCGACAATTATTTAGGTGGTTCATGTTATTTAGCTACCCTGCATTTTAAATGTTGTATTAACATGGCAAAAGGTAGCATCGGTTCGCTACACAAATTTAAATGAGGCCAATATAAGACTAGATTTGCCCGCATATGGCCCCATATTTAATTATAAGGTGAATCGGCATAAGGCCCCCAAACCACATGACAATATGCATGCGAGAATGACAATTTAATATGCAACAATTATATAGATGGCATTTATAAAATAGGGCTCGGGAGAAAGGGCCACACATTAGGGTCCGGCAGATCTTGGGGTTCCGGGGTTCGGGGTCGGGTCTCGGGGTCCGGATCTGGGGTTCGGGGTTCGACGGGATCGGTCTCAGATAATGGAGGTAGATCTTGTCGCATTGGAAGCAGGACTTGGTTACGTCGGCGCATCGGATCCGCCTTGGTCGGTGCGATCTTGTCGTCATGAAGGTCTTGTCGGGTCCGCCATCGAGTCGGTCTCGGCATCCAGTAGTGCTTGTCGTTCCCGTAGGCGACCTTGGCGTCGTCCTCGGGCATCGGGCGGGAAGGAGTTCTTGGGTTTGCGCCGGTGGATCTGGCGATTCCATGAAGCGAACTTGGCATACCGAGGTTCGGTCTTGACAGGATTGGTCTTGAATCCGGTAGGGGATCTTGTCGAGGTCTTAGGGTTTTCCGTGGCGAGGTCTTGGTGGTGCCGTCTTCGTTTGTCGATGTCGGACTTGGGTGAGTCGGTTACGGGGTCTTGGATCCGAGAAGAAGATCATGGCGGTCGGGAACGGCCTTGGGTTTGGATCCGGAAGGCGACCTTTGGGTCCGTGAGGTAGATCTGGGTGTCACTTGTCGATCTTGTCTATGGCGGACTCGGTTTGTGTTGGTAGTCTTGAAGATCTCGGCGGAAACCGGGAAGGTGGCTTCACGTAACTCAGGAGCCATGACGTTGTCGCAAAGGCCGCGATGGAAACACCGCTGCAAGGCGTCGGTAGGCGACCACGGCGGCGGGATGGAGGGCTAGGGCCCAGGGCTCTGCGCCAGCAGCGTGATGGGCGGCTGGTCGTGGGAGGCTCGCCGGGGTCCCGCGGGTGGTGGAGGATGCCCACTGCCTGCGGCGAGGCGGAAGAGGCGGCGTGAGGCGCGGCGCAGAGGCGGGCGATGGCGGGCCTGAGCGGGCGAGGGAGGCGACCTAGGCCGGAAGCGCGGCCGGTGGCGGGCAAGCAGCGGGAGTCCGGCGGCGGCGGTTGGAGCAGAGGCGGGGTCGCGGAGGCGGCCGGGAGGCAGCGGTGAGGCGGCGGAGAGAGGCGGGCCCGTGGCGGAGGGAGGGTGGTTGCCGACGGCGGAGGTTGAGCGAGAGGGAACCGACGGGAGCACGGGCGGCGAGCGGCAGCGGGAGGATGGGCGGCGAGGCGTCGGACGCGAAGCGGCGTGAGATGCGGCCTTGCAGCCGGGGCCAAGCAGCGAGCGAGGCGGTGTGGGCGGTTGCGGGAGGAGGACACGGGGAGGAAGAGGGAGCGGGGGAGGACGCGCGTGGGGAGCGTGTTGGGTGGGTCCCGCGGGGAGAGGTGGGGTCGGGCCCAGCGGCCAGGGAGGTGGAGAGAGTGGCGGGGGGGTGTGTGTGGGAAAAAATGGGGACTGTGGGGTGAGAAAGAGGCCAGGTGGCGGTGGGGGACAGGCAGGTGGGCCTGGGGCGTGTGGGGCCGCGGGTGGGGTCGGGTTGGCAGTGAGGGAGAGAGAGAGGGTAGGATGGGCTAGGGTGAGAGAAGGAGAGAGGGTGGGCTGGTGGATTGATGATGTGGCGGGGTGGGTATGGATTGGGGGAGAGGGTGAGGTGGCGAGCTGTGAGAGGTGGGTAGGAATGGATTTGGTGGGACTAGGATTTAGAGGGGGCTGATTAGGTGGACCGATTTTATTCTGGGGGTGGTCGTCGAATTGAATCGCTTCTGCCCACTAAAAATAATTAACTATTTTATTTATTTCAAACCGGGCTTTTGCAAACCGATAGCAGACAAAACAAAATATTCCGGCGACCCGGGTTTTGCGTTTGAACAAAGACGGGGCGTTTAGAAAACAAAAACAGGTTTTTCCGCAAATAGTTTTATGCAAGCAAATGCAAGATGATGACGATGCTCAAATGCAATGTGGCATGATGACATGAGCATGCGGTCATGATGATGCAATGCACAAAAACAACGCGATTTTCTAGTAGTGGTTTTTCGGGATGCCACAATTCGACACCACTAACAATGGATCTCGCCCTCGAGATCCGCCTCATGGTACCGGAAGGAAGGCCGACGATCTGATCCTTCGCGCTTCGTGTAGATCCTCGCGACACCACTAACAAGTGGTCGTTACCCGTGATCGTAGAGAGAACACTCCGGAAACGAAAAGGTCGTAGGTAGAGGTATCAACAAATAAAGCCACCTCTAGCTTCCGTGAACGGAGTAAAATCGTTGGATCCACTGATTCGATGTACAAGAGCGAATGATAAGAGTAGTCGGATGGTGATCAGTCCATCGCGCACCCAAACCATTACTCTGCACTCGAATAGCGAATTATGCAACCAACTCTCGGAATCAGACTGAAGATCTCGACAAGCGAGGTTCGGAAACAAAGGAGGGATGCAGACTTTGCATCGGATCTGGCGTAGATGATGTCGTCGCGTCGGAAAACACCGGAAGGCACAAACAAGGATCAAAGAATGGTACCACAGATAAAGGACCACTCAGATGGCAGGAGGACCGGATGTAGAAACACCGTTACCAAAGGAGGAAGCGAAACCCTGAAGGTACGACGGAACCCAACCACGAGAAATCCTGGACTAGAAGAGAGGGAAGAGAGCGGATTCAAACACATAGAGGTAAGAGGGGAATAGCAGAGGGTAAGGAATAAAATCAGACCTAATCAGAACTATCCAACCGATTTTGCAAAAAAATAGTTTTGACACTCTACTTCGGCCGTTAGCTAGGTTATCCTACAGGCTGGACTTGTGGGGTATCGCAACTGCTGAGCTCTGATACCACTCTGTAACACCCTCAGAATTGGACCTATGCAAGTTTTAGCGAAACCCGCCAAACCCGCGTAGAAACGATTCAAAGGTGCCCACCAGGCACTTTCGTGCGGGTGGAAAACGAAGTAATAACATTACACAACAGTCCTCGATGGGACCCACAGAACAGATATATATAACAGCGACTCAATGAGTCAAGAATACAGATATAATATACAAAGATCCAAAACACCTTGGAAACGATAGAGTGTCCAGCTACGGACAAGATGCAAATGGGGCTAAGAGCCCTGAAGAATAACCAATGGCGTCCATAACCCTGCCCAGGCCAAGCCGGAAGGGTAACCCTGCTAACGATGTCGCATCTCAAAACCTGCTTAAACAAAAAGGGGTGCCGATAAAGGGCAAAGGAAAAAGAGGCGTCGATCGAGGCCAAGCACGCGAGGCTCGGTCGGCGGTCCTCGCCTACATAGGTATGGTGGATCAAGCGGCAGTAAGATGCACTAAACAACCTATAGAGACTCGGTACAACTGGCGGCTATCAGAGGGGGGTGAGAAAGACCTATTCGGAACCAACTTGATTCTACCAGCAAACAAACCCATCCTGACGTTTCCCCCTCGAGACCAAACGAGGAAGTCAACCGAGGAACTCACACAGTTGGCAGTTTTATTTATTCAGTTATCGTTGCAGCAATTACTAGTCCAGTGTAGATAATCATCCTGATAAAGTAAGCAGTGGGCACTTTTAATTAACCATTCCGTTGTAGTTGCGACACTTACTAGTCAGATACAATAGCATGAGATAACCCAAAACCCAGCAGTTGTTGGTACTTTTATTTAGCCATTCCGTTGTAGTTGTAGTACTCACTAGTCAGATACAATTGTCGCAAGCGACACTCCAAACAAGCAATTGTGGGCAGTATTATTTAGCCATTCCATCATAGTGAAGCTGATTACTAGTCATTATAAAGTCAAATTTATAGCACTACTTTAGTTATAGTTGTCTATGATCGAGATACTGTGCTCCAAGTCGTCCATAACCGCGGACACGGCTTTCAGAAAGTTTTAACCCGGCCGGGGTGCACAAATAGCAACACACACTCGATCAACCTCGGAAAAACCAAATCAAAACCCAACGAGGCTTTCACGACAAAGCAATCACAGGATTCAGAAATATTTCAGGGGCCACCCATTGAGTAGACCCATAGCGAAGCCGGTGACTCGAGACGGACTCAAGGTTTGCGACAATGGTTGTAAGACTGGGAACCCAAAAGCTGGCTTGTCGATACCGCAAAACATTCCGCTTACCTAAGATAAAGGTGCTCCTCGCAATCGTAAATAAAGCAGTAGCATGGCATAAGTACAGGATAGTAAATAAAACCTCAAACTAGTTTGTGGCCCCAAGAAATAAGAATGAATCAAGCTCTGGCTCAGGAGGGTCCCATAATCCTCCCGGATGTGGATAGCGCGATAAATCAAGGAACAGGTATCAAGCACTCGGGGTCCTACGGGACACAAGTGGACGGTTAACAACCAAATAACATCTATTGCCCACCTGTGCCTCTGCTTACTTACTTCAATTTTAGTTGTTAAACAGAAATTAAAGTGAACGATAAGTAAAGCCATGATCATCTCTAACATCAAACATGCGGCAATACTCCAACAATTGTGGCACTTGACGACACGCAACAGCACTTGAGCAAGCGACTACGACGCGCAGGTCCAACTATCTACCAAACAATGGTAATAGGAGGTGTCCAAGGCAATATAAGGCTGCGAGGGATATCACGGGTACGGAAACTAGAGCATCGCAACACAGACAGCAATAGATCAACAGGAGGGAGTAAATACTATAAAAGTAAGATAGGTAGAAAGGGAGAGATGCTCGCCTGAAAACATTGCCGAAGGTTCAACCGAAGATCGGGTCGACACTCGCATCAACTCAACGGCCTTATCCGCGAAGAAGCAAAACACTAGAAGAAACACCGGATGCAATATTTAATACAACGGCAGAAGATCGGCATGATGCATGTATGATGCATGACATGGCAAGGATGCGATGCGATTAGGTCATGTTAAGCGGAACCGGGGTCCCGACAATTATTTAGGTGGTTCATGTTATTTAGCTACCCTGCATTTTAAATGTTGTATTAACATGGCAAAAGGTAGCACCTGTTCGCTACACAAATTTAAATGAGGCCAATATAAGACTAGATTTGCCCGCATATGGCCCCATATTTAATTATAAGGTGAATCGGCATAAGGCCCCCAAACCACATGACAATATGCATGCGAGAATGACAATTTAATATGCAACAATTATATAGATGGCATTTATAAAATAGGGCTCGGGAGAAAGGGCCACACATTAGGGTCCGGCAGATCTTGGGGTTCCGGGGTTCGGGGTCGGGTCTCGGGGTCCGGATCTGGGGTTCGGGGTTCGACGGGATCGGTCTCGACGGGATCGTTCTCAGATAATGGAGGTAGATCTTGTCGCATTCGGGAAGCAGGACTTGGTTCGGCGTCCGGGGCGCATCGGATCCGCCTTGGTCGGTGCCGATCTTGTCGTCGCGAAGGTCTTGTCGGGTCCGCGCCATCGAGTCGGTCTCGGCATCCAGGGCGAAGTGCTTGTCGTTCCGTGTAGGCGACCTTGGCGTCCGGTCCTCAGGCATCGGTGCGGGAAGGAGTTCTTGGGTTTGGCGCCGGTGGATCCTGGCGATTCCATGAAGGCGAACTTGGCATACCGAGGGTTCGATCTTCAGCAGGATTGGTCTTCGAATCCGGGTAGGGGATCTTGTCGAGGGTCTTAGGGTTTTCCGTGACGTAGGTCTTGGTGGTGCCGTCTTCGTTTGTCGATGTCGGACTTGGGTGAGTCGGTTACCGGGGTCTTCGGATCCGAGAAGAAGATCATAGCGGTCCGGGGGAACGGCCTTCGGGGTTTGGATCCGGGAAGGTGACCTTTGGGTCCGTGAGGTAGATCTGGGTGTCACTTGTCGATCTTGTCTATGGCGGACTCAGGTTTGTGTTGGTAGTCTTCGGAAGATCTCGGCGGAAATCTGGGAATGGTGGCTTCACGTAACTCCACAGGAGCCATGACGTTGTATGTAAAGGCCGATGGAAACACTGCTGCAAGGCGTCGGAGGCGACCACGACGGCGAGGATGGAGGGCTAGGGCCCAGGCTCTGCAGGGCAGCGTGATGGAGGCTGGTCGGGAGGCTCGGCTCGTCGGGTCCCGCGGTGGTGGAGGATGCCCACCACTGGCGGAAGCGGCAGAGGCGGCGAGCGAAAGGCGGGCGGCGGCAATCGAGGCGGGCGAGGCGAGGCGGCCTAGGCGGTGCGCGCTGGTGTGGCGAGCAGCGAGGAGTCCGCGGACGACGGCAGTTAACAGAGATCGGATCGGAGGCGGCCGGGCCAGGCGAGGCCGGGCGGAGAGGCGGCGCCGGTGGCGGAGAGGTGGTTGCCCGGCGGAGGTTGAGCCCGAGAGAAACTGACGGCGCGGAGCGAGCGGCAGCAGCCTTGGCGGAGGATGGGCGGCGCGGGACGAGCGAGAGGAATGGACGGCGGCTGGCCAGGCGGAGAAGCGAGCGGCGGTGGCGGTGCGGGAGGAGGACGGGAGGAAGAGGCGGGGAGGGCAGCGTGGGGAGCGTGTTGGGTGGGTCCCATGAGAGAGTGGGAGGTCGGGCCCAAGCGGGGAAGGTGGAGAGAGTGGCGGGGGGTGTGTGTGGGAAAAAATGGGGACTGTGGGGTGAGAAAGAGGCCAGGTGGCGATGGGGGACAGGCAGGTGGGCCTGGGGCGTGTGGGGCCGCGGGTGGGGTCGGGTTGGCAGTGAGGGAGAGAGAGAGGGTAGGATGGGCTAGGGTGAGAGAAGGAGAGAGGGTGGGCTGGTGGATTGATGATGTGGCGGGGTGGGTATGGATTGGGGGAGAGGGTGAGGTGGCGAGCTGTGAGAGGTGGGTAGGAATGGATTTGGTGGGACTAGGATTTAGAGGGGGCTGATTAGGTGGACCGATTTTATTCTGGGGGTGGTCGTTCGGGTCAAATCGGCCCGTTCGACTGCCCCACTAAAAATAATTAACTATTTTATTTATTTCAAACCGGGCTTTTGCAAACCGATAGCAGACAAAACAAAATATTCCGGCGACCCGGGTTTTGCGTTTGAACAAAGACGGGGCGTTTGGAAAACAAAAACAGGTTTTTCCGCAAATAGTTTTATGCAAGCAAATGCAAGATGATGGCGATGCTCAAATGCAATGTGGCATGATAACATGAGCATGCGGTCATGATGATGCAATGCACAAAAACAACGCGATTTTCTAGTAGTGGTTTTTCGGGATGCCACATTAGCCCCATTTGCATCTTGTCCGTAGTCGGACGCTGTATCATTTTCAAGGTGATTTGGATCTTCGTACTGTATATCTGCATTCTTGACTCTTTGAGTCGTTGTTGTATATATCTGTTCGGTGGGTTCCATCGTGGACTATTGTGTAATGGTATTACTTCGTTTTCCACCCGCACGAAAGTGCCTGGTGGGCACCTTTGAATCGTTTCTATGCGGGTTTGGCGGGAATCGCTGAAACTTGCATAGGGCCGATTTTGAGGGTGTTATGAGTGGTATTAGAGCTCAAGAGCATGATACCCACAAGTCCAAATTCAGGATAACCTAGCTAACGGCAAGTAGAGTGTCAAAACTATTTTTGAAAATCGTTGGATAGTTCTCGATTAGGTCCGATTTACTACTTACCCTCTCGCTGCTCTCCTCTCACCTCTGCGTGTTTTGAATCCGCTTCTCTCTCCGAGTCCAGATTTCTCGTGGTTGGGTTCCATCGCACCTTCGTGGTTTCGCTTCCTCCTTTGGTAACGGTGTTGCTACATCCGGTCTTCATGCTATCCGAGGAACCCTTCGTCGTGGACTTCTCTTTGTTCCTTCTCGTCTTCCGGTGTTTTCCGACGCGACGACATCATCTACGCTAGATCCGGCGCAGTCCGCATCACTCCTTTGTTTCAACCTCGATTATCGAGATCTCCATCGATTCGAGAATGGTTGCACGCTTTCACCGATTGTGCAGAGTAATAGTTTGGGTGCGTGATGGATTGGCCCCCATGCCGACTACTCACTCTATTCGCTTGTGTACATTGAAGTGGATGAGAATGCATCGATTCTCTCTTTCTATCGAAGTTAGAGGTGGATTGATTGGTTGATACCTCTACCTTCGCCTTTGTTTCCCGGAGTGTTCTCTCGTCGATCACGGATAACGACCTCTTGTTAGTGGTGTCGCGAAGATCTACGCGAAGCGACAAGATGCAGATCACCGACCTTCTTTCCGGTACCATGAGGCGGATCTCGAGGGCGAGATCCATTGTTAGTGGTGTCGAATTGTGGCGCCCCGCAAAAACCACTACTAGAAAATCACGTTGTTTTTGTGCATTGCATCATCATGACCGCATGCTCATGTCATCATGCCACATTGCATTTGAGCATCGTCATCATCATGCATTTGTTTGTCTGAAACTATTTTCGAAAAGCATATTTTGTTTTCTAAATACCCCGCCTTTATTTCAAATCCAAAACCCGGGTCTCTGGATTATTTTGTTTCGTCTACCAATGGATTTCAAAGCCCCTGCTTTAAATATTAAAATATTTATTTTATTTTTAGGGCAACAGACTGGCCGATCCGACCCGGCCACCCCAAGATAAAACCAGCCTACCTGCACCTTTTCCTACCCAATCCTATCCTACCCAGCCTCCACATCACCCCGACCAATCACCACCCGCCACCTCACCACTTCCCTCCACTCCCATGCCGCCACATTAGCCTTTCCGCCCCACCTCCTCCACACCACACACACACCACCACTCCAACCCTCTCCCCGCCAGGCCCACCTCCCTATCGGTCCGACCTCGACCTGCCTCTCAACCGACGCTCCCTGCCCTCGACGCAGAGCAAGCGCCATTAGGATCCTCAAGGCCGCCTGCCGCCTCAGCCAAGGCTCCAGCGACCTCTCAAGGCTCGGCGTCTTGGAGCCCTCCGTCGAGCTCTCGCCAGACGCTGACCTCCGCCGCCTCCTCCTTTGCCGGTAGCGACCTCGCAGGCTCCCACACCTGCTCAGACAAATGCGCCGCCTCGTGTTCCTCTCCGCCACTGCGTGTGGACTGTCGGCCTCCCGGCGCCTTGCAAGCTTCTGCAGCGTAGGTACACGTCCGCCTCCTCTCGAGGCCGCCACTCGATCTCGCTCGCCGCCACCGGACAGGCTCCTCCTCTGTCGGGCTCTCCCTTCAATTGGTGCCTTCCACAGCAGGGCAGGCCGCGTTGTCCTCCAGGTTCCCAGATACCGTGTGGTACCAGGCTCCTCCAAGATGTCTGCATGAGCGTGCTCGACCTCGCCTGGCAGTATGCCGCTAGGCCTATGCCAATCTCGTTTTGTTTCCCTGCAGGTTGTTTTGAAGAGTTCTTGTGCTCAGGGTGTGCAAAGCCTCTTTGTGCCCGCACTTATCGATTTGTTTATCATCGCAGCGCTAGTGCGCCTTCGTTTGACAAAACCCGGTGCCACCAAGTTCTGTGTCTCCAAGATCTTTCGATGCGACTACAAGTTGACCATTGATGATAAGTTGACACCCAAGATCTACGTCACGGACGCCAAGTTCGCTGAGACCCCGACGCCCCGATCCGAAGACCGATCCCGGCGAGACCGAACCCGTCGAACCCTCGGAACCCCAAGATCATCGAGATCCATAATGTGTGACCTTTCTCCGAGACCCATATTTTTATAATATGACATTATCAACTGTCGCATATTAATTGTTCATGCATGCATACTTGTCTGTGGTTTGGGGGCATTATGCCAATTCATCTCATAATTAAATATGGAGTCGATATGCGGGATATCTTTATCTTATTCCGGACTCCATTTAAATTGGCATAGCGAACCGAAGCCATGTTTTGTCTTGCTAACCCAACATTTAATTTGCGGGGTAGATAAATAACTTGAACCGTCTAATTAAATGTCGGGACCCCGGTTCCGCTTAATATGATCTAATTGCATTGCACCTTTGCCATGTCATACCTCATACATGCATCATGCCCGATCTTCTGTCATAGTATTAAATAGTCCATCCGGTGTTTCTGCTAGTGCTTTGCTTCTTCACGGATTAGGCCGATGAGTTGATGTGAGTGTCGACCCGATCTTCGGATGAACCTTCGGCAATGTTTTCCAGGCGAGCACCTCCCCCTTTCTACCTATCTTACTTTTATAGTATTTATTCCCTCCTGTTGATCTATTGCTATCTGTGTTGCGTTGCTCTAGTTTTCGTTTCGTGATATCCCTTGCAGCCTTATATTGCCTTGGACACATCCTATTACCCGTTGTTTGGTAGATAGTTGGACTTGCCGCGTCGCTTGCTCAAGTGATGTTGCGTGTCGCCAAGTACCACAATTGTTGGAGTATTGCCGTATGTTTAAGGTTGAGATGATCATGGCTTTAATTATCGCTTAATTCAATTATCGCTAATAACTAAAATTGAAGTAGGTAAATGCAGGCAGTGGGCAATAGATGTTATTTGGTTGTTAACCATCCACTTGTGTCCCGTGAGGACCCCGAGATCTTGACACTGCTCGAGATCGGCCGCTAACCACAATTGGGGTGTATGGGCACCCCATCGATTAATACCTGATTTCAAAGTATTGCACGGGGCCACAAGTAGTTTGGGGCTTTATTACTATTCTCACTTATGCCATGCTTTCTTGCTTAATTTAAATTGTGCGATATCGCACTTGTACTTTTAGGTAAGCGGAGTGTATCGATAAGCCAGTCACACTTTCGGTTCCCAAATGTTACACCATTGACGAAACCCCGAGTCCGTCTCGAGACCGCCGACTTTGTTGCGGGTAGCTTAGTGGGTGGCCCCATGTACTTACTTTGGTCCGGAAACGCCATGACTTAGGCCCTCCGACATACCGATGGGTGTATGTTAACGATCCGCAAAAGGGTCAAGTGCGTGTGGATACTTTGGTACACCCTGCAGGTTAAATCTTTTCGAAAAGCCGTGTCCGCGGTTATGGACGACTTGGAGCACGCTTCGATCATAGACAACTATAACTAAAGTTTATCGTTATAATTTGACTTGTATCCGATGTGACTAGTAATCAGCTTCACTACAACGGAATGGCTAAATAAAAGTACCAACAACTGCGGGTTTGGGATATATCATGCTAATTGTATTCGACTAGTAAGTGTTGCAACTACAACGGAATGGTTAACTAAAAGTGCCAATCGCTTATTATATCGGGATAACTATCTATACCGACTAGTAATTGCTGCAACGATAATCGAATAAATAAAGCGCCAACTGTGAGTTCCTCGGTTGACTTCCTCGTTTGGTCTCGAGGGACATACCAGATGGGTTTGCTTGGTGGTAGAATCGGATGGGTTCGAATAGGTCTTTCTTACCTCTCTCGATAAGCGGTTGTATCGAGTCTCTATAGGTTGTTTAGTGCATCTTGCGCCGCCTTGATCCACCATACCTATGTAGGCGAGGACCGCCGAATCTAGTCTCGCCTGTCTTGGCCTCGATCGACCGCTCTCTCTTTTCTTTTGCCCTTTGTCGTCACCCTTTTGTTTAAGCAGGTTTTGAGATCGTCGTTAGCGAGGTTACCCTTCCGGCTTGACGGCAGGGTTATGGACGCCATTGGTTATTCTTGTGGCTCTTAGCCCCATTTGCATCTTGTCCGTAGTCGGACGCCGTATCATTTTCAAGGTGATTTGGATCTTCGTCTTGTATATTCGCATTCTTGACTCTTTGAGTCGTTGTTGTAAATATCTCTGTTATGGGTTCCATCGTGGACTATTGTGTAATGGTATTACTTGCTTTCCACCCCTTGCAAAGTGCTGGTGGCACCTTTGAATCGTTTCTATGCGGGTTTGGCGGGAATCGCTGAAACTTGCATAGGGCCGATTTTGAGGGTGTTACAATTTGCCTATGGACCGATCTATCGTTTTGGAGTGTTATTTATGGTTTTGATCCGACCAAATCTTGTCTAAGGTGTTGGTCCAGCTTTTGCCTGCGTTTCCCAGCCCAATTTTGGCCAAATTTTCGCGGATTTGAGGACTCTAGGCATGAATTTCTGCTCAAGAACACGAGCAGATCTTCCACATCGGAGTCTCCGGCCCTGTGCACCGGAGTCTCCGGCCCTGGACGCCAGTTTTGACCTTTTTCCTCTTTTCTTCATTGGCTAATCTGTCCGCTTGTTGTTTGTGTTCTGTGTGCGTGTCTACAACTAACAGATAGCTTCCGCAACATCGCCGCGCTCTTCGACACCACGGACCCCAAACTCTTCCACGCTCCATCGACACAAGATCATCATCAACAACTAAGGTATAACTTGTGTCAACCCTTGTAGCCATATCTTCCTTTGTGTGTACCTATCCTATGAGAGCAACTCATTTTGTGTTTGTCTAAGCATTGTGCACTTGCCATTGGAAAGTGAGTGTGAGGGCAAATAGAAAAGTTAACATAGTAGCATAGAAAGGGAGAAAAAGAAAAAGAATAAAAAAAAGAGGAAGAAAAATAGAAAGATACATAGTCTCCCAATACAAAGAGAGCATCAAGCTTGTAAGCAAAAGAGAGAGGAAGAAGCGCGCCAAGGCAAGTGCACAAATCCGTTGTTTACCCTCTTTTGGCAAACGAGTTGTGGTCTCTCCTTGAGTTGGCACGACAACCGACCGTAGTCTTCGTTAGGCCATTTCGTGCTCACTTTCATAGTCGTGCTAACCCCATTTTTCTCCACGCGTGTGTGTAGTCGTAGGTTCTCGTCACCTTTTGAGTTGACCATTCCCTTTTGACTTGAGTTTTGTTGGATCTTCTCCACTTTTGACTATCCTTTGCGTTCGATTGGTTCTTTGGCTTTCCACAATCCTAACCATCCACCAAAAGCTTTTGAGAGTTGTAGCTTATTTGTGTGTGAGTTTCTTTGCGATTTCACTTTGCAACATGTTCGCTCCTTTGTGTGGCAATTGGTTTGATATAATCTCCAAGGTGAGGTAAAAGGCTAACTCTACGCACACTTACTCTCCATATACAACCCTTGTCCGCTTTGCATCATGGACAGGAATGGCGAGCCGTCCCAACCACAACCACCTCCGGAGGATGACACACAATACATGACAAGATGGGATCATTGGAAGGTCCGAGGAGAATTCAACTACCGTTGTGAAGCCCTTGAGCGGTGCCAATATGAACAATTTAGCGAATCCCGAGTGGAGTTCAAGAACATCGATGAAGCCCTGCAGGATTTTCTCTCTACTTCCGACACCACGCTGTCGTGCTGCCGGAATCGCGAGGGGAGAACTACAACCTCTGTTGCCTGCTGGAACAAGGGAGGGGAAGATCTTCATCGAGTACCGAACGTGTGACCGACTGCGGAAGCGCTGCTGGAATGCAGCGCTAGAAGGATCATCTACGCGATCTTGAGATCGGCAAGTGTACGACTACATCACCCATGAAATATCTTCAAGGATGAGTACTCTAATCGACTCGTTGCTACAATCTAGTAGATAGATCTTGGCTTGTTTGTGTGCATGCGGTAGAATTTTTTTGTTTTCCATGCTACGAACCCCTACAGTGGTATCAGAACCGTGTCTATATGTAGATCTGTTGCACGAGTAGAACACAATGGTCATTATAGACGTTGATGCTTTTGTTGACGATTGCTTCTTGTGTACTTTGCATCTTGCAGGATGGTGGGATGAAGCGGCTCGGCTAACCTTACATGACATCGTTCATGAGACTTGCTCCACGCTTGACATGCAACTTGTATTGCATAAGTGGCTTTGCGGGTGCCTGTTTCTCCCAACATAGTGAAGATTCAATTTACAACGGGTGATTGACAATACTAGTATCAACGTTGTGGTTCTTGTTTGTAAGTTAGAACGACACTTCATGAAAGCCCCAAACTACGTAAAACATGCAAAGAAAATTAGAGGCGTCTAAATTTGTTTTGTAGGGGTGTGCTATGATGTGATATGGCCATGATTTTAATTATATATGGTGTATGCAATGTTCCTTATTATAAGTCGGCAACCGGCAGAAGCCATATGGTTGTTTTTTAATTTCGTCTAGACCCGTGTGTCTATTATTCAAAGTAGTTGTAATAGTAGATGCTGGTGGACGACAACCATGGAGCGACACCATTGATCTTGACGCCACGCCGGTGATGATGGAGATAGTTCGTGCTTGAAGATGGAGATCAGAAGCACAAGAAGAAAGGCCATATCATATCACATATTTTGAATTGCATGTGATGTTAATCCTTTAATGCATCTTGTATTGCTTAGTTCACGACGGTAGCATTATAAGATTATCCATCTCACAAAATATCAAGTTATAGAGTGTTCGTCCGTAGTAGGCACCGTTGCCAAAGCTCGTTGTTTCGAAGCACCACGTGATGATCGGGTGTGTTAGATTCTACGAGTGTATACAATGGGAGCAAGCCAGATTTTCTCATGCTAAAGCTAAGGTTTGGTCTTGACGAGCCTAGCATGTACAGACATGGTCTCGAAACACGGAATACCGAAAGGTAAAGCGCGAGTCATATAGATGATATGATGAACATGATGATTGTTCGCCTTTGAAACTATATCATGTCACATGATGATCGGACTTGGTGTAGTGAATTTGGTTCGTGTGATCACTAAAATAATGTGAGGGATATTGTTTTGAGTGGGAGTTCAACAGCAATATGATTAAAAGTTGAACACTATTTATCATAAATTAAATCAAAGTGAATTTGCATAGTTGTTGTAGTCATTGGCATCCGTTTACCACCTTGCGCTTAATTATAATTGAGATAATAGAACTATAGAATTCTGGTTAATTAATTTACGAACTGGTATCGTATTGTTTTGAAGTGTTAATCTAAAGTTTAAAAGTCCTATTGCAAACTTTCAGTAAGTTCCGGTTACTCCGTGAAGTTTAATAATTGGTATTAAATCAAGAGTAACAATTCTAGTGTTAGTATATAAGTATCATGTTTATCTGCATGATTCTTGATATTCAAAAGATTGTTTTAATATCAAGGTCATCTAGGAAATCATATGTGGAAGATATTGCGATATCTAAAATGTTGTTTTCTATTATAACATGATAGAGTATAATATGGCAAAGTTTATGTTCTCATATTTGATGGGAATTTTCAAAAGGTTGGAGACGCTAGTCGTTCTAATCCTCCAAAAGGTTTGGAGAACAACATTATACTCGCGATTCACCGTTATAAGCTAAAACAACTTGATCATGAATAATTCCATGATAAGGATGAATATTTGATGTAGGTAAAATGTTTACTACACCAAGAGATTACTAAAAAATGGAATTTGAAAGAACACCAAACATTTGATGATAGTTATCTACTTCAAAGTGCAAGTCCAAAGACATTGGTATTTAACTATACATGCTTTGGACTATGTGTTATGTGTATGGCTCCACTATTGATGTTGATAGATTCTTTCAAACAAAAAAGGAAATACTGAAAGAGAATCTCATAAATATATGGCAGAAAAGAAAAGGCCAAAATTATTCAGCTTAGGTATATAGAGGATATACGTGTTATGGTTGTATTCTTTGCTTGTTAAATAATGTGGTTCTTAAGTATTAGATACTGAATTTGTTGGTGTGAATCGTCATACGAAACAACACAATTCATGAACTACAATGGCCTAAGTAACCAACAAAAGAATATGTGATGATGCTCATCGAGAACAAATAAAGGGTTATTGTGTTGCTCGTTGAAATCAAAGCTTGCCTTCAAGATTTGTTTTATCAGGTATTTTCAGAACAAAAGGGTTGTTCAAATAATTGTCGTAATCCATAAAAGATGGATGATTTACAAATCTCGTTGGAGAAATCACATCCATAAAACTAGTGCTAAAATTGTCAAAAGAAAATTGTTTGATATATCACTCAAGAAGTGACATCGCCGTTTAAATTATATTGGAAAGAAAACATGAAAAAAAACCATACTTGATGGAATTTTGGAGTCTTTTGATTTTTGATCGAATAACGCTTGTGAAACTTTCCTAGAGATAATTAAAACTCTGTTCATAGGCCAAAGGGAACAGATAACTAGCTTATTGGAACTTGTACATATTGTTGTATGAAGTCCATTATGTATAGTCAAGAGCGATGGATTTCAACTTCATATGCTTTATTCAAAAATTTGAGTGAATATATGAATATTTACTTAATAAACATGAAGTGTGGAACATTTGAAAAGTTCAAAGACTTTCAAGATGAAGTGCAAAATCAATGTAACAAGAAAATAAAGAATTTATGATAGGATCATAAAGGAAGATATTTGAGTTACAAGTTTATCATAACACCTTAGATTTAAGGAATCGTTCTATGGATTTACATTTCCCGAAATACCATAAGAGTATGGAGTGTTTGAGATATGTAATGAAACCTTGTTTGACATGGTAAGATCAAAGGTGTAATTTATAAAACTGCCATTATATTTTAAAGATTAAAGCTTTAGAGACTACCGTTTTTTCCACTGAAAAGAGCTCCATTATAATCCCTTGAAATGACACCATATAAAGTTATGGTTTGGGATAAAACCCAAGTTGTCCTTTCTTAAACATTGGTATGCTATGCATAAGAAAGATGTTTGCAATCAAAATCGGATAAACATATCTTTTTGTGTTATTTCAAATAATCGTTGAGTATTCCTCCATAACACCAAAGACAAAAATGTTTGTCGCTTAGAACGTTAAGTTTCTTTGAGAAAGGAATTTTTCGTGAAAAGCTAAATGGGAGGACAATAGAATTTTGATAAGGTTAAAAGAACCTTAGCTATATGTGCAAAGTTGCGCAACGCCAAAAAGTGTTCCGGAGGCAGCATCAATGCTCATTTCTCACGTGCCTCAAAGGTTGTGGTTACGGAGGTCTAAGTTCCTATTGAACCAAGTAGGTCGGATAAACAATCAAATACCAAGATTTGAGGGTTGAATCATTATTTGACAATAATGAACCGACTACATGCAAAGAAGCAATGATGGGCCCTGACTCCGTCAAATGGCTTGGAGCCATAAAATCTTTGATAGTTCCATACACGAGAAATCAAGCTTTGAACTTGAAAAACCCTTTGGAAAGGTGTAAAACCTTACAGTCGTGTTTGTATCTATAAAGAAATAGACATGAATGTTTCACATCTATGAAATAGTCGACATGTTGGGAAAGAGTTCACAATAATTTTCAAAGGTTGACTATGACAAGATTTGATCTTTCATAGCGATGTTTAGTCTAGATGGATTAATATAGAAACCACTACATATAATTTTGTTATGTGGTAGTTGAATAAACAAAACAAGTTCTTCTGATAGAATTGTTACCTAGGACATGTGCATAACACGGTCCATAGGGTTTTGTTAATTGAAAGGATGTTAAAAGCGTATGCAAACTACAATGGTTGAAGTGAGCATCGCGGAGTTGGAATCTTCACCATGATGAAACTGTTAAAAGAGTTTAAATCCACCAGAGACGATGAAGATGATTGCATTTGCAAGAAATTAAGTGGGAGCGCTAAGACATATTTCTAATACATTATGTGGAAGACATATTTTATTAATTGGAAATGATGTATCTTTTATTAACACATGTTAAGAATTTCATCTCGATGAAAGACTTAGGCAAAACCCGAATGTTTGGCATCAATATCTATATAGATAGATTGAGACGCTAATATGGTTGTGCCAAATGTACTTAGATGAGCTATTGAATGAGTTCAATATGGAAATGACAAGAAAGGTTCTTTCCACATAAAAAGGATGAAATAGAAATTCAAGTGTATCGACACTTGGTAAGTGAAACAAAGATTCAAGTATAGATTGATACTTGATGATTGAAATCACAAAGAGAGTTTATCAATCAAATTGTGATATGTACACATCCAGATATGTCATGTACTCTAAATGTTATGAGCATATACCAGAATGATTCATAAAGTGATCATTGGACGATAGTAAGGATATTCTTATGATCTTCTAGAAGAACTAAGAATATATTATTTTGTAGAAGTGACAAATAGATGGTTAGTTCATTATAAAAGTACTACATTGATACTAGTTTTGGCACAAAATACAAATCAAGTTTATCTCAATCTAAACTAAGTGTGGCACAATATAATGGAAAGTAAGTTCCATAATGGATTTGGATAAGTTCCAAAGTTAAGACATTGTGACAAATACTACAACAAAAGGCTAAGTATATGACTGCTATTATAGCATCAAAAGAGGGCATTTCTGTTAAGTATTTTGTTATCAAACTAGGTGTGGTTCACAGCAGGATAGTACCATGAAGATATATTGTACGACAATATTATCAACATGTTTTAACCCCAAGGAACCAAAGGTCTCACCAAAGGACCAAATTTATACAAAGCCATCTCATTAGAGAATGAGTGATGCGTAGATACGCAAAGACATGCAATTACACATGGACCTAAAAGAGATCAGTTGACCACTAGCAATCGTGTAAATACAACACCAGAAAGCCATAGGTGTTGAATACACAAAGTTTTGAAACTAGATTATTGTCTCTAGTGCAAGTGGGAGACTGTTGGACATATGCCCAAGAGGCAATAATAAATAGGTTATTATCATATCTTCATGCTTATGATAAATGTTTACATACCATGTTATAATTGTATTAATCGGAAACATTAATACTTGTGTGATTTGTAAACATAAAAGAGTCCCTAGTAAAGCCTCTTGTTAAACTAGCTTGTTGGTTAATATATGATCATGGTTTCCTGATCATGAACATTGAGATGTTATTAACAACAAGATCATATCATTAGGAGAATGGTATGATGGACATACTCCTATAGATAAGCGTAGCATAAAGATCAAAGTCATTTCAATAGTTCGTTTGCTATAAGCTTTCTCATACATAGTAACCTAATTCCTTCGACCATGAGATCATGCTAATCACCATCACCAGAAGGATGCTTTGATGACATCAAACACCACACCGTAACTGGGTGGCTATAATTGTGGCACTGAGTGTTTGGAAAGTATGTGTTGAGGCACATGGATCAAGAGTGGGATTTGTCCATCCATATGACAAATAGATATACTTTGGGCCCTCTAGGTGGAATGTCATCCAATTAGCTTGCAAGCATGTGACTGGCTCACAAGGGATCACATATCACATGAACGAGAAAAAAGTACTTATCGGTAACGAGGTTGAACTAGGTATGCAGAGATACCGACGATCAAACCTCGGATAAGTAAACTATCGCGAGACAAAGGGAAATTGGTATCGTATGTAAGTGGTTCATTCGATCACAAAGTAATCATAGAAATATATGGGAGCCATATGAATTTCCAGATTCCTCTATTGGTTATTGATCGAAGAAGTGTCTCGGTCATGTCCGCGTAATTCACGAACCGTAGGGAGACACACTTAAGGATTCGATGTTGTTTAGTAGATATGGAATGTAAGTAGGGAGACCGAATGTTGTTCGGAGTCTCGGATGGGATCCGGGATATCACGAGGAGTTCCGGAATGGTCCGGAGAATAAGATTCATATAAGGAAAGTCCAAATCTGGAGTTCGGGAATGATTCCGATGATTTCATCGGAGAGGTTCTAGGAGGGTCTAGAAGGTTCACCGGACCGGAAGGGGAAGGGAACATGAATGTGTCATGGATAAGTGGAATGATTGGATCATGTCCTAGGTCACTTGGTTGGGCATTAGTAAGAAAAAAAGCTCTAAATTGAAAGTCAAAAGGCAAATTTGAAAAGTCAAACTGGGACAATGTTTCCTAGTGGAGGAAGGAAAGAATCCTTCTTTCCCTCCACCACAAGCCAACAAGGAGAGGGAGTTGGGGAAGGATTCAAACTCTCCTCTCCCAAGATGCCCTCCCTCTCATAAATAGAGGGAAGGGGGTGCCCGAAGAGACACACAACCAGCCCCTCCCCACACCACCGCCGCCGCGTCGCCGCCTCGCGCTACCGCTGGATCGTCGTCGCCGCCCTAGCCGCCGCCGACTCCACCTCCTCCTCTCCGGCCTTCTAAACCCTAGATCGCCGAAAACCCTGGATCCACCATAACCTGCTCCGGCTTAGGCAAAGCCCTGCAGAATTTTCCCTCTACTTCCGACACCACGTCGTCGTGCTGCCGGAATCACGATGGGAGAACTACAACCTTCGCTGCCTGCTGAAATAAGGGAGATGAAGGTCTTCGAAAATCGAGCGATGTGACCATCGTGGAAGCCGGAACGCATCGCTGTAAGAATCGTCTACGCGATCTTGAGATCGGCAAGTGTACGACTACATCACCCACGAGAATCTGCTCTCGTTAACCGCTTTGGAATCTTCAAGGGTGAGTACTCTAATCGTCTCGTTGCTACAATCTAGTAGATAGACCTTGGCTTGTTTGTGTGCATGCGGTAGAAAATTTTTGTTTTCCATGCTACGAACCCCTACACCTCCATGGATTCTACTAGTGCTCTTCTAAACGATTTGTGTATATAATTTGCACTTAAAGATCTAGGTGACTTGAATTTACTTTTGGGTATTGAAGTACAGAGAGTTCCTAATTGTATTGTGCCGAATCAAGCAAAATATGCTGCTGGGTTACTTGCCCGTGTTGGGATGAAGAAGTGTATTCCTTTTCTCATGCCATTGACATCTTCAGAAAAAAATGGGTTCATGAAGGAGATCATCTAGGGCCAAATGATAGCACCAGATACAGAAGTATAGTTGGCTCTTCAATAGTTAACACTCGTAAGACTAGATATTTTGCAGTTAATAAGGTTTATCAATATACGCATAGTCCTACTATAATTTATTGAATGACTGCTAAAAGGATCTTGAGATATGTTTTAAAAATACTATGAGTTTTGGACTAACATTTTTTAGATCAAAGTCTACACTCTTGAGTGCAATCTCATATGTTGACTGGCCGTTGCTTAGAGGACATGCGATTTACTGGAGGTTTCCTACTTGGACCCTCTTGGAGTGCAAAAAGAAACAAGCATGGAGTTTTTCTTCGAAGAACTTGGAATAAAACTTCGTGAAGCTCTGCATTTATGGTGTGAAAATCCAGGTGCAACATAGTTTTCTGCTAACCCTGTTTTTCATGCTAGGGCTAAACACATTGAAATAAATTTTCACTTTGTAAGAGAAAGGGTAGAAGACAAGAAGCTAAAGATCAGGTTTATTTTTTCAAGAGATCGAGTGGAGGCACTTCCTATTCAAGCTTTTGAACAATTCAAGACTAATTACAACTTGTTTATCTGATGATTATGGGAGGGTATTAGAGATTAGATCTGTACAAGATAACCTGATGTACGCAACACACTCCATATATATACACCTGGGGCTCGATTGTATATCGAGTAGGAGCGCTTCCATCTTATAGGTTGATTAGTTGAACATGCGCGTTTGGTCCTATTAGTAAATAGAGGCATTCATGGTGCAGTATGCCCGCTGGGCTTCAATGCTGTTAATTTAAGCCCATGTACCAGAACCTCTGCAGGCCTCAGTGTGAGAGAAAAATGTAGTTTGTTTATGATGGGGTAAATGCAGATCCTCACAAATCATTGTGGAGCCGCACTTGATAGTACTAGTCAGCAGTATTGAAATCGCACCGAGTAGTCCTGCAACAGATGTTTTAGTTTAGCCCAAGAATAGATTACTAGACCTTGTATAAGGAATGTCGAATTGTAACACACATATAAATACTAGTACAAAGATTAGTCAGGACGATACCTTTGCAAAAATAGATCAAATACCATGATTTTAGCGATCTGTTTAGGATTATCAAATCGCACAACATAAAGGGAGTGCCTAGATCTCAGGCGCCTGAAAACTTCTTAGGTCTAAGTCGCTGACGTCATCCTAATATTTATGCTAATTTTCAGTTGCAATCTAGTTGCAACTCATAAGATTTGTACTAATTCTCAGTTACAACGTAGTTGTAACTCATTAAATTCTCAGTTACACCCTAGTTGCAAGTCATGTGGAATTTTCACTTTGCACGAATCACGAGGTAAATCGAACGGTAAAAGAGGTGACTGAGACCTAAGAAGTTCTCAGGCGCCTGAGAACTAGCAAAACCGCAACATAAAATACAAAGATTACCTGAGATCGAGCTATCATGCAAAAATAGAAATAACCGTGATTTTAGCGATACTTGGGCATATATATTAGGAACCGTTGCCTCACACCAATCATACCGACGGCGCTTCTTCTCACGTGCTTCGCTACCAATGTGCAGTGTACGTTGATTTTTATGTCCTGGCAAGTGTTTACGGATTTTCTGAGTGATTGTACTGAACTACTTATACTAGTTTATAAATAAACAGAGACTGATATTAATAGCAATTGATTTTCTGTTTCACAGGCAGAATACTGGAAGACGTGCAAAGCGCTAAGATCAATATACCTAACGGACTGTGTAAGCGTGACGTACAGCGTGTGTCAGTGTGTGTGGGCACCTACCGTTCTGCATCTACTGTTGTTTACTGAACAACCAGTGCTATACATCGGTCGATGAGTGCAATGCTAAATGAAGCAAGATTTCTCTCCTAGACCAAGCTGGGGCGATGACTCTTGCACCATCGTCTCCTATCTAATCTGATCCTATAGCTATCCAAGGATTGTGCGCCGATGAATAATTAATTTAGATAATAATAACCATCATAATGTTGGCATTTCATAAGTTGAGAATTACGTTGCGTAATTGTCTATGTTTGTGAGTCGACATAGCGTTATGATGTATCGCAACTCTATTTTGAAATACTAGTATAAATATTTTTTTGCCCAGAATCGACTCTAGGCAGACGAATATCTACACTATATACTTGTTCATTGTTGTCGCCAACTACATATGCCGATGACAACATCTCCTACTATGTGTGCATTCGTAAATTACGGTCATGCTAAACTTCAACTCTAAGGCATCTTTTGATAAAATGGAAGATACTGATATATTGTCCTATCTTAAGGTCGTTTTATCTCAAACTTTCATCTTATTGGTATCTCGCCACCATCTACATACCTACCACCTCCTTCGCGTCTAACAGTCCATGCTCTGTCTAGTTGTCTTCACACTTTATAAACTTGGGATACCGATGAACCCGCTCCACGAATATGAACCCCAAACCCTCTGTTCCAAATATCACATTTTTCACCGTCCATTTCCTTACGAGCTTTAAGGACCAAGAGATCCCACAGGAAATGAAACCCAATAATATCTTGCGTGTACATAATATTGCTTACCAATGCTCATTATTACAATTAAAATAGCCGCCCCTTTGCGATTTTATCAGTCTGAACTTTCATGTTAATATGTAACTTGCACTTCATTATATGTTTATTGATGTCTCAATCTACAAATGCTGATAAATGTATGAGTATTAATACTTACCGTCACACTGATAAAAAAGAAGATAGCGTCATATTGTCTCCAACTTACATGCATGCATCCTCTCTCTACTAGCATTCCTCTCTCTTACATGTATGCATCCCACGAGACCAAAGAATGCAATTCTAACACCAACAAGTTGTTTTGTTCTTGGATTTTCAAAATTTTACATCTCAAACCATTAACTAGCTAGATTGACAATCCACTTTCTTGAAATAGGCTTTTGCCCCACTATAACATCTCAAAAATATTAATGAAAATATCAATTTACCAATCAACAAAAATTAGTGTTAACAAAAGCTTTTAGTTTTAAAACTATGAATGCATATGTGTGTTATGAATGGTGGTGAATGCTTGAAATGTCATGTTTGTTTGTTGTAAATGATGAGATTTGGTTTAAAGATCAAAACCATATCATCTAGGTCAAATCAAACCCAAAACAAAGTAAAATAAAATCAATATATAAAGCATATGATCTAATGATCATTTTTGCAAAAGTTAACACTTAGCTCACTTTGAGCATCTATAGCAAATGATTTCAAACAGAAACAATTCCATTTATTTTCTCACCTTGCTAGTCCAAGTTACAATGAACACAAGTGAGATTTCAAAACTTACAGAAACAAATTCAAATGCATTTGAGAGACTTTCAAAAATTGGATCTATCGTAGGCATCAAGATAGCCATTTTGAGAAAACCATCAAAACCTTCACCACTTGGCAAACCCTTGCACGCAGAGACTACCAAGCTTATGATCAACACCAACACCATTTTTTTTTGAAAATTTAAATGTTTAGTTCATGCGGCCATTTAATCAAATATTTAGTGAGCATAGTACATGTTTACCAACTATACACTGTTGTGATCAATCTTGTGATCATCTTTGTACTCGACACAGCCTCCACTACTCGCCCTTACTCGCCCCAGTACTAGCCCATGCAGAGGAGCCGCTCTCACTCGACCATTTGACCAGTGAAAATCGTACCCGAGCTCACCCATGCCACCCCGACGTGGACTTTTTGCTACATGTTGTGCCGCTCTCGCCATGATGTCTAGGAGCTAGCCTTGACCTCACCGCCACTGCTTATGTACGCCTCGACCAAATCCAGCCCGAGGAGACGCTAGCGCGGCCACGCCCATTTATCTCTCGACCATGCCAATCGTCGCGCCAGAGCGCCAAGCAATCCCACGCGACCACGTCGTGCCGCGCTCTCCCCTTGCGTCAATGCATTCGCCACGACGCCAGCAATCTCCCAGACAAGCCTGTTTGACCCCGCGCCCTCTGTGACCACCATACGTCGTGACGAACGAACGCGGTACCCGAGCAGAGCATGGGCGTCCCCGTCCGATTAAGACCACGCCTCGTCGTGCCACTATGCGCATGATGACCGCCACGAAGCTCTACGTCGACCTACGCCCTCAGCCATGCCAATAGCGCATTGTAACAACGTCGCCGACGAGCCTGAGCCATGTCGCACTGCCCCTCTCGCTGGGGTATAAATAGACCCCTCCCCTGCCTCAAAACGCACACCACTCGACTCCTCTCTCACCCAGAAACCTCTCTGACCCATCCCCGGATAAAGGCGAGCAACACACCGCCGGAATTTCACCAGAGCTCGCCGCTGCAGTGATGGAATGGAGCCATCGCTAGGAGCCACCGCGACCACCATTCAAACCGCCGTCGTCGACAAGCTCATTCGCCCACCTCGCCGTATCTAGATGGAGCCCTGGTAAGCCCCCGACGACCCCCGCCGTAGAGCTAGGGTTAGAATCTCGCGCGTGTTAAGCGATGGAGACGACGACGCGGAGCCGTCGATCGTACTCTAATCATGTAGTCCAGATTAGAGGATACCCCTTCGGTTTAGATCAGCCGTTGACGTGTGGGACCAACGCCGGTGCAACCCGCTGCGCGCGTGCTGCGTAGTTGGGCCAGGCCAGTAACGTTCCCGTGCGAGCCCGCAAATTCAAACATTGGTTTTTCCTTTTATTTCAAAACCCAATTCTGTAGGTAACTTTGAAATTGAATTCAAAAAGATTCACTAAACCAAATTGCATGATTCCAATTTTGTTAGAAAGGAAATGAAAATCTCTAAATACTCCTATTGGATTCAAACAGTTTGAATTTATAAATCACCCAGAGTAAAAATAATAAGACAATAGCTTTTCCAACTTCAAACATTTTTATAAAATCAACCATACATGATTTTAAGTTGATTCCAACTCTCAAAAATCACATTTGACATGACCTATCTGAATATGTAAAAATATATAGTTTTACATGCAGTAGTCCTAGACCAATATTAAATAATGGCTTTATAGTCATTTCTAGTCACATAAATATTATTAAATAGCAATATTAAACTCTGTATTATATTCCAACTACTTTAAATCATGTTATCAAGTATTGGAATATGTGGTGATGACATGTGTCAACATGATCACATAGTTTATAATTGGAGAATATTAAATCTTAAGTAGTTTTCAATGAGTATAAATTGTCTTTCTAAAAATAAGATAAATAAGGCCTTGTCAATAATCCTTGTAGTGATTGAGATGATGCTAGATCATCTAGTGTGGATCTTTGTATGCTAAATATATGCAGCTAAGTATTGTTTGGTAATTGTTTACCTCATATTTATTTATAGACGCTAGTATCAACCCGGGCTACAAGAAGGAAGAATTCTACGAAAAATATGAGGAGAACTTCGACCATTGTACCAACCAAGGCAAGCTAAAAATATGCAAGCTCTTGTGCTGCAACCTTGATTATACCAATCCCAAGTTTTACCTGTAAGCTTTATCTTTTCTTTCTTTTATCAAGGTTTCTCGATTAGTTAATTAATTGGTGATTAGTGGAAAAATAGGAAAGCTGCCATCAAGAGCATAGAACTAGGTGTAGGTAGCTACACTTGATTAGTACCCCTCAAATAGTGACACCCTCATTGATAGATGCTAGTGCTAAACTAATCTTGATCACTATAGATGAGAACACTTGGAGAAAATGATTATGAAAACCTTGGAATGATGAGTCATTCTATTGTAATGTTTTGACATGTGTTATGGAACACAATGAGTTGAAGATGATACTGAATAAAGTATGTGCCCTGACTTTGATAAAAACTGATGGTTGGGTTCGGATGCATTACCATTCCAATTTTGTCGTACAACCACAATACCTGAGTTGGGTAAGGCTTAACTGAAACTTTATGTGTCTTAGTATGGATTCCCTCGCGGAAAAAGGTTGAGCTGAGGCTACCTCGTGAACATGAAGGTCCACCTATGCAGTTTCCGGGATGGCAGATGGCCATGGCTGGGAGGCCAAACTCAATGAGGAGGTGCCTATACTAGGGTGTGTAATTGAAAGGTTAGGGTTGATTATCCGCATACCAAGTATGATGATTCAGGGTTATACCTGATGGATATATCGAATGTTGTGGTGAAAGTGTACCACCTCCATCTACAACACCTAGTCCCCCAAGTGGACCAATGACTCGCGCCCGAGCCAAGCTCCTACAAGCCAAGGTTAACTCGCTCCTTTCCTCATGTGATTTTGGCCTACCTTTGGATGGCTTGCTACTTCATCCAACTACGTTATGTATCCTCAGCTATGAAGCAACATCACCACACCAAGCCCCCAAGGAAGAAGGACCAGGAGAAGACGCTGCTGGAGCACTGCACACCGGAGTCTCCGGTGTACCCCGGAGTCTCCGGTCCTGTACACCGGAGTCTCCGGACCATCCTCCGGTCGGCCCTCAGAACCAAGCCCGGGCAGACGACGGTCTTCCGAGGAGGCAGAGGAGGCCCGAAGTCTCGGCCTGCATCAAGTCTCCGTACCCAACACCAGAGTCTCCGGCCTGCTCGATGCAAGGCATGTTAAGGCCTTTTGGGCCTGGCCCATGTAACCCCCAGTTTCGCCCCAACTTCCAGTTTTATTCCAAAACTACCCCTGTTTAAGTGGTTGGCCTATATAAAGCCCCACCCCTCTTATGTAAACCCTAGACTTGGATAATAATAGTTGAGGACAACCCTTTGAGGATCTTTCATCTATTGGTCTCATGCTCCTACCAAGGGTCACCCTATTATCCACAACCTCTTGGATCTTGCCTAGTGCGTTCAAGTTGTACAAGTCCTTGGGATCTCGGTGTCTCGTGCCCAAGTAGTCAAGATCTCACCAAGCATCTCGCCCCCGTTGTTGGCCGTGGGGAGAGAGCTTCGCCCAACACCGATCCTAGGGATTATGTTGGACCGGTTGTCACCGGCGTGAGTTATCGGCGTGTATCGTGTTTTCGTGTGCGTGTGTTTGTGGATTTCATCCCCTTTCCCCCTTCCATCGCTTTTCCCCTCGATCCCTACGGGATTCGTGAAAGATCGGGCCATCCCAAGGGGTTACCCCATAACACACTGGAGACTACTAACTAGAGGTGACACCACGCCTTATTCGAAAACAATCGGATATCGCTGCTTGCACCCATGAAATTGTCGCTAGAGAGCGTCTCCTGCCCCCTCACTCTAGGCCATGGCGCCAATCCTGCTAACGGAAAACAAGGACCGAGAATGGTGACAACTAAGTCACTTGTAAAAGATAGGAGGCCACCTAGATCGCCCCATGCTAGAGCTAGAGGGGCTTCGAGACAGGATTTGAACTTGCCCGTATGGGTTCTAGTTCTGAAGTTTTCGTTGAGACAAACTCAATGTAAATAGATAATTGATTAACGATTTAGAAGATAAACTATTTTAAGTTATGCCATCCAACAATTGAGGAAAGCAAATTCTGCATACATGCATGTGCCATCTGTAACACCCTCAGAATCGGCCCTATGCAAGTTTCAGCGCTTCCCGCCAAAACCCGCATAGAAACGATTCAAAGGTGCCCACCAGGCACTTTCGTGCGGGTGGAAAACGAAGTAATAACATTACACAACAGTCCTCGATGGAACCCACGAGCAGATATATATACAACAACTCAAAGAGTCAAGAATACGAATATAATATACAAAGATCCAAATCACCTTGAAAATGATAGGCGTCGACTACGGACAAGATGCAAATGGGGCTGAGCCGAAGAGTAACCAATGGCGTCCATAACCTGCAGGCCAAGCCGGAAGGGTAACCACCTGCTAACGACGCCGATCTCAAAACCTGCTTAAACAAAAGGGTGCCAACAAAGGGCAAAGGAAAAGAGAGCGGTCAAGATCGAGGCCAAGACACGGCGAGGCTAGAATTTGGCGGTCCTCGCCTACATAGGTATGGTGGATCGAAGCGGCAGTGATGCACTAAACAACCTATAGAGACCCGATTCAACTAGCGGCTAACAGAGAGGGGTAAGAAAGACCTATTCGGAACCAACCTGATACTACCACCAAACATATCCATCCTGATATTTCCCCCTCGAAACCAAACGAGGAAGTCAACCGAGGAACTCACACAGTTGGCAGTTTTATTTATTCAGTTATCGTTGCAGCAATTACTAGTCAGGTATAGATAGTCATCCTGATAGATTAAGCAGTGGGCACTTTTAGTTAACCATTCCGTTGTAGTTGCAACACTTACTAGTCAGATACATTTAGCATGAGATATCCCAAACCCAGCAGTTGTTGGTACTTTTATTTAGCCATTCCGTTGTAGTTGCAATACTTACTAGTCAGATACAATGGTAGCAAGCGACAACCCAAACAAGCAATCGTGGGCAATTTTATTTAGCCATTCCATTATAATGAAGCTGATTACTAGTCGTTATAAAGTCAAATTTATAGAACTACTTTAGTTATAGTTGTCTATGATCGAGATACTGTGCTCCAAGTCGTCCATAACCATGGACACGGCTTTTAGAAAGTTTTACCCTGCAGGGGTGCACAAATAGCAACACACACTCGATCAACCTCGGAAAAACCAAATCAAAACCCAACGAGGCTTTCACGACAAAGAAATCACAGGATTCAGAAATATTTCAGGGGGCCACCCCATTGAGTACACCCGCAACGAAGTTAGCCAACTCCGAGATGGACTCAAGGTTTGCGCCAGTGGCTGTAAACGACTGGGAACCCGAAAATGTGACTGGGCTTGTCGATACCGCGAAAACACTCCGCTTACCTAAACAGTACAGGTGCTCCTCGCACAATCGTAAATAAAGCAGTAAAGCATGGCATAAGTACATGATAGTAAATAAAACCTCAAACTAGTTTGTGGCCCCAAGAAATAAGAATGAATCAAGCTCTGGCTCAGGGGGGTCCCATAATCCTCCCGGATGTGGATAGCGAGAATATTCAAGGAACAGGTATCAAGCACTCGGGGTCCTACGGGACACAAGTGGACGGTTAACAACCAAATAACATCTATTGCCCACTTGTGCCTCTGCATTTACCTACTTTCAATTTTAGTTATTAAACAATAATTAAAGTTATGATCATCTCCAACATTAAACATGCGGCAATACTCCAACAACTGTGGTGTACGACACGCATAGCGACACTTGAGCAAGCGACTACGACACGCAAGTCCATCTATCTACCAAACAACAGGTAATGGGATGTGTCCAAGGCAATATAAGGCGGCAAGGGATATCACGGGTACGAAAAACTATAGCATCGCAACACAGATAGCAATAGATCAACAGGAGGGAATAAATACTATAAATGCAAAATAGGTAGAAGGGGAAGGGATGCTCGCCTGGAAACATTGCCGAAGGTTCATCCGAAGATCGGGTCGATACTCGCATCAACTCATCGGCCTAGTCCGTGAATAAGCAAAGCACTAGAGGAAACACCGGATACACTATTTATTACTACGGCAGAAGATCGAGCATGATGCATGTATGATGTATGACATGGCAAGATGCGATGCAATTAGGCAATATTAAGCGGAACCGGGGGTCCCGAAAATTAATTAATAGGTTCATGTTGTTTAGATACCCCGCAATTTAGATGTTGTCTTAACATGGCAAAAGATAGCACCGGTTCGCTACACCAATTTAAATGGAGTCCGGAATAAGACAAAGATATCCCACATATAGACTCCATATTTAATTATGAGGTGAATCGGCATAATGCCCCCAAACCACAGACAAGTATGCATGCATTAACAATTTAATATGCATCAGTAATATCATTTATAAAAATATGGGCTTAGGGTCACACATCTGGGTTCGGCAGATCTTGGTTCCGGGGGTTCGGGGTTCGGTCTCAGGGTTCGACGGGAAGGCAAGGTTCGGTTCGATGAGATCGGTCTTGGAATGCGGGAAGAAGAACTTGGCGTCCGAGAGACGATCTTGTCGCATCCGCGGTCGTCGGGTCATGTCGTCGGTCTTGTCGTTTCACGGCGGAGATCTTGGTGTCCCGGGTCTCGGCGTCTTCGGATCCGGGAGGAAGAACTTGGCGTGTCGGGTTCGGTCTTCAAATTCCGGGAAGGATGTCTTGCGGTTTCCCGTGAAGGCGATCTTGACGCTCGGTGCCCGTGAAGTAGAACTTGTTGTCCGTCTTTGTCGGTGGTGAACTTGACCGATGGTCTTCGGGTCCGGGAAGGAGCACTTGGCGTGGCGCCGGGTACGGGATCGGTCTTCGGGTTTGGCACCGGAAGATCTTGTCGCGGTTCTCGGCTTCGGTTGTCCGTGAAGGTGATCATGGCGTTCCGAGATGAAGACCCTAGCGGTTAACTTCAATTATCGGTGTCGAGGATGGACTTGTATTTTCACTAGGTTCAGTGTGGTGAAGACTTGTTCAACACCGATGGCCTTGTCCGACTTGTCGCGCTTGTCAAACGGAAGAACTTGGCCTTGGTCTGGACGGGTCATCGACACAAGTACACCTGAGCAGGGTCACTAGTTCAACACGATACCCATCAAACAGCAACAACGTGGTAACCACATGGTCAACCGATCACGCGCAGAGGTCGCAGGCGCGCATGGAGACCTGCAGGAAGGCGGCAAGCGCGAGAGGCGAGCGCGAACTCCAGGCCAGGCTCCGAGGCTCCAGGGGGTGCCAGGATCGTGGGGTCGAGGCGAGGAGCGTGAGAAAACGAGGCCGGGCAGAGGAGGGAGGTCGCTCGCGGAGGAGGCAGCCTCGCCGGTCGAGGGCGAGGGAGCAGGGAATGGCTCACGTCCCGCGAGGAGGACCGGGTGGGCGATCAGGCCCATGAGGCGGTGGTGCAGGTCATGATCGAGGGCCGAGGAGAGCCGGGAGGCGGCCGCAACGCTGGCACAGCGGACTCGGGCGGACGGCTCGCAGGCGCAGCGGCGGCCGGGCAGCGAGGACGCCAGTGGTGGTGACGACGGCGGTTGCCGGGAGGCTCCGGTGTGTGGCGGCAGGAGGAGGCGGCGAGCGCCAGGCGAGGGTTCTGGCGACGGGGAACAGCCTGGTGGCGGTGGTTGGTGAGAACGAGCGAGGGACGGCGTGGCGAGAGAGGAGAGGGCACGTCGAGGTGGGCTGAAGCGGGCGAGGCGCCGGGGTTGGGTGACGCGCCAGGTGGGACCCATGGTGGGCGAGCGGACGCTGCGTGGGGAGCTGGGTCGCGTGCGTGTGTTGTGTGTGTGTCTTTGGGTACAGTGGGTGGGGTTGGTTGGAGTGAGGTGAGAGGTGGGGTAGGATGGGTGAGGTGGCGGGCACTGGTTGGAGGGAGGATAGGGCCAGGGTGAGGTGGCGACCAGTGATTGGAGGGGGTGATGTGGTTGGTTGGTGGAGGAAGGCGGGTAAACTAGGTTTAGGTAGAAAAGGGTTTAAGGGGGAAACTGGTTTTGCACTGGGGTGGCTGACTGGGTCGGATCGGCCCGGTACGACTGTCTCCTAAAATAATTAAATATTTTATTTATTTAAAACAGGGCTTTTGCAAACCGTTGGCAGACAAAGCAAAATAATTCGGAGACCCGGGTTTTGTGTTTGAGTAAAGTCGGGGCATTCGGAAGACAAAATAGATTTTTCGAAGATAGTTTTATGCAAACAAATGCAAGATGACATGACGATGCTCAAATGCAATGTGGCATGATGACATGAGCATGCGGTCATGATGATGCAATGCACAAAAACAACGCGATTTTCTAGTAGTGGTTTTGCGGGATGCCACACCATCTTGGTAGAAATAAAACGCATCAAATAGGCGTAACCCCGTAGAAACTAATTTTCTTAGTGTGGTAATAAGATTTTCCCAAAAACAAAAACAAAATAGTGTAGGGTTTTTTTTTAGGGAAAAAACAGTGTAGGGTTGGTTCTGGACTTCCAGCGCACTACACGGGCTGCACGTCGTCTACGTCTCAAGTATATTTTTCGCCTTATATTGGGTTGGGTTTGAAATTTTATCCTGGCACCTTCCAGCGCACTACACGGGCTCCTGGCACCTTCCATAGGCCATACTTTTTTAGTAAGTGATGAATTGGGTCACAGTCTCTCAGGCCGCAAGCCCGCAACTCACAAAATCTCAATTTTCTTGGGGCCGTACTTCCAAAACCCACCGCGGGCCCTCTTTCGTCCAAGCGCTTTGTGCCCAACACCCACTCCCGGTTCTCGCACGCCGTCATGGAGCCCTCGCCGGAATATTCGCCGCCGGCCACCACCCCCGCCTCCGACTTCTCCGCTGGAGGGGGATGTGAGCCGTGCCCTCCCCCCAACTCCTCCTCTCTCTTCCCCCTCTTCCCGCTCTCCGCTCCCACCGAGGTGTCCCAGTTTCTCCCGAACCCTAGCTTCTCCTTCGACGCTTCCTCCCTCAACATCCCACCCACTGCCTCCTCGTCCCTCCCGCCGCCGCTGAGCCCTTCGTCGGACGAGGAGCCCGCGGCGAAGCCCGCGCCAGCGAAGTACGACCTGGTACCCTCCTCACCATCGCCTCCGACCTCCGACGACGAGAGGGGGTCGAGGCGGAAAGACAGGAAGAGGAGGAAGCGGAGGAGGGACCAGGAGCGGTATGATGGGGCGGCTGCTTCGCGGAAGCCGGGAGTTCGCGCCTGGGCTGGCCCGGAGACCAAGCTGGTCAAGGATTACTACTTCGACGCCAAGGGCGATCAGGATAACTTGGCATTTGGATCCATCTACAGGTAGGTGTTTCCTTATGTACTGTTGTATGTAGCTATACAATGGATTGTTGCATAGTGAAGCTTTTGTGTTGAATTCATGGTTATATTTGCCTGTGAAGTTATTGGTACATAGCTACATTTCATTGATTCCGTTTCATTGTTGTAGTGTTTGCTCTAGTAGGAAACGATTAGTGTTTCTGTTCATTTTTGCAATTAGATGCAGGTGTGCCAGAGAGCTGTGTAAGAGGTTATGTAGGGCTGCTTATGTTTAGCATCTTATCAAAGTTACTGGCATCAAGTGTGATTTCCTAGATGCAAAACTACGCGCGTAAACTCATTTATGTTTAACTTCCCAGAGCACTATACGCTAAGTTAATGATAGTGATGGGCATGGAGTGATAGTTTTAAACTTAAACCCAGTGTTAGTACCATGCCAACTTATATGCTTGGTTGGTACAATTTTATTTTTTACAAAATCAAATCATTCTGTCAAACAGAAAATGTCTTATCTTATATTATATGTTACCTACAATGGAACTCTCAATTTTTTATAGTTGGCCATTTATCTTCTGGGACTCGCTACCTTTTGGAAGTTACTAAAATCAGGCTATTTTAAACATCGTAGAATAATCTATGCAGTCACTGTATATATCTTCTTTTTACCAACTACAGTGTGTAGTTTACTATTCTATGTTGTCTTGTGATGAGTGATTACCAGTTCAGTATGTTACTTGTATAAATGTGAGCAAACAACATAGACTTAGTTACCAGCATCTGTAACTTTGGACATTAAGGAATTAAACCTGTAGCTGCTATCTGCAAATGATGCACCAGACCCTATATTAGTTAGTATTACTATTTGTTTTCTGTAATTTTAACAACTTCTCTTTCAAGTCTTGTCTGGTTATGACCAAATTCGGGAGTTGCTACATCGAATTTAACATATAAAATAGCCCTTATCAGGGTGTGAACTATGGAGTTTGATTGTCTTATCCAATTCAAATGTTGTAGTCAAAGACACCAGTGTAATGGAAGCTTGTTCTGGAGAACAATTCGACTGATATGGTCAATGTAACAATATATGGAATTATTAGGTTATCATCAAGCTGGAACCTTTTTATGTAGTCTATTTGGGCAGAATGTCAATGCTTTGTAAGATGTTGAATTTTCCAGTTTTTAGTTTTTACCTGGGGCAGAAACTCCATTTTTGTTAGCCAAACTTATCTAGGCTGCTGATTTTGTTCTATTTAAGTCTAACACCATATGGTAATATGCAGAATGGACATTGCACGCTACAAGCCTCAAAGCACACTGGATGCTCGTGGTCTGAATCGACGTTTCTATAATCATGGACATGCTTCATCACATATGGATCTAGATTCAGATTTAGATGGACTGGATAGCAAAATAAAAGTTGGTGGTCGTTACTTCTCAGCAAAACATGCCGTTTTAGAAAGAAACAAGGGTTTCAAACACCTGAAAGTGTTGAAAAGAGATAATGCAGTTCGCCCTGAAGATTTTATCCCCGTAGAGACATCATCGGTTCCTGAGAAAAGCACAACCGTGCAACAAGAGCTTGAGGAATCTTGGGAAGATGAAATACTTCGAAGGACAAAAGAATTCAATAAGATGACACGAGAATCTCCCATGATGAAAAAATTTGGTTGGCCTTTGCTCAGTTTCAGGTATTACAGTTTTATAATAATATATCTTCGCCAGGCTATACATTGTGTACTGCATAGTTGATAGTTTCTACATCATATGATAAAGTTACAAACAGAATTTACGCTATCAACTTTTGACTAGAGCTTTACTTCAGCCAGCTTTCTCTCTTCTGCCTTAATAACTACGAAGTCTACTGAAGAGATTTTCTCTGCTTCGGAATTGCAGGACAAAGTCGCCAGTACTCAACCACAAAAAGCTGCACGTTTGCAAACAACTGAAAGAAAGATTAGTATATTGGAGAAGGCTTTGGAGCTCAATCCAGATAACGAGGAATTGTTGCTTTGCCTTCTGAAGTCATTTGGTGAGAGAGATAGCACTGAGAGTCTCTTTGGTAAATGGGAGAAAATACTTATGGAACACCCTGACAGTTGTAAGCTGTGGAAACAATATCTAATTCTTTGCCAAGGGGAGTTCTCCAGATTCAAAGTATCTGATACGCGGAAGTCTTACACATATGCAATAGAGGCGATATCTGCAGCTTGCACCAAGCTATGTAGGAAGGTTTAGTGTTTCGTTGTACATATTTCAGCATATATCTGTTACATACCCCCTTCTCTCCCTTTCTTTGCATGAATGTGTTGTAGTCTTTAAATTTTTTATTCTGAAATTTTCGACAGGATAGCCAAAATGCTGATCTCAAGGCACAACCTTCCTTAGTTCAGCTTGAACTTGGTTTAGTGGATATATTTGTGAATCTCTGCCGGTTCGAATGGCAGACAGGACATCGAGAATTAGCAACCGGTCTATTTCAAGCTCAAATTGAGTTTAGCTTATTCTCCCCTCCCCTTTCCCTGTCCACAAGCAGTAAGCAGAGGCTCTTTGAGCACTTCTGGAATAGTGGTGGTGCCAGAATTGGAGAAGATGGGGCTCTTGGATGGTCTACCTGGTTAGCAAAGGATGAGGAGAGTCGACAAAACATGGTTATGCAAGAAAATCCCCAAGAGCCTGAAGGTGGAGGCTGGAGTGGTTGGTTTGATCCCTCTAGAGCAAATGCTGAAACAAATGATATGCCTAACGAATCAATAGAACCATCAGCCGCTGATGGAATTAATCCAGAAGACCCTGATGCTGAGGACATACCTGCACAAGATGATGTTGAATCTTTGCTAAAAAAGCTTGGCATTGATGTAGACGCCGAGTACAGTAGCGAAGTTAAAGACGCGAAAACATGGAATAGATGGTCCGCAATGGAGTTGTCGAGGGACAATGAACAATGGATGCCTGTTCATGAGAAGTCTGGTACATCCTATTTTCCCTTGTATTGGTAGATTGATAAGTGACTTTGTAAGTTGTTTATTATACTCAATGGTAACACTAGATGCTATTTTCAGGAGTAGGACCAAGTCGTTCTGATGATGCTTCATCTGGAGAAGTCAATGAGCAGCTTTCCAGAGTAATCTTGTTTGAGGATGTAACAGAGTTTCTGTTCTCTTTATCTTCGGAAGAGGCTCGTTTTGCTTTGATATGCCAATTCATTGATTTCTATGGTGGCAAAATTTCTAGATGGTAAATTCCCTTAGTTCTACCTTATAAGCTGTGGTCATTCTCTTTATATAAACATAACTAGTAAAATGATATATTTTTATTGCCTTATAAATTGTTTAAATTTGTATTGGTCTGTGCAACTCCTTAGAACTGCATTTGTTCCTGAAAAAATAACATTGATAGCGCTACGAGGCTAAAAAACAATGCAATCAAATCTGTGACTATATAATGGAAACTGGAAAGTATGAGATGCATGGCTATAGCTGCAGCTATCCTGATAAGTTTCCTTATTAATTTGGTCATGTAGCGTGTTAGTCTATTAATTTTTATTCATCGCGAACATTTCAGTATCTAGAGTGAATTCCAAGTCGACAGCTGGGTGATTTGAATTTTATCCTAGTTATAAGGAGCTCATGACAATTTGTTCGGTCCTGAAAACCTACATCAGTAAAAAGTGCACTTGCCGCTGAGTTGCACTTGAATAGCTTGTTTGTTTTTCCTATTTTGATATCTGTGTTGACTACCGTATATTCCTAAATTCTAGGACTTATCTTTCAGTGTTAACCAATATTCTTAAATTCCAGGACGTCCAGCAACAGTTCAAGCTGGCTTGATAGAATTATGAGCCTTGAGATGGTTTCAAATGATATTTTTGAAGATCTTAGCACCGTATCTGACCTTGTAAACAAGACTCAAAATTCAAGTCATTGTAAATTGGAGTCGTTATTAGGGAGTACGCATGATCTTTCTCAAAGACCCGGACTGGTGAAATTTCTGCAAAATGCAATATTGCTTTCCCTTGATGTATTCCCTCGTAATCATATCTTGGAGGAAGCCGTCCTTGTTACCACCCAAATGTATACCGCGCAAGAAAACACTTTGTCTGCTCCTGCTAAGGCATCACGGGCTTTGGCCAAAAGTCTGCTGAAGAAAGACAGACAGGTATGCTTTATGCTCTTTCTTTTTTGTACATCAATTTGCTGTGGATCATAAAGTTATGAGCAACCAGCTAGTTGTGCAGTAAACCAAAGAAAAAAGTTTGCTCTTGTATTTTTTAGCCACCTAGTTCGCGTGATGCAGTTTTGCCAAGTGATATCAGTATATCACTGATGTAATCTGCATCGATTAGTAGACTAAGCACATCTGTTATGGAACCAAAATCAAGCAAAGGCAATTAGAGATTGTAGCATTAGTCCTCAGTTCAATAGCAGCTATTCATACTTTCTAGTAACCAGTTTAATACTCCATCGATTATCTTGTTTTAAGTGTTGTATTCTGAGAATCCTCCATATCCATGCTTTCCTTTTTACGCATAATCTACATTTTGTTCAGCAAAACATATATGTAGCAGTAACTTGTCTTACCCATATGTAGCTTGGAACATTGCATATTCTTAGAAGAAATGTAATTTTTCTTGTGGTCAGGATGTTTTGCTTTGTGGAATATATGGTCGAATCGAGGCTAGGCATGGGAACATTGACCAAGCAAGAAAGATATTTGACATGGCACTGCTATCTACGGAAGGAGCTACACAGGTACCTTATGACCAGAAAATAAATGTATTTTATAAAAAGCCTGTATATTTAGTTCCGATCCGATCAGTGTTATTTGCTGTGTAGTTGCGTAATGCTGCTGTCTTAATATCTTTTGTGTGTACATAAACGTTGATCTGTCTCTTGAATGTATGTTGTCATCTCCGTTCTAAAATAGATGTCTTTAGACATCGGCATGATCTCCAATGTGTTCCCCACTATTGTTTGAGTGTATATTAGTCAACAATATTAGAAACTAACGATTTGGAAATAAGTTTGATGACAGTCATTCTTATGAGATAATATCCATATGACAATTTTACGTACTTACAGTTTGTGGTCAACCTCTTAAATTTTTATTGCATGCATTTAAGCATGACTTCTATATTGAACGGGTGTGGTAAGAACTAAGAAACGGGTTTCTTCTGTTAAGGTTCTGCTGGTTTGTTGCTGTTGTTAGCAGGATCTCGTCAGGAAAGTTCCAATTGTTTATTTTTGGTATGCTGAGATGGAGATATCAATTTCTACTTCGACAAATAATTCTGAATCGGTGCATCGTGCAATTTACATTCTTTCCTGCTTGGGGAGCAACATCAAGTATACGTCTTTCGGTGGTCCTATATCACGCCCACTTGTATTAAGGGCTCGTCAAGGATTTAAAGAGCAGATTAGAAGCTTGCGATCTGCATTTGCATGTGGTTCTTTGAAAGAAGAATCAGTTGCTTTGATTTGCTCAGCATCCTTGTTCGAGAGTATGACTTCTGGTTATTCTTCTGGTCTTGAAGTGATAGAGGAGGCCTTTCCATTTTCAGGTTCTTCCCTCTCTCATTCTGGATATATTTGGTGATATCATTTCAAGCCATTGCTTTTTTTCTCCTGTGTGAAGTGGCTTTACTTCATAATTCTTTCATTATTTGAAATGGCAGTTATGCTTGTAATTTGTTTGCCTGCTACCTTTGTCAATTACTGTTGGTCGAAACTGCTAATTGACGCAACCAACATAATAAATACCAGCATGGTCCTATATGCCATGAACGCTATTTCCTATTCCATCTTCTTATGTATAGGTATCCTCCCTTGTTAACTATTGATACCGAAAAATGCGCTTGTATTTAGGGCTCCATTAGTGCTATTTTACAATTTTATCAATTGTTATTTGTCAAATAATAAATTGTATCAGATGTATTTGTCTAGGTTCAGAAAACATTTGCTTAATTATAGGAGTATTGATTTCGGAGTTTGTATATTTTGTGGCTTTTGTGTTGAGTACTGCCCGACAAGCTGTTTATCAATGACTGGAGAGTATGAACTTTCTACTTATGATCATCATGAATTGAATTACAATAAAGTTGCTTTAAGTTGGTTACCGATCTCCATAATGGAAGATTACACAATTCAAACAATTAGAAATTCGACTAAAGTAAAATAGAGGAGGATAAATCTTCGAATTCAAGAAAATTACTAAATTCGTATTTTTCTTTTCTTTTTTGTCATAAAAAAGAATAATCCTTTACTAACTATAAAGAAAAACGAATAATTACATGCTTATTGGAATTTATTATTATTTTAAATCAGACTAGATATTTGTGATATAAAATTTCTAACTATACAGCTTATATTTGTGACTCTATCCATACTGTTTTTGTACTGGAAGTAACAAATTACTTTGACTGTTCTCAAGGGTCAAGATGGGCGGATCCATTTGACTGCTCTCAAGGGTCTTTTTCAGTTTTCACAAGTTAAAATTACTCCCTCCGAATCCCATCCATAATAAGTGACGTTGATTTAGTACAACAACTTTGTACTAAATCAACGACATTTATTATGGATCAGAGGGACTAGGGAGTACCTTGTTGTATTTTACTGTTGAACCTACCTTAATATTTAACTTCTGCATTTCTGTTCTGCTGTTCATTTGAATCAGATCAACTCTTTTAACTTTTGTTCTGCAATGCTTGTAAATATTGTAATTGTTCCTTTATCAAATTTACAATCAATAAAGCATTGTATTATTGCGTGAACATGATTTTTTCAGACAGCGACCATACCTTGGAATTTGAAGAGTTGTGGATGTATTACATCAAACTGCTTCACAAAAATCTGAACCAGTTGCGTCTCTCAAGGGTTTGGCCAAGCATATTGAAAGGAGTACAAACATATCCGTACAATCCAAAATCATATGCATCCATGTTAACTCTGGGCTGTCTTTACAGTGTTCCCAATAATCTGCGTCTCACACTTGACAAATGTAGTAAAAGGTAAGGGTTCCTTATTTCCATCTGAACTCTAAAAATCAATTTTATATCTAGTATAATGTGATATAAGAACTTCTAAGGAACTGTCTGTCTAGTTCTCTTTTAATGTGGTCCTCTACAATACTCTGTTGTTTGTACACATAGACGGTGTTTAAAGATGGAAATATGTATGTAGCCTGTGAGCTTTCGACACACAATATGTAAATGAGCTTTATCGTCTTCATGCAATTTTGTTGCAAGCATGTATGACTGTTTGTGTTAGATGGACTTTGTTCTATTGACTTCCTATTTTTCAACAGGGACCCTTCCATAATTGCGTTGCTGTTCGCTTTGTCCTTTGAATTGAGTAAAGAAGGATCTTACAATAGAATACATGGTCTGTTTGAGAGAGCTCTAGCTGATGATAAGTTACAGAAGTCTGTTCTATTGTGGCGCTGTTATCTAGCTTATGAGGCGGAGATTGCCTGTAATGCTTCTGCGGCACGACGTGTGTTCTTCAGAGCTATACATGCTTGCCCATGGTACGTCAGTCACATTAAGTATTGACATCAGAACTTAATGATGTCATTTTACTTATTGCGATCTACTCAACTCCTTATATACATTAATATTGTGAGAATAGCGAGCATGCTTACAGAAGCAGTGTTTCTAAATTGATTGGTGATGTCACAAATTTGAGTATTTTATTAAATGTTAGCAGCTTCTGCTTTTCTTTCTTTGCTTCGTTATGTGAATACCTGAGTGGTTTTAATTCCAACTGCATTCTTTCGTATTTTTGTTAGGATCCCATTAAACTGTAGATTTTATTCTCTCTTTTGGGGCTCAAACAGACTTGTGCTGTTTTAATTTTGTTGCTATGGATGATTGTGCTTGTCATTTAACAATCACATTCCACAGGTCTAAACGATTATGGTTGGATGGGTTCCAAAAATTAAGCTCAGTTCTGACTATGAAAGAGTTATCAGATCTACAGGAAGTGATGAATGGCAAGGAATTGTTTGTTCGCACTGATATTTATGAGATACTGTTACAAGATGAAGCTGAAGACGACTAGATGTGTATTCAAAATTCCAGATCTGTTCCACATGGCAATTGTGTAGGCTGTTAGTTTACATGATAACAACCGACTACCAAAAGTCACCGCTACCTTGCAGTGTTGAGCTCATAATACATCCAATGAGGTCTGCATGCATCTTGTAAATGGTTACAATCCTTGGATTGTCAATATTGCCTATCGTAACTGTCCCTTTCTTTGCGTTCCTTCCAAGACATTTTTTTCAGGTTTGCTGCCATTTCAGTTCTCACGTTTGATCCCTGGTTATTGAAGGCACACACAATGGTTTCACTAGGCTTCTTCATCCGCAGGGCAAAATCAGTCTGAGAAGTTCTTATGGCAACTGCTGAAGGCAATTATAAGAGCAGTGAAACATAAATTTGACCTTGAGATCGTTTTGAAAGAATGTGGAGCAACAGAAGCTGTTGGAGATTCATGTAAACAAAGTGCAAAGCTGCCGCGACCTCAGGCAAGCGAATCATGTACAGTATTTTGCAGGAAGCACGGTTTCTTGTTTCTCTTTTGTCTCTACGTTTTTACTTCTTCCTCATGGTTCTTCTGGTGAATCAGGTTGGCGGGCTTTGTGCAGTATCCTGGTCTCTCTTCGCTGTTGAATGAAAAGCTTGGTTTGTTGAAGGCTTGTAAATGTCTGTCTGCAAGTTTGTAAATCACTAGCTTTTCACTGAATATAATCGGCCCTTTGGTCGAATTAAAATGAAGGGCATTGAGTAGAATGCTAACAACCCACACTATAGTGACTAAACTGATCCAGTAAATTGGACCTTTAGGATAAAGGAAACCAGTGGCTAGATAACGGGTTTGCATCCCTTTTGAATTGTTCTATTTTCCAGGATTGTTAACGGAATCTACTTGCTTCAGTAATTTAGTTAAGTTGTGTGCTGTGTTGTCGTAGGTTATTACTGCTTGTCAACTTACCTGGTGTTGTTTTGCATGCATGAGATAAAGTTGTATGCACCAGACCATGTGGTAACACCGCTGCCGGAGGCCGTGCTCTGAGGTCTCAGCTGTTCATATGTGGTAGCCAGATACAGTCCTATCTGCTGGTCCCGGTTATATACAGTGGCATCAGAAGTTGAGTACGCACGGTTGTTGGGCTTGTTATTACTCACCTGGGCGTGCCGCCTAGTTGATGATCCAGCACAGTTCAATCATCTTTGTCAGACAGACCATGGGTCCGATCCTGCTGCCCCGCTGTGCACCCAGCAAATGTTGTATACGAACTCTCAATCCGTGTCAGGTTGGCGCTTTATACAATGATGAAAGATGTACAGGGACAGTGGTACGCTGACAGTTAATGTAGTCTCCACATGCAAGCTGTGAGCTGGAGGCTCCAATCACGTCCATCACCAAGACAAGAGGGTGATGTTTATTTCCAGAGGGGTGGGTTAAGTTTGTCACAACAAGCAGTTATTAGAGCCTATGCATATACAAGGATTATTACTACTAACTAAATTCATGTGTCCAGACTACTAGTACTAGAAGACTTGGTAGCTATTTGTTCAGCCTCTTGTTCTGATGATTGTTATGGTGCCCTTCCCTCCCGTCCTGATCCTGGTGAGGCTGACGACCGCTTTGCCGGACAGACCCGGCCCGTGCGGCGACGACACGACGGGGCTGCACGCGAACTGGCCGACGGGGTGCCGCACGGGCCTCGCCGGCCGCTTGAGGATCCGCCGGTTGACGTCGCTGAGCGTGCCGCCGTCGTCCAGCCCCAGCGGCTTCACGACGGCGAACGGGTACACCACTCCGGCACCTCTCTTCCCTGCGATGCGAGCCAGATACCAAATCCTGTCACACATACAAACACACGTCGAAACAAAACAAGAGCCCTATCCTAGGAGCTGGTCCTACTATCACCGATCCCCCCTGACACTGCAAGAGTTGAGCGAGCGCACACATGCGCGGGTACTAATTGCACACCTGCCGCTGGCAGCGATGGAGATGGCTCGGGAGAGGACGAGGAGGACGCCGGGTCGCAGTAATTGCTGCCACGCCCTGTAGATGCCTTTTGCAGCCGCGGCAGTGGAGGAAGAGCTCCGGTGGCCGGGAAGGGAAGAGGAGGAGGAGGGGGCCCTGCTGCCGCTGCCGCCGCTTCATCGGCTTCTCCCTCGCCCTGCCCCGCTGCTGCCGCGCTCGGGGTCGGGGTCGGGGTCGGGGTCGGGGCCCCCTCCGTCTGCTCGCCCGATGCGTCGCCCTGCTCTGCCAAAAACAACGTCGCTCCATTTTAGTTATTAAATACACGACGTACTGCCGTCGTGTCGATAGCCCTACCGATCTCCAGAGCAAAGCAGCTGCTCAGTGATTCATCAATGCTCTTACAAAACCTGCTTACCTCTTTATTTATTTTTACTTTTTAACAGAGTTTGGTTTTAAATCTATACGTTTACGGATTGAAAATGGGGTTGTGGGCGCATCGAATCACCTGAAACAAAGCTGGTGCTGCCGGTGGAACCCGGCCGGGCCATGGCATTCAAATCACGGAGGAGGAGATCTCCTGCCTCGCCGCTGCTAGCAGGATCCCAGAAGCTCTGCACGTTTGCGTCGCGGAGGGGGCAAGGAAAGAAATTCACAAGAGACAACCACAAGGCGACGAGTTAGAAAAAGGGTGGGAAGAAGACAATGCATGCAGCGATGCTAGGAGACACTCGGACACGACTGGTAGCTGCTTGAGTACCACTGGTACTTCCTTTTTTTTTCGTCTATTAGCGTGACAGTGAGGTTACACCTTTACATTTAATAGTATGTGTATTAAATATAAAGTGTTGCTTCCGTCCTAACTTAATCGACTCTTTGTCTAGATACGGGCAGTGATATACTCTCATTCACAAAAGAAGATACACCTAAAGAATATATACTTTGTGTAGTAGTAGTAGTAGTAATAAACAAATTATCTGTATAATAATTAGAGAATATTCCCTCGTTGACGAACGAACAGGGAACTAGGGGGACCTGATGATGATGCCACAGCTTTCAGTAATACGAAAGCACCTCCGGTGCCAAGCTACCAGCAGCATATCACTGAGCAAATGGACATCGATGCTCTAGTCTATACAGATCACCATCGGTTCCTCAGCTCTCTGCTCACTCAATACAAGTACTACTCCGAGCATAGAGCTTTTACCTGAAGAAGGGAGTGAAGGTCTTCGCTCGCCATGGCCGGGCACCGCGGCGGAACCTCCTCCTCCTCCTTCTCCGCCGCCGCCGCCGTCCGCTGCCGCTTGCACCGGTCGCTCCAGTGCGCGACGGCGTCCTCCAGGTAGCCGCCCCTGCCGCTGCAGCCGCTCGACGCCTCCGACGATAACGACGACACGGGCGACTCCCCACCTGTGTGTTGCCCACCAAAACCGAGCTCAGTAAATATGGGCAATGCCTGTAGCTTGCTACACAAACAAATGCCTCTGGCTATCTTGCTTGCTAGACACACACCCACACACACGATGGGCCAGCCACGGTCAGCACGCTCGCACGTACGCGTGTACGTAGTAGACTAGTCTAGACCGGTAGGCATGCAGCGAGCGGTAGGTTTCTTACACGAGGGCAAGGCCGCGAAGGCGTCATGAATGCCACCTTCCAGTCCTCGGGCGGCAGCGGCAGCGGCAGCGGCGTCGTCTCCGCCGAGCGTGCAGCGTACCTCCCACTCCCACTCCCAGTCCCAGTTCGGGAGAGGAGGGGGAGGGGGGAGTTGCACGCACAAGTCGTCGGAGTGGCAGCTCTGGAGCGCCATGGGCGGCGTTTCTGCGCGAGGTGACGAGAGTGATTGAAGTGATGTGGCGTGGCCGCTCTCGCTCTCCCTCCCTGACCTGAGCATGGGTCTTAAATAGGGGCCGCTTTTCTATGGGCTTCGTGGCACGCGCCAAAAGCCGTGTCGGGTCCGAGCTGGGTGGAGTGGATGGAGGAGGAAATGGCTGCTGCCCTGCCGCCGTTGAGTGAGGTGCCGTAGATTTTTCTCTCTTGAGAAAGAAGCGACCGGGCGGTCAATGGGGAAAGAAGGAATAAACAAGGGAACAAAAGGGCAAAGGGCAAAAGCTGGGGTTGCTAGTAGCTGCATGTACCAGCCGCTTTCCTCGTGATTCGTTGTGTTTCATCGCCCTCCCTCCTTTCCATCATCTTCAAGTACGTACAAAAGTATTTCAACTCATTGATTGAAAGAGGAAAGGGGTTTTGATTATAAGGAGCTTGAATTTTGAATGAACTAGTATAAGTTATGAGTGCACTATGTATACTCTATGTAAGCTCACTATCAAAAATTTATTTGGCATCTATATAAGGCTCTACAAAACAACGGAAAGTTATTTTGGCTCCCGAACTCCAGTGCTCCATGCTTATTTAAAAAACTAAAAACTACACTAGCTTATAAGTTCCAAAAAAAATCATAAAATAAAATCCTAAAAAAATGCTACCCCCTCTGGTTTATATTAATGGCTTATCTAGTTAAGTATTTAAACTAGATCCATTTGTATCTCGACAAAGTTGAGACCACTGATATGAACCCGAGGGAGTAATAATGTATCCCACAAACATGTAAGATCTCAATTCGAAGTGCTTTGTATTCCAAGCTAAACAAAAATGACAAAATGTGATTTTTTTGTGATTCGAAATCACTATATTATATACCTAATAAAATAGCACTATATTATATATCTATAATTTTGTTATTTTTGTGTAGCTTAAAACACACATTCTTGTGAATTGATATTTTGCACGTTTATGGTATAAATCATGGGCAACATCCTAATTTATTTTTTGGAACTCAAAAATACGACTTTTGATTTTTTTTTAAAGCATGATCACTGGTTCCCACGTGCACAAAACGAATGTTATATTTTATAAAAAATCCAATATGCACATAATACGTGGACATGTGTGCCTATAATTATTTTCAAATTCTATTGACACTAATTTTTTTAGCAGGGTGCAGATGCATACGAGCTCTTTAATGGACTTTCCAGGTTCACCATGCTTGTGATGCCGTGGCTGGTTGAAACTGTTCAGCGTGAGTGTGGAGTTAATTTTGCTGGGAAGGGATTAAAAGAAGGGAAAGTTGCTAGCACGTACACTGTGGGCGTTTTGGTCGTATCCTTGTGCTGCAGCAGACGGGCACAGCCAGCCACAGTAGCTTTAGCATCCTTCCACGAAAATCTTTGGACCATGCCAAGGATTTGTGTTTCATGTTTTTTCTATCTCCTCTCTAATCCAAGATAAGTTCGAGGTCTGCTGCGATCCTAGTACGTCGAACTGTGATCTTATCATGACTCTATGTACTTGGTAGTACAGCGAGCGACTCGTGTGGGTCTTCATGTATCAATAATGACAAGAGGACCACTCAAAAGTGTCAAGATATGAGAAACCAACTATAATGGTTTGAAACATTGTAACAGTTATTGCAAAGTACTACATGGGTTCTAAATCTAAATTAATTGATGCTGGTTCAGGATGGCATGCTATCAAATCATAACGTCGCATCCGTGATGGAATAATGTCGTCGAATAATCGGTTAAAAGTATTGCTCAATATTACACCATATGTAGTACAATATTGTTGTTTTAAGTTAATGCAGAAGACAACTATAGTATTTTTTCAAACAAAAGAGGTGGCAAATGGTGAAATTTGTCTTAAGGAATAAAAAGTACAAAAATAATTATATTACATTTGGTGAATTTTTTAGGCAATTACATTTGGTGAATTACGGCCGGAAAATTACTCACCCACCAAAATTTACCTAATAGTAGTTATTGTGTGGAAATCACGGCTAGAGAAGGGTGACGAAAAATTACCGCAAAAGAATAGGAAATGAGCCTAAAAACATAGCAAATAAAATATAGTTAGAGAATTATTTGTCGTCGAGAAGTTAATGTTGAAAGGGCATGTATGCCCCTATGTGTGATTTTGATAATTAATGACAATCCCTATGGACTAGTATGTAAATTAATTTTCACTTGTAGGTTTGTCCACTGGCATCGCATGGGCCATGTATTGGTCTCAAGGTTGAAAGATGAAGAAGGAGAAGAATAAATGTCCAAAGGCTTTGTGTCCATTGGAATCATGAAGAAAGAAGGATCTTGAAGGTTGTTGATCAAGACAAGTGTAAAGAGTTGAATCTCGATGGATCAACACTCAAGAAGAAATGAAGGGCAAGCTCAAGATGCGCCATATGTAGAAGATCTCATGCTTAAAGCTTATCATCCTCGGTGGTTATGGATTGATGAAGACAAGTTCAAGAAAGTGGCCTCCCTATGGTGTATGGGGGAGCAATTTGCAAGCCTTCATCAAGAAAGAGCGAGCAAGAGCAATCAAGAAAGGTGTTTCATCTTGAGAAGGATAAGTGTCGTGGTGGTGTCACAGCAGATGTCATGGGTAGGCTTAAGTTGGGGACCGAATGGATGCTTGTTGTCACCGGGGAGGGAGTGCACGGTCTAGCCGCGCACGAAAAACAAGATGAACTCTCCACACTTGATGATTTTATTGATTCTTGCATCAACTTTCTTGGTTATTATTTGGATCTTGTTCATGTGAGGATCTAGAGCTTGTGGTTATTATCAAAAATGGATTTCCCCTGCATATATTATTGTGTTTTTTATCGTGGGGGTTTTCCGGCTCCACAACTTGGAAGATATCTCACATATATATTCATGGTATTTTCTCCCTTGGTGATTCTATTTGTCGTTATCTTTTCAACAAAATTGGTTTCATCTCGCTTGGAGTTCGGATGCAAAAGTTATTGCAGTTTTGGTTTCTGAAGTTTCACTGGGCGGAAGTTCTGGCTCACCACCGGTAGTACCGCTAGGGCATATTTGCTATAGATAGTACCAGGATAAGTATCAAGGCTACTTCCGCTCAGCATGTTTCGGTTCAGCAACCTCTCTGTTTGGAGTGTGCTACTGGAACTTTGGTCGAAAGTTAAGGCGATAGTACCGTGTCGGCCAGAAGTACCGATGCACCGGCGGTAGTACCGACCATTCTCATTTTCTTTATTTCGCGTCGCTGTTTTTTCACCATTGGAAGGGTGCAAGCAGTAGTACCACCCACCCACCGACAGTACTGGTCAGGGTCGTAAATGGCCCAAACGGTCAGATTTGGGAGCCCTTTAAAAGGGGAACATGTTCCCCTTTGTGAAAAAAATGCTTTTGGTTGGTCTTTTGCTCCCTCTCTCTCTCTCTCTCTCTCTCTCTCTCCTCCATTGTTGACCTTGAAGAGCTTGTCCTCTTCCCTTCTCCCTCCTATGTTTCTTACATCTTTTTGAGGGATTTGTGAGCGGATATCTAGATCTATAACCCCACCAAACCAAATCCCTTCTTTGTGAAGTAATCATTGGGATCTACATTTTGGAGAGTTTTGTGTTCTCGTCTTGTGTTCTTCCTCCCTTATTTCCCAAATAGCTTTTATAGATTTGTTGAAATTTGGGAGTGAAGGATTTGCCCTTGCATTTTTTTGCATAAGTTTGAGTTCTCCATGGAGATTCGACGAGTACAAGCTTGTGGGCTTGTTACTCTTGGGTTCTTGAAACCCTAGACAGTTGTGTGGTTGGTGTGTTGACTTCTTGCGGCCTCCAATTGAGTTGTGGAGAATCCTCAAGCTTTTATCCTGTTGTGGATTTGTTGTTGGAAGCCTCCAATTGAGGTGTGGATATAGCTCCAACCTTGTACGGGTTTGGTGACCACCCTTAAGTGTCCCTTAGAGGATCGTGAGTAGGACTTTGTGGCGATCTCACGGAAGAATAGGATGAGTCTGTTGTGGCGTCAGTGTGTTGCGTGCCTTTACATCTTGGGGTGAGGCCTTGTGTGGCGTTGGGTGAGCATCGAGCCACCACACCCTTAGGTGAGCCGTTTGTGACGTTCGAAGAGCATTGCGTCATCGCACCTCTCCAACAAACACATAGCTTTTTTGGAAGTAAACTTAGGGATAAAAATCATTGTCTTGGCGTCCATCGGTTATCTCTCAACCAAACCCTTTACTTATACAATTTACATTGTGATAGCCATCGTGCTTGAAGTATTTTATCTTGCTATCATCTTGTTGCTTGTCTTGCTTAGCATAGGTTACTGGTGCACTTAGTTGAACCTAGTGGCTAGGTTTTGTGCTTAATAAATTAAACGATAGTTTTATTCCGCATTTATTAGAGCCTAAACCGTAATAATTTTAAAAACCTATTTACCCCCTCCCCTCCCCCTCCCTCTAGGCGACATCTGTTGCACTTTCAACTGTGGACTGCAGAAAATTACGGCCAAAAAGCTTTATCAGAAAATTACTATGGAGTAGTTAAACAAAGGAGGTAAATATCGTAGACATAGTCTAACTACCGTCAAAAAATGATGACGACGATAGCTAAAACCCAACACATGTATGACACTTTCTCCAAAGGGAAAAGAATCACAAGCTCCTTCATTTCATCGATTACAAATGCTTGCTCGGATGTACAAACCATTGTACCGTGCTCGAATGGACCGTGTGCAGACTAGCGGGCGTACTCGAGACTATGATTTCTCAAAACAATCAACGTTACTACCTTGTTTCGATAGAAAAATGTGAATTATTTTGGAAGTGAAAAAATTATTGTGAAGTTGATGTTTTTGATGGGCACCAAATCATGGTATCATTATAAACTGCATTCCTTTGTTTGCCGCTGTGATAAGATAACAAGTTAATAGTATCGAGATGTTGTGTGATGCATGCGGAAAGCACACATTTTTCTTCTCGGACAAGATAGTAACACTGGTTGGTTGAAGGTAGTAACACTAGTTGGTTGACAACCTAAAAGAAACTCCTAATTCGTTATTCGAGTGGTGTAGACCACATTGAGAATAAATAATACTCAGACTAAAAAAGGATATCTACGAGCACATTATGCATCCGTGGCAGGAGCATGTTCTCCATGTCATGAACAAGAAGTTTATCCGCTAAATGATCTTGTGGACAAAGGGATCATCTTGCTAGCAGTAAAGACAAATTCAGCTTGCATTGTATTATTACGAATGCTTGTGGAAACATACATTTATGAATTTTATATTCAAACATTCATGACGAAAGGTCGACTAAAATCTTCTTCGTACTTTTGTGTGTTCCTTTGCCGACAATACAATATATTGACTGGTCACTCCAAAATTAAAGAAAATCCATAAACTTGCTTACTGATTAGTGCAGTTTTCTTCATGTCCATTTTAAATTTATTTGTGCCAAAATATAGGCGTATGAATTCACATATTTATAATATATATAGCATAAATTATTGTGTGTGTGTGGGGTGTGGGGGGGTTGCATATACCTCCCTCCATCCCCAAGGAAAAATATGTGTCAAAAAAATACCGTCGATTAATTAAACAAAGTAGCTAAATGATGACGGCGACGGCTAAAAGCCTGCACTTGCATGACACCTTCTCCAAAGAAAAATAATGACAAGATCCTTAATTTCGTAGATTAAAAATGCTTTCTTGGATGGACAAACCTTTATACGGCGCTCAAATAGACCATGTGTAGACTAGCGGGAGTACTCGAGACTATGATTTCCTAAAATAATCAATGTTACTACCTTGTTCGATAGAAAAATGTGAATTGTTTTGTAAGTCAAGAATTATTGTGAATTGGATGATTTTGATGGTGCAGCAAATCATGGTATCAATATAAATTGCATTTCGTCGGTTTCTAACAAGGGACGGAAATGACAGTAAAGTGATTAAGATAACAATTGCAATATGTATCGAGATGTTGTGTGACGCGTGCATAAAACAAACCTTTTTCTTCTCGAACAAGGTAGTAACACCAGTAGGTTGACAACCTAAAAGAAACTCCTAATTTGTTATTCAAGTGGTGTAGACCACACTGATGATAAATTATACTCAGACTGGAGAAGGATATCTACGAGCAGGTTATGCATCCGTCGTAGGAGCATGTTCTCCGTGTCATGAACAAGAAGTTTATCCACTAAAATGATCTTTTAGACAAATGGATCATCTTGCGAGAAGTAAAGAAAAAAACCAGTTTGTATTGTGGTTATTAAGAATACTGGTGGATACATAAATTTATGAATTTTATATTCAAACATTCATGATGAAAGTGTAGGGGTTCGTAGCATGGAAAACAAAATTTTTATATCGCATACAAACAAATAAGCCAAGATCTATCTACTAGATTGTAGCAACGAGTCGATGGAATAACTTACCCTCGAAGATTCCAAAGCGGTTAATGAGAGCAGATTCTCGTGGGTGATGTAGTCGTACACTTCCGATCTCAAGACCGCGTAGACGATCCTTCCGGCGCTGCGTTCCGGCAGCGCTTCCGTAGTCGGTCACACGTTCGGTACTCGACGAAGAACTTCCTCTCCCTTGTTCCAGCAGGCAGCGGAGGTTGTAGCACTCTCCTCGCGATTCCGAAGACAACGGCGGTACCTAAGTAGAGGAGAGATCCCAGGGCTTAAGCCGGAGCGAGTATGGTGGATTATGAGAGGGCTATTAGTGGTCTAGAGATTAGACACACCAATTAGAAGGCTCTAAACCTCAAGCTAAAGCAATTAGAAGCTCTAAACCAAACGGCTCTAAACCTGAGATTAGAGGTAGAAACTTGTGTGTATCAAGGAGGAGCCCTGCCCCTCCTTTTATAGGTGGAGGGGCTAGGCGCCAGGAGGGAGGGAGTCCTCCCAACTCGGCCTAGGGCTGGCGCCGCTTGGAGGAGAGGAACTCCTCCTCCAAGTTGGTTTCAACCTCCTCTTGCTTGTTTCCCACAGCTTCCTGTTTCCACGCTTCTGTTTAGCCGTTTGACTTTTAAACGGCAATTTGACTTTCATGTTTTGGAACAACAAGAACACTTAGTACATGATGCAATCATTCAATGACACATTCATGTACCCTCCGGAGTGGCGGACAATCCGAACCTTCTAGAACATTCCCGATGAAAACACCTAATCATTCCGAACTCTCAAACGGACTTTCCTTATATGAATCTTATTCTCCGGACCATTCCGGATCACCTCGTGATATCCCGGATCCCATCCGAGACTCAACAACATTCGGTCTCTTTCTCATAATACCATAACTACTCAAACAACGTCGAATCCTTATGTGTCTCCTACGGTTCGTGAATTATGGACATGATCGAGACACTTCTCCGAACAATAACCAATAGAGGAATCTGGAAATTCATATGGCTACATATTTCTACGATTACTTTGCGATCGAATGAACCACTTACATACGATACCAATTACCCTTTGTCTCACGATAGTTTACTTATCCGAGGTTATGATCGTGTATCTGCATACCTAGTTCAACCTCACATCGATAAGTACTCTTTTCTCGTTCGTGATATGTGATCCCTTTGACCCAGTCACATGCTTGCAAGCTAATTGGATGACATTCCACCGAGAGGCCCAGAGTATATCTATCCGTCATATGGATGGACAAATCCCACTCTTGATCCATGTGTTTCAACCAATACTTTCCAACACTCAATGCCACCTTTATAGCCACCCGATACGGTGTGGTGTTTGATGTCATCAAAGCATCCATCCGTAAAGGTGATATGCATGATCTCATGGTCAAGGAATTAGGTTACTATGTATCGTAAAGCATATAGCAATTGAACTATTGAAATGACTTGATCTTTATGCTACGCTTATCTATAGGAGTATGTCCATCACATCATTCTCCTAATGATATGATCCTGTTGTTAATAACATCTCTATGTTCATGATCGGAAACCATGATCATATATTAACCAACAAGCTAGTTTAACAAGAGGCTTTACTAGGGACTCTTATTTTAGTTTACAAATCACACAAGTATTAATGTTTCCGTTAATACAATTATAGCATGGTATGTAAACATTTATCATAAGTGTGAAGATATGATAATAACCACTTTATTATTGCCTCTTGGGCATATCTCCAACAGTCTCCCACTTGCACTAGAGTCAATAATCTAGTTTCAAACCTTGTGTATTCAACACCTATGGCTTTCGGTTGTATGTACACTATTGCTAGTGGTCAACTGATCTCCGGATCCGACACTTCCAGTCCGTGTGTAATTGCATGTCTTTGCCTCTCGCATCACTCATTCTCTAATGAGATGGCTTTACAAATTTGGTCCTTTGGTGTGACCTTTAGTTCTTCGGGTTAAAACAAGTTGATAATATTGTCACAATATATCTTCATAGTATTATCCTTGTGAACTACACCTAGTTTGATAACAAACTACTTGACACAAATGCCCTCTTTGCTTCTAAAATGCGGTACATATACCTAGCCTTTTGTTGTAGTATCTGTCACAATGTATTAACTTTGGAACTCATCCAAATCCATTATGGAACTCACTTTCCATTATATTGTGCCACCCTTAGTTTAGATTGAGATAAACTTAATTTGTACTTTGTGACAAAGCTAGTATCAATGTAGTACTTTTACAATGAACTAACCATCTATTTGTCACTTCTACAAATAATATACTCTTAGTTCTTCTAAAAGATCATAAGAATATCCTTACTATTGTCCAATGATCATCTTACGAATCATTCTGATATATGCTCACAACATTTAGAACATATGACATATCTGGATTTGTACATATCATAGTATGATTGATATAAATACTCTTTGTGATTTCATACATCAAGTATCAATCTATACTTGATTATTTGTTTCACTTTACCAAATGTCAATACACTTGAATATATCATCAACATTGAACTCATTCAATCCTTTCTGTGCGACAAGAACCTCTCTTGTAGTTTCTATATTGAACTCATTCAATATCTTGTCTATGTACTTCTGGCACAACCATATTAGCGTCTATTGATGCCAAATATTTGGGTTTTGCCTAAGTCTTTCATCGGGATGAAATTCTTAATATGTGTTAATAAAAGATACATCTTTTCTAATCAACAATATGTCCTCCACATAATGTATTAGAAATATGTCTTAGCGCTCCCACTTAATTTCTTGCAAACGCAAGCATCTTCATTGTCTCTGATGAAATTAAACTCTTTTAACAGTTTCATCATAGTGAAGATTCCAACTCCGCGATGCTCACTTCAACCATTGAAGTTTGCATATGTTTTTAGCATCCTTTGAATTAACAAAACCCTATGGACCGTGTTATGCACATGTCCTAGATAACGATTCTATTAGAAGAACTTGTTTTGTTTATTCAACTACCATATAACAAATTATATGTAGTGGTTGCTACATTAATCCGTCTAGACTAAATATCACTATGAAAGATCAAATCTTGTCATAGTCAACCTTTGAACATTTTGTGAACTCTTTCCCAACATGTCGACTATTTCATAGATGTAAAACATCCATGTCTATTTCTTTATAGATCCAGACACAACTATAAGGTCTTACACCTTTCTCGAGGGTCCATCAAGTTCAAAACTTGATTTCTCGTGTATGGAACTATCACGGATTTTATGGCTTCAAGCCATTTGATGGAGTCAGGGCCCATCATCGCTTCTTTGCATGTAGTCGGTTCATTATTCTCAAATAATGATTCAACCCTCAAATCTTCGTATTTGATTGTTTACCCGATCTACTTGTTTCAATAGGAACTTGGATCTCCGTGACCACAACCTTTGAGGTACGTGAGCCATGAGCTTTGTTGCTGCCTCCTAACACTTTTAGGTCTTTGCATAACTCGCATACAGCTAAGGTTCTTTTAACCTTATCAAAGTTCTATTGTCCTCCCACTTAACTTTTCACGAAAAATTCTTCTGAAAGAAACTTGACGTTTTAAGTGACAAACACTTTTGTCTCCGATGTTATGGAGGATTACTTAACAGTTATTCGAAATAACATACAAAGACAGGTTCATCCGACTTTGGTTGCAAACATCTTTCTTATGCATAGCATACCAATGTTTAAGAAATGACAACTTGGGTTTAATCCCAAACCATAACTTTATATGGTGTCATTTCAACGGATTATGATGGAGCTTTTTTCAGTGGAAAAACGGTAATCTCTAAAGCTTTTAATCTTTAAAATATAATGGCAGTTTTATGAATTACACCTTCGATCTTACCATGTCAAACAAGGTTTAATTACATATCTCGAACGCTCCATACTCTTATGGTGTTTCGGGAAAATGAAAATCCACGGAACGATTCCTTTAAATCTTAGGTATTATGCTAAACTTGTAACTCAAATATCTTCCTTTATGATCTTATCATAAACTATTTATATTCTTGTTACAATGATTTTGCACTTCATATTGAAAGTCCTTGAACTTTTCAAATGTTTCATACTTCATCCTTATTAAGTAAATATTCATATATTCACTCAAATTTTCCAAGAAAGCACATGAAGTTGAAATCCATCGCTCTTGACTATACATAATGGACTTCATACAGCAATATGTACAAGTTCCAATAAGTTAGTCTATCGTTCCCTTTTGGCCTATGAACGAAGTTTTAATTATCTCTAGGAAAGTTTCACAAGCGTCATTTGATCAAAATCAAATAGACTCCAAAATTCCATCCATATGGATTTTCTTCATGTTTTCTTTCCAACATAATTTAAACGGCGATGTCACTTCCTAAGTGATCTTTCAATCAATTTGTCTTTCGACATTTTTAGCACTTGTTTTATGGATGTGATTTCTCCAACGAGATTTGTGAATCATCCATCTTTTATGGATTACGGTAATTTATTTGAACAACCCTTTGTTCTCATAATACCTGATAAAACAAATCTTGAAGGCAAGCTTTGATGTTTAACGAGCAACACAATAACCCTTTATTTTGTTCTCGATGAACATCATCACATATTCTTTTGCTAGTTACTTAGGCCATTGTAGTTCATGAATTGTGTTGTTTCGTATGACGATTCACACCAACAAATTCAGTATCAAATACTTGAGAACCACATTGTTTAATAAGCAAAGAATATAGCCATAACATGTATATCATCTATATACTTAAGCTGAACAATTCTAGTCTTTTCCTTTATGCCATATACTTATGAGATTTTCTTTCAATATTTCCTTTTCTGAAAGAATCTATCAACATCAATAGTGGAGTCATACATATGACACACAGTCCAAAGAGTGTATAGTTAAATACCAATGTCTTTGGACTTGCACTTTGAAGTAGATCACCATCATCAAATGTTTGGTGTTCTTTCAAATTCCTTTGTTTAGTAATCTCTTGGTGTAGTAAATAATTTACCTACATCAAATATTCACCCTTATCATGGAATTATCCATGATCAAGCTACTATTAGCTTGTAACGGTGAATCGTGAGTATAATGTTGCTCTCCCAAAAACTTTTGGAGGTTTAGGACAACTAGTGTCTCCAACCTTTGCAAATTCTCATCAAATATGAGAACATGACTTTAGCCATATTATACTCTATCATGTTGCAACTAAAACTTCGCTTCGAGATATCACAATATCTTCCACACATCATGGTTTCAAACAACTCTTTCGGATCCTAGATAACCTTGATATTAAGAGAATTCTTAGAATATCAAGAATCATGGAGACAAACATGATACTTATATACTAACACTTGGAATTGTTACTCTTGATTTAATACTAATTATTAAACTTCATGGAGTAACCGAACTTACGAAAGTTTGCAATAGGACTTTAAACTTTAGATTAACACTTCAAAACAATACGATACCAGTAAAGTAACTAACCGAATTCTATAGTTCTATCATCTCAATTATAACTAAGCTTAAGGTGGTAAACGGATGCCAATGACTACAATAACTATGCAAATTCACTTTGATTTAGTTTATGATAAATTGAGTTCTAATTAATAATTAAATTAATCTAGGTAAACTCCCACTCAAAACAATATCCCTCACATTGTTTTAGTGATCACACGAACCAAATCCACCACATCAAAACCGATCATCACGAGAGTTGATATAGCTTCAATGGCGAACAATCAACATGTTCATCATATCTACTATATGACTCATGCTCTACCTTTCGTAATCCGTGTTCCCGAGGCCATGTCCGTACATGCTAGGCTCGTCAAGATCAAACCTTAGTTTCGCATGAGCAAATATGGCTTGCTCACGTTGTATACACTTGTAGAATCTAACACACCCGATCATCACGTGGTGCTTCAAACAACAAGCTTTAGCAACAAGCTAACTAAGGGTGAACACTTTATGACTTGAAATTCATGTGCATGAGGGATCATCTTATAATGCTACCGTCTGCCTACTAAGCAATACAAGATGCATAAAGGATTAACATCACATGCAATTTATAATATGTGATATGATATGGCCTTTCTACTTTGTGCTTCCGATCTCCATCTTCTAGCACGAACATGATCTCCATCATCACCGACATTGCATCAAGGTCAATGATGCTTCTCCATGGTTGTCGCCCACCGCTTCAACTATTACAACTACTTTGAATGTACATGCGGGTCTTAATAATTTAAAGACAACCATATGGCTCCTGCCGGTTGCCGACTTACAATAAGGAACATTGCATACATCATATATAATCACAATCATGGCCACATCACATCACTGCACACCCCTGCAAAACAAAGTTAGACGCTTCTACTTTCTTTGCATATTTTACGTGGTTTGGGGCTTTCAGTAAGTGTCGTTCTAACTTACGAACAAGAACCACAACATTGATACTAGTATTGTCAATCACCCGTTGTAAATTGGATCTTAACTATGCTAGGAGAAACAGGCATTCGCAAAGCCACTTATGCAATACAAGTTGCATGTCAAGCGTGGAGCAAGTCTCATGAACGATGTCATGTAAGGTTAGCCTGGGCCGCTTCATCCCAACATACCGCAAGATGCAAAGTACACAAGAAGCAATCGACAATAAAAGCATCAACGCCCACAATGACCATTGTGTTCTACTCGTGCAACAGATCTACATATAGACACGGCTCTGATACCACTGTAGGGGTTCGTAGCATGGAAAACAAAAATTTTCTACCGCATACAAAAAAACAAGCCAAGATCTATCTACTAGATTGTAGCAACGAGTCAATGGTATAACTTACCCTCGAAGATTCCAAAGCGGTTAACGAGAGCGGATTCTCGTGGGTGATGTACACTTCCGATCTCAAGATCGCGTGAGACGATCCTTCCGGCTGCTCGGCAGCGCTCGTAATCGGTCACACGCTCGGATTTCGACGAAGACCTTCCTCTCCTTGTTCCAGAAAATGGGAGGTTGTAGCACTCTCTCGCGATTCCGGCAAAGACAACGTGGTACCTAAGTAGAGGAGATCCCGCAGGCTTCGCCTTGAGCGAGTATGGTGGATTATGAGAGAGGGCTATTAGTGGTCTAGAGATTAGACACACCAATTAGAAGGCTCTAAACCGCAGGCTAAAGCAATTAGAAGCTCTAAACCAAATGGCTCTAAACCAAATGGCTCTAAACCTGAGATTAGAGGTAGAAACTTGTGTGTATCAAGGAGGAGCCCTGCCCCTCCTTTTATAGGTGGAGGGCTAGGCGGCCAGGAGGAGGAGTCCTCCCCAACTCGGCCTAGGGCTGGGCCGGCTTGGAGGATACGAACTCCTCCAAGTTGGTTTCAACCTCCTCTTGCTTGTTTCCCAGCTTCCTGCTTCCAGTTTCTGCTTTAGCCGTTTGACTTTCAAACCGCAATTTGACTTTCATGTTTTTGGAACAGCAAGAACACTTAGTACATGATGCAATCATTCAATGACACATTCATGTACCCTCCCCGGAGTGCTTGGACAATCCGAACCTTCTAGAACATTCCGATGAAAACACCGGAATCATTCCCGAACTCAAACGAGACTTTCCTTATATGAATCTTATTCTCCGGACCATTCCGGATCACCTCGTGATATCCCGGATCCCATCCGAGACTCGAACAACATTCGTCTCTTTCTCATAATACCATAACTACTCAAACAACGTCAATCCTTATGTGTCTCCTACGGTTCGTGAATTATGCGGACATGATCGAGACACTTCTCCGAACAATAACCAATAGAGGAATCTGAAATTCATATGGCTCCTACATATTTCTACGATTACTTTGCGATCGAATGAACCACTTACATACGATACCATTACCCTTTGTCTCACGATAGTTTACTTATCCGAGGTTATGATCGTCGGTATCTCTCGCATACCTAGTTCAACCTCACATCGATAAGTACTCTTTTCGTTCCTGATATGTGATCCCTTTGACCCAGTCACATGCTTGCAAGCTAATTGGATGACATTCCACCGAGAGGGCCCAAAGTATATCTATCCGTCATATGGATGGACAAATCCCACTCTTGATCCATGTGTTTCAACCAATACTTTCAACACTCAATGCCACCTTTATAGACACCCGATTCATGTGGTGTTTGATGTCATCAAAGCATCCATCCGAAGGTGATATGCATGATCTCATGGTCAAGGAATTAGGTTACTATGTATCAGAAAGCATATAGCAATTGAACTATTGAAATGACTTGATCTTTATGCTACGCTTATCTATAGGAGTATGTCCATCACATCATTCTCCTAATGATATGATCCTGTTGTTAATAACATCTCTATGTTCATGATCAGGAAACCATGATCATATATTAACCAACAAGCTAGTTTAACAAGAGGCTTTACTAGGGACTCTTATTTTAGTTTACAAATCACACAAGTATTAATGTTTCCGGTTAATACAATTATAGCATGGTATATAAAAATTTATCATAAGTGTGAAGATATGATAATAACCACTTTATTATTGCCTCTTGGACATATCTCCAACAGAAAGGTCGACTGAAATCTTATCCATACTCGTTGTGTGTTTCTTCGCCGGAACGGTACTCTGCAAATTTGAGGAAAATACATAAACTCGCTTACTGATTAGTGTGGTTTTCTCCGTGCCCATTTATATTTATTTATGCTAAAATATAAGTATATCTTATAAATTATGAAAATAGATTATGAGGGGGGGAGGGGGCATATGCACTCCCCTCCCTCGCCCACCCACACACACAAAATTATATCAAGCAATATATCACATATATGACTTTTAGGAAATATTTCTACAGGATACCGTTATTTTCTATCATTTGCTGAAACATAGCGTCTGATTATGTATTTACTAGGTACCATTATAATTTTATGGCACATTTGTGAGAATACACTTGGCCAAAAGTGCAAAGGTCTGGGACTTTTACTCCATTGACCATGTTATGACCGGGTTTGATTTTTTTTGCCAAACTTCCTTTTTGGCCGTGTGGTATGTCCTTGCAAATGTGCAACAAAATTATAATGATACCTGGAAAATACATAATTTTGCGGTGTGTTTTAGCAAATGCCAGAAAATAATGGTATCATATAGCAAATTTTCCCTAACTTTTAACTTTTTTTGAAATGGGGAGCGGATCCCCAGCCTCTGCATCGAGCGATGCACACATTCTTTATTTATTATTAGAACCACATTGTTTGGCAAAGGCCATTACAAAGATCATACAAACCAAAATCGTCAAAACAAAACACCGAGCAAAAACGATAACCATATCGCTAGCTCCCCAGTGAGATCTATCAAATACCTAGCTGCCTATTTTGACCCCGCCCCATGGTCACTCACACCGTTGCCACTCGCCAAGAGAAGCTGGAGTGCCTAGCCGTGGTGACTCGAACTCAAGCAAAAGGAGCCCTAGAACCGCACAACATATCCACGGAGCAGCGCCCACGCACACGCTTCGGATGTCGCGACCTTCATTATCTTCCGCCAACCCGTCGTTAGCATGTGATCGATGTGTAGACTCTTGCCACAGCATCCACCGACACCACCGCGGTGCCAAGCAGCACCCCCTCCCGCTAGCTGCTCCATCTCTCCTTCCACTTCCATCCAACGCTGCTCCACAAGCAATGCTCCTAGGAGAGAACGTGATACCGACACCGCGACACCGCCATCGCCCGACCCGAAGATCTTAGGGTTTTCCCCGGAGTAGCAAGATTGAGGTCGACACAAGGTGCACAACGATGCCTTCATCAAGGTAACGACATGGTAACACCGCCATCGCCTGCCAATGGCTCGGTTTTCACCGGCATCTAGGTCTCCCCGCCTTGCCACCTTCAACGGAGAAAATGTCCACCTCCACCAAACCCAGGGCCTCCACCCGGGGCGTCCTTGTGATGCATAGTAGGCCCCGGAAGACCTCCGAATAGCACCGGCCGATGTCGAGGAGGCAAAGAAGTCAGCGATCTAGGAACCCTAGATCTCGCCATCATCCCCCGCCCCGTCGCCCAGGGATCGCTGCTGCCAGAACTCACCGGTCGCCGCCCACTCGCCATCACTGCTGGAGTTCCGCTTGAGAGCCGCCGTCGTTGCCCGGAACTCGAGCCGCCGCCGCCATGGAAGGTGCGCGCGCAAGGGCTGGGGCCCCGCCGCCGCGCCGCTGGAACTTAGTCCGGCGACGGATCTAGCGACAACGGAGAGGAGGGGGACACGTGGGAGGGGGTGGTTTGGCTGGGGCGAGATCCACGACGGTCAGCGGCGGCAAGCGCATGGGTCGGGAGAGGGTCTAACCGCCTTTGGACAAATTGAAACCACTAACATAGAAGATCCAGACTATCAAAATGGGTAGATCCATGATGCTTTTACTATTTTGATGGTTGATACATGTGCGAACCTTATATTATTCATAAATGTAATACTTCGAATATTTTAGAATAATTTTGAACTATGGCAATAAAATTATCTGTGTGCATCTTACGATGCAGAGGCCAGACAGTGTTCCCCATTTCGAAAAAAGAGACTCACCCCGTGGGAACTACTTACACAAGAAACAAGACATAGCTAAAATTATGTTGAACAGGAGTAGGAAGAACCATGGAAAGAGGCGAACTTACAAGGGTTTAGCATACCAACGGAGTCATTTAGATAGTATCATGAATGATTTGAAATCTGTCAAATCTTAAAATAAATAGTATCATGAATGATTTGAAATAGTATTGAGATAGTTCCGAAGTAAGTAGTACTATCTATTACTCTTCCTCAGATTGGCCTTCTGCCGTTCTAGTTTTTTTTTTTTTTGACTTTATTAAAGATGGTTTGATTGTGTTCATCAGGGTCAGTCAATCTATCGAAACGATCAAAAGAACTAGGGCAGCGCTACGCGTCCCCCGGGGGATATTTGCCCCCGATCCCCCGGGTCCGATCGAACGTCAAGTGAAACACCCGCCCGCTTTTGCTACGTCGCAGCAGAATCCGCTACAGAGTAGCAAAACAGAGACAAACTGGGAGTCGCGCGTGCGGGCACCCGTGAGGACGACGGAGGAGACTGCGCCGTTGATCTCCTTGTAGCAGTTCCTTCCTCCGCTTGTATCAAAAGGCGTCGTTGCCGGAGCACACCGTCACGGAGAAGATGTTGCTGGAGAACTCGACGTCGTGCATCTCAGAAAGGCTGGTGTGCCTATGTAGCAAGACAACGGTTGTGTTGATGTAGCAAGCGCTGCCAACTGTAGCGAGCGTCATTGCCGGGCGAAAGCGCCACCGCCCGTGTAGCGAGCGCCGCCGACGTAGCAGCCCCACCACCTTGTAGAAGATTGCCGGCCACGGTAGCGAGCACCGCCGCCATCGGTAGCAAAAGCCACCGCCCATGGTGTGCTTGCTAAACCAATACGATAGTAGCAAGGCTGGTGTGCCTATGTAGCAAAACGACATTGTGTTGATGTAGCAAGCGCCGCTAATCAGCGCCACCGTCATGTAGCGTGAAAGCCACGCCGCCGCGTGTAGCAGCCACAACCACCGCGTGTAGCAGCCGCGGTCGCCGTGTGTAGCAGCCACAACCACCGCGTGTAGCAGCCGCCGTCGCCGTGTGTAGCAGAGGACGCCGCCGCCTTGTGTAGCAGCCATCGCCTCCGCATGTCCGCGTGTAGCAGCCACAACCACCGCGTGTAGCAGCCGCGGTCGCCGTGTGTAGCAGAGGACGCCGCCGCCTCACCGCCGCCGCGTGTCCGCATGTAGCAGCCACAACCACCGCGTTCGAAGAGGCAGCAGCAGATTTTGGGCAGCTTGAAGGGCGGGTGGTAGGGGAGGAGCGGGGTGGCAAGTCGAGGGAGGAGCTGAAGTAGGAGCAACACGCGGAGGGAGGAGCAGGAACAACATCGGGGAAGGAGCAGCGCGCCATGGATTTGGCCGGGCGAGCTTGAGGCCGGCATGGCGGCGATGGAGGCGACGCCGAGGCGGGCGGTACTGGGTGGAGGATGCGGCGGGTGCCTGGAGGAGGAGGCTCGGCGGAGGGAGGAGGCGGGCGAGAGAGAGGAGGAGGAGCTGCGGCTAGAGGAGGAAGAAGGTGGGGGGAGAGAGGGGAAGGGGAGGGGCGAAGGTTTGGGAGGACACGCGTCAGCGCGAGGAGCCGGGGGACGCGACGACGCGATCCCCCGGGGGAACAGTATCATTTTCCAAAGAACTACCACTAGTCTGAACTCTGAACTACTTAGCGTATCTTGCATCGAGATCAGCCAGATTTATTGAGCGATAAAGCGCTCGCGGTCGGAAACGAAAAGCTTGAATGAGTGATCAAAATTAACCATCCTGGAACAGAAGAAGAGCTCCCTAAAGGAGGTCAATAGATGGGGCCGAAACAGTACTTAGCCCTGACATCCTTCCATAAGCTAAGCTCACTTTTCCCATCCTAAACTCCTCTTTACTTGCTGTAAAAAAAAACTCCTCTTTACTTGCTCATCCGTCGCCTCAAACGGTGTTGCCGCTGGCAGCTCTCCATATCTATCGAGTCGACTCCGCCTTTGTGCACGCTGCAAACCGTGACGCTACGCTTCTGCAAAGCTGCCCGCGCCACGTATGCATCTCGAGGAAAACGTTGCTCTTCTCCTACCGTACCTTTTATGATTTTGGTACTAATTTTGCTTTCCTACCGTACCTAATTTTTCTAAAAAAAAATCTACAAAAACTCCTAGATACTTCATGGGAAGGTTATGTGTATGCAAGTCGAGATTTCCTCAAAAGCAGTAGAGTTTTCAGTTGCTTGACCATTGCAATAGATGCTACTTTTGTGAAAAATTATTCTGAGCTCTAACATTTGTTCAAAAAGGCAACAAATGATATTTCAATTTCTTTTCTTGGTTAATCATTATCCAACAGAAGGCCACCAGATTATTTGAAGAAAGTCCAAACAAAACCTTGTCCGTCAGCTCTTTGATAGCTAGGACATCAACAACGATGTCAAAAACAAAGGTGAAAGGGGATCGTGTAGAAAAATATGGTCATAGCGCTCCATTAAATTTAATCCCACATTTTTCCATTTGTTGCTACTTTCATGACCATAATTTATACATTCGGAAGGGAAACCTTTCATCCAATGATTTGAATCAAGAAAGGCCATTTGTGATATTTTGGGATAATAATAAGTTGTATTGATTTGAACAATAATACACAGATTATATAGGAGAGAGGAGGGACCGGCCAAACCGACCTAGGCTAGAGTCATAATTTAAATCAAACACAACTCTAATACCCCCCCCCCTCGCGCGCAGTGTCAACGTCAGGCGTCACGATGTTGAGACTGGACCGAATATCTGTAAATGCTGCAATGGAGAGACCCTTGGTGAAGATATCTGCAAATTGTGCGCTGGTTGAAACATGAAGAACTCGAACCTCGCTAAGAGCCACCTTCTCTCGAACAAAATGAATATCAATCTCTATGTGCTTGGTGCGACGATGCTGAATAGGATTAGAGACCATGTAGACTGCAGATATATTGTCACAATAGATAATGGTAGCACACTCGATTGGTTGATGTAGCTCAATTAGAAGCTGACGTATCCAGACTGCTTCGGCCACTGTATGAGCAACCGTCCGGTATTTTGCTTCCGCCGAGGACCTAGAAACTGTAACCTGCCTTTTCAAAGACCAAGAAACAAGATTATCACCTAAATAAACACAAAAGCTAGATGTGGATCGTCGAGTATCTGGACAACCTGTTCAGTCTGCATCAGAATAAACAGTCAAATTTGTAGGGGAAGAATTATTTAGAAGAAGACCAAGGTCGAGAGTGCCTTTGAGATATCGGAGAATTCATTTGACATGAGAAAGGTGGGAAACACGAAGACCGACTAGCACATGCTGCCATCCACTCTGAGGCTTCACCGTGAAGGACGCCCCGGTGTGGGAGTAGATTTGAGGCAGATTTATTTTGTGAAAATTGATTCTAGCCGACCACCCCATCGGTGCACCACAGCAGATAAGCCCTAACCCTAACTATTCGACGGAGAAACGAGGTCCCCCTCCCTCCAGCCACTGGAGCGGCAAGCGGAGGGAGAGGCAACCAGCGATCAACCGGCTGAGATCTAGAGGAATTGATCACCGCCGCCGTCTGTTGGGAGTTAGGGAGGGAGTTGTTCCTGGTTCTGTCTTCCTCAGATTGGCCTTCTATCGTTCTAGGTTTTTTTTGACTTTATTAAAGACGGATTGATTGTGTTCATCACGGCCAGTCAATCTATCGAAACTATCAAAAGAACTACTACCACTAGTCTGAACTCTGAACTGCTTAGCGTATCTTGCATCGAGATCAACCAAACTTGTTGATCGATAAAGCGCTCGAAATAGGCTTTCGCCCCGCTTTATAAATAAAGCACACAGCTGAAATCGCAGCTGGTCTAGACAGCACAATGCCCAAAGGACAACCACAAGACCAACGCTGGGGAAGACAACACAACAAAGCCCAAAAGGAAAAACAAGAGAAAGAAGAAAAGAAAAACAATGCCGACAATGACGGCGCGACGAAAACGACGATGTAGCGCAACCACTGCGCCCACCGCACTCCTCATACTCCAACATGCCCCGTACCAAGCAACACCTCCAAGAAGGGAAGCGACAATGTCGACGCTGCTGCCCGGACGAATCCTAGGGTTTCCCCGGTACGATATGGAAATAGGTAGAGGGAACACCCAACGCCCTTAAAGAAGGATGGTGGCACCCGCAGGCGTCACCACGGCGGGGCCGGCAAGGCCGACAGGGATTTCTCCCAATCCCAACAACCACACCCCCGACCGGGCAAGCCGAAACACACCACCAACCACGCCGCCCACCAACATGCGTCACCACGGTCTTGACAACATCATCGCCGTCACACCACGACACTTCCTACGGGGTCGGACGGACCTAAAGGAGGCAACCGAAGGCATGGGGAAGCAGAACTATCACCACGTGGGAGGGCTCAACCTCCACCGCCAGGGACGGTAACCGAACGGATGCCGTGGTCCGAGCACACCAAGCCACAAGCAACAGGAGGGCGGTAGTAGCTTATCCCCCCGTTGGACTTCGCCGCCAATGACGGGTGTCGGCCAGAAGCGGCTGCAAGAACACACTAGGCCAAAGGCCCGGCCGAGCCCTGGAAGGGCTCGTAAAGTTCTCGCCGCCACGTTGCAGCACGGAGAACATCGTCGCAGCGACCCTCGAAGAACCCATAGGTCCGGCCGGGCCAGATGGGCCCGTGAAGCTTTCATCGCCGCGCTGCAGAAGACGTGACATCAGCCCCGCGAGCCCCTGTCCAAGACACTCCGCGGTCCACCAGACACTCGCGGCAAGCCCGCTCAAACCCGTGTCCGGCCGGCGGGCTGACCGCCGAAGCGCCACCATCGCGGCAATTTCGCCCAAGGGAAGTGGCCCCGCCACCTTGTCGCCCTAGCCACCGCCAAGGACGCCGCTGTCCGACCAACATCGTCTCCTGCCGAGGCCCGCCTGCCCAGATCTGGGCCAAGCAAACCCCCTGCCTTGGCAACAACCACGGGCCAGCACGGACGCCGCCGCAGCCTGCCGGGAACCGCCACGCCTTTGCCGCCATGACCACGCCCCAAAGATGCTGTGCGCGCACCACCCGCCGCCGTCGACCGACGCCAGAAAGCGGCCGGCTACCGCCCCGAAGGAGGAGGAGGCTCAACCGGACGAGTGGCCCCGCGACCACCCCACCACACGGAGACGAGAGCTGCCGCCGCCGGCTTCCACCCGGCCCCTTGGCGGGGCGAGGGAGGAGAGCTGCGGCACGAAACTAGGGTTTCCGTCAGCGCTGGGGCGGCGGGAGGAGCGGGGCCGTCTGTTAAAAATGCTCTCTACCATCGATAAAGCGCTCGCGGCGGAAACGAAAAGCTTGAATGAGTGATCAAAATTAACCATCCTGGAACAGAAGGAGAGCTCCCTAAAGGAGGTCAATAGATGGGGCCGAAACAGTACTTAGCCCTGACATCCTTCCATAAGCTAAGCTCACTTTTCCCATCCTAAACTCCACTTCACTTGCTCATCTTTTAATTTTTCCTTGGGAGCAGCTTCTTCCGCTACTCAGTCGTCGTCTCAAACGGTGTTGCCGATGGCAGCTCTCCGTATCTATCGAGTCCACTCGCCTTTGTGCAGGCTGCAAACAACGGCTGCCGTGACTCTACGCTTCTGCAAAGCTGCCTGTGCCACGTATGCATCTCGAGGAAAACGTTGCTCTTTTCCTACCGTACCTTTTGTGACTTTGGTACTACTCTCTTTATCCCGAATTAGATTTGTCTAAACCTTTTGTTTTACTACCAAAACTCCTAGATGATTCATGGGAAGGTTATGTAGATGCAAGTCGAGGTTTTCTCAAAAGCAGTAGAGTTTTCAGTAGCCTGGCCATTGCAATAGATACTCCTTTAATTTTGTGAAAATTGATTCCGAGCTCTAACATTTGTTCAAAAAGGCAACAAATGAAATTTATCATTATCCAACAGAAGGATAGTGTCACCTCCTTCCACCAGATTTGAAGATAGTCCAAACAAAACCTTGTCTGTCAGCTCTTTCAATGGCTAGGACATCAACAACGATAGATGTCGAAAACAAAGGTGAAAGGGGATCACCTTGCCACAACTTTTGACGTGTAGAAAAATAGGGGGTCCTACCGCTCCATCAAATTTAATCCCACATTTTTCCATTGGTTGCTACTTTCATGACCATATCAATCCATTCCGAAGGGAAACCTTTCATTTCCAATGATTTGAATCAAGAAAGGCCATTTGGTATGTTAAAGGTCCTGTCAACGCCTAGAGAGTTCCGGGTTAAAAGAGTTTTAGGAGCCACCAAAAGATTGGCCTTCTGCCATTGCAGACGCAATCCAGTTTAAAGAGTGACCGGTTGTGTTGTGCTTATGATCAGTCAATCTATCACAACGAGGAAACAATCAAAAGAATTACTCCCTTCGAATCAAATTAATTGACTCAAATTAGTCTAGATATGTATTAATCTAGACACATTTTAGTGTAAAATGTATGCAAATCTTGAGAAAGTTGAGTCAATTAATTTAAAGTATCACTAGTCTGAAGTCTGAACTGCTTAGTGTATCTTGCATCGAGATAGATTAGACCAGACTTATGGATCGCTAAAGCGCTCGCAGTCCGAAACAAAAGAGCGAAATCCTGGAACAGAACGAGAGCTCCCTAAAGAGGTCACGGAATGTGACCAAACCAGTACTTAGCCCTGACAGACACCCTTCTCTAAGCTAAGCTTACTTTTCCCTCGTGTAAAAACCCGCTTCAGTTTACTTGTTCCGCGTCTTTTCCCTTGGGAGCAGCTTGCACTACTCGTTAGTCGTCTCAGGCCCTGTTTGTTTGAGCTTCAGCTTCAGCTTTTAGATTCCAAAAGCAGAAGCGCAAACAAACTATAGCAATTAGAAAAGCGCTGTACAGAATGGCGGTAGGCAAATGAACTACGCGAGGCAGGAATCCAAAAAGCAGGCTGGCCGCTTCCCGAGCTTTTTCATGCTCCCGAGTTGCACCGGACCGAAATGCCCTCTCTTTTTCTCAGTTTTTACGGAAATTTTGCCACTCCAAATTACTCCGAGTCCCGATTCATCTCGTTCGATCGGTACCCCACCCTCTCGTCCCGTAGCTCACCGCTGCCGTTCCCTGCCGTCCCGTGCGAGCTCTCCTCAACTATGGAATTCACCACCTCCTCCAACTCGGACCGCCACCGTGAGCCGCCGCCGCATCGCCCTATTCCCGTTCGCCGCATCGCCCTGTTCCCAGTGATTTTTCTGCTAAAATCGGAGGCCACACCGTACTCGCCCTACCAATCCACGAGGAGACCGAGGATAGTGTTTACATATCAGCGGCGAGCCACTGGCGAGAAGGAGCTCCCCGAGGTCCTGCCCAGGCGCCGTTGCTACATCGTCAGTATCGAGCCGGCAGATCCACCCCACCATGTCCGTTTTTTATTTGATTTTTTACACGGATGACTCCAGATGTTTGTACACGAATGGCTCCAGATTTGAGATGTGTGTACAAATCCGTCTGTAATTTGACCCGTTTTGTATGCGGTTCACCTCCGTGTTAGCAAGCAATTTGAGGTAATTCAGTTGGTCTTCCTTAAATTAAAGAGAGCCAAAAGCTAAAAAAAAAGCTCTAGCCAAACAGCCGAAAAAATTATTCCCATAAAAATATGTTTACAATTATTTTAGCCAAAAAAAATAATATTTCCTCCGACCCAAATTAGTTGACTCAAATTTGTCAAGATACGGACGTATCTAATACAAAATCATGTCTAGATACATTCGAATCTAGACAAATCTAAGTCAACTAATTGGGTCAGACGGAGTAGCTAATTTACCCTAAATCAACACTTATATAACATCTTCTACCCCAAGGGCATTTCAGACATTTCAGTCCTACAACCAGAAACAACAGTTGCAAACATCAAATTTCTGTTTTCAACAGCTGCTTCCTACAGCTGATTTTCTACAGCTGATTTTCAACAGCTACAGCCAAACAAACAGAGCCTCAAACGGCGTTGCCACTGGCAGCAGTCACGACATCTCCACCGGCGCCGATCCAACGATTCGCTGGTGTCCTTAGAACGGACTAGTGGACCGTCTGTCCAGCGAGGCGATTTATCCGGACGAACTCGTACGGCCAATTCATCTATGTATCAAATTTAGGTCTCGGTTAGATCAGTCCAAATAGCGCGCTTGTCCTCGCGTGCCCTTCCTTCACCTTTGGCGGTCCCTCCCACAAGTGGCACATAAACCACTCCACTTCTTCCTTCAAAAAACCCTTCCATATTTTCACTGACGGGAGCAGGAGCAGAAGAGATGGATCCCGCCTCCATGGACAATGTTGCGCCCTCCGGCGGTCCTTCCGTCATGAAGCGCGGCCGACTGAAGAAGCCAGAAAGGACCTGACGGTGGAGTAGTGAAAAGTTGAGTCGGACAAGCGCACTGGCCGGCTGGTAGTGGCGAGAACTCGACGCGGAGCGCCGGGAGGAGAACAAGCACTCCCTCGCCACGCAGAACAGGGTCAACATCGATGAGCTGGCAGTGAATGCCACCAAGCATGCCGTCAACATGATGAACCAAGAGGCATTGACCGCCGCTTTCTGTGGCACTGTCGCTTTCAATGGCGCCATCTCTTTTCCCCGCCTGGCCATGTCCGACGCGTCCTATACCGGCTCCGTCACTTCCACACCTAGCGGCCGGCCACTAGGTCATCCCAGGACGCTAGGACCGCACACACCTTTGCTTGGAGGCCACAGTAGGATCGTGGCCTCGCTCTCCCGTTTTGTCCATCCCCGCACGGCGTCGTCGGAGGCGGGAGAGCTCGCCATCGACCTCAACCGCACTCCAACGGCCACAGACACAACCCCGAAGTCGTTAAAGAAGCGGCGGTCCATCGCCGCCACGGATATGCCAGCTCCAGTCAACCTGTTTGACGGAATGTCCGACGAGCCGCCGACCGCCAATGACATGGTATGGTTGCGACATTTCTTTGCCATTGCCAGTGTACTGCTCCCACAACTTTATCATGGCAAAATTGGGTGTAGGATTTCATGGCCTAGCAAGAGACCCATCAAGACACTCAATAAGATGCCTACGACGAGTCATTGTTTGGAAACAATGGCACTTCCGTGGGCGAGGGGGTCATGGTCGCGCCGTTGGCCGCTTCACTTCCGGCGTCACTTGTCGAGAGCAAGAAGTTGAGTCAACGAACCTCGAGCTACACCATCGACAAGGACAAGATCCTATGCAAGGCATGGATCGAGATTTCACAAGATCCACTATGCGGCGCCGAGAAAAATGGCTTGGCCTATTGGAAGAAGGTGGGCAAGTTCTTCGATGAGCATAGGAAATTCGGAAAGGACGACTTCTATAGCGATCAAAATGATCTCTCCCTCTCCAAGCGATGGGACACCATCCATGCCAAGTGTAGCAAGTTCCAAGGCTCCTATGATATGGTGACAAAAAGGAAAATAAGTGGCATGATGCCGGTTGACATGGTAAAACATCTTCCTCTTTTTGTCGATGTCTTGCATATGCATTGAGCCATAATTGGCATCCATATGTGTAGGTCATTAAGGCAATGTATAATTCAAGAAGGTGAATGATAACAAGGCCTTCATATTGTCCCATTGTTGGATGTTGATCAAGGACTGCAAACAATGAGAGACTAGCTATGTCCTTTGGAAAGAACTTGACAACAAGAAGGGCAAGAGCAATGGTTCGACGGGCAGTGTCGTCGACCTAGACGACGAAAATGTCGAATGCTTTGTCAACCCTGCAGGCGACGGGATTGACGCCCGTGCCCGCCGGCCTGGAGGCCACAAGGCTACGAAGGCCGACATCGCCCGCCAGGCTGGTTTCTTGGCATTCTAGGAGATCTTGAGGAAGTTCCTGAAGAAGAAGGAAGAGGCCATCCCCGAGAAGGAAGAGAGAGGCGCAAAGATAAAGACGCCACCGCCAAGACCTTGTCGAGCTCCAGACGAGGTATATCGAGGTGGAGGAGGCCAACACCAAGGCTAGGCTAATGTAGATCGAGGCCAAGGAGGCCTAAGCCAAGGCCAGGTCTGGGTGTTGGAGGTAGAGGCCAAGGCAAGGAGGCCGAAGCCACGATCATGGCCGAGAAGAATGCCATCATGCTCATCCACCTGGATACCATCGCCGACCCTGATCGCAGAGCTTGGGTCGCGAGGAGGCGGCAGACCATCCGGGCTCGCGATGCTTGAACGGCAATGACGACGGCGAATGCCACTTTTTGGGCAGAAGCTGTCATTTTTTGGACATTGTGTATGATATTGCCCCTTTTGCACATTTCGGATCCATTGCCACTTGTTGGCGATACCCAAATGGCGATGACACACGTCTGCCATATTATTTTATAGTCAATTTATATGTTATTTGCTTATCAATTTAAGTGTTTGAGCTGATTGGCAAAGCTTTGATAGATGACACCAAGAAATGGCAGGGTGAATCGGCTGTCCGGACAGGCCATACCATAACCCAAAAGTGGACAAATTTTGACCATTTTGTTCGATAGTTTAGGTCGGCTCGGTACAGATGCTCACGACGTCTATCTAGCTCGGCTGTCGTGACTCTACGCTTCTGCAAAGCTGTCCATGCCACGTAGGTATGCCTCTCGAGGAATACGTTGCTCTTTTCCTATCCGTTCCTTTCACGACTTTGACACTTTACCATGTTATTTATATTTTATTTTTTTGAAATGGGCGCTTTATTGCTTAACCGTAAGTTTACACCCGGTCTCTGCATAGATAGAATGCACACAGCCGATCAACCACACAGTCTCGGACCAAGGCAATAAAAACGGGATTACAAAATAATATAAATAAAAACACAGTTCTCCAAACTAGCTAAGAAAGATCTATCTGCAGCGCTTGCTGCCATCCATGCCAGGAGAAGATATCCCGCGTCGTATCCTCCAACCGCCAACATCCCTTCGCAAATAAGTCGCGAAACTCCATTTGTTATAGAAAAGTCCATGATCGGAGGACAACCGTAGCTCGATAGATAACCTGCAAGGGAGAAGATACAATATTATTAAAAATCTTGTCATTTCTACATAGCCAAAGCGATCAAATAATGGCAAGCACTCTCACCCTAAATAAAGTTCCATATTTATCCTCAATCCCATTCATCCAATTGCCAAATACATTGGCTACCGATCGAGGAGGAGATAAATCAGAGGCTATTTGGATGATTGACCATATAGCACGAGCAAATTTACAATAGAAAAATAAATAGCGTATTATCTCATTATGGTGACAAAATACGTATTCAGTGCTACCATGCCAATTCCTCTTAACAAGATTATTTTTTATGAGAATCACCCGTTTACGGAGATACCAAGCGGATATTTTCGTTTTAAGGGGTATCCTTATCTTCCAAATTTTACTATTATCATCGACAGAAATATTAGGTTGGATCAAAGCTCTATAAAAATGAATCGACAGAAAATTATCACTATGTAGTAATTTCTATTTGCATTCGTCCATTTTCTCAAATAGTTGTATCCTGGATAATCTCGGTAAAAAATTATTTCAAGACACCAGTCTAAAAACTAAGAGATTTATTCTAAAGACACATTAGGAGGAATGTTACTACTCTTTTTACCCTAGTACTAGCCCTAACTTACCTGCTCCGTTGATGATTGGGTGATGCGTCATGTTGCCTTGGTACTAGTGACGTCCTATGTGAAGAAGGGGCAACAGTAGCGGGGCTGCTGGGGAAAAGGCGTTCTTGCGCCCTGTGCGGTTGCTCGGCGATGCATGCACGTACTTGTGTCCTAAGTACATTGTCCCCCTCCCATGTGCCTGATGAGCCACATTGATCATACTACCACAGATGTGGTGCCTTTTTCTGTCGATGTTAGGAAGCCGCTAAGAGTTGATCTTGGAGTCATAGCTTGCAAATCCCAACTTAAAGAATGTTGGTAGATCTGCCCTGCTCCTATGATACTGATAATTACTGGGGTTAATAGCCAGATGAGTGAGATTATTTACCGAGGTGCTGGAAAATCCTTGTACGAAATTATTGGCGAGTTTCACCTCCCGGTGCTTGCGCCATGAGCAGTAGGACGCGCGACTTTCCAGACATTCAGCATAGTGACAATACGCAAAGTAGCCTGAAAGAACAGTGTCGCCTAACGGCCTAAGCGTCTAGCTAGTCCTCACCATCTCCACCAGCAGACACTAGTGACTTGAGTAATTAGACATTCCCTACCACTACTGTTGTACAATTATAAACTTGTTCGTTCATTTATACTACTCGCTCGTGACACCTTGCGTCAGAAGAGATAATCAGATCACGTCGTCATGATGCACCCGCTAGTCTCAGATTTTCTGAAACTGCGCGCATCAGACAGGGGAGAACACAATAAGTTTCAGGCTTAACGCCCCGGCCCATACAATCTGTATGTCTTTTCTGACGAAAAAGGTTTTCGCCCATGCTTCATTAACAAGACATATGCTGACCAAGAAGCTGAAAAGAAGGGGACCATAGAGTCTTACGACACAGAAATAAATAGGAGAAGAGTAAAAGGCCTCAGGCAAATCAAAAATAGGAAAGCAGAGAATAACAGTCAAACTCATCGAAGCACAAGTCCTTCGTATCAATAGGCAAATACAATCGTTCCTAACTAACGCTATCCATTATCCACTCTTCAGTGTGGATGATTGTACGGAGGATCTTTCTATCTAAGATTGATGGACGAAGCTCGCTTCTAAGGTTAAGGCTATAACATCCATCACTATGCTCGTAAGTTGGACGATTTGGAAAGAAAAAATGCAAGGATGTTAAACAATAAATTTGCACCGCCACATGTTCCACTAGATATAATTAAAGGATAGACTAGACTTTGAGTACTAGCGGGAGCTAAATCTTCGAGTTTTGTAATGTTGGGAGAGTAATCTGCATACGGTGGTGCTTGTAAACCGAACAAATTTTATTTCTCCTTATTTAGTAGAATGAGGCAAAGCTTTTGCCTCCGTTCAAAAAAAAAAAGAAATTATCTACTCTTTGACATGTAGGCATTCATTCATCCATGGGAACTATTCATGATTTCCTTCATATGCCAATCTTGAGCTTATGAGTCATTGTAACAGCCCCTCGTGTGGTTTTACCTTCTGCAAATTGCTCCCTCCCGTAGTCAATCCAATAGAAAATATGAAGAATAATAATGTTGCAGGGATGCCCAGGCATAAAACAATGCTTTATTGATGAGGGTTTCCATAGAGTCCAAGTAATAGCAGCTAAGTAAATTTTAGCTGCCACCCTGTCAATGTCAATACCCTGAAAATGTTTAATCCACACCCCTAGCTCTGCAACTGCAAGTGTGCTAGCTAGGAGGTTTGGGGATATTTTCGAAACCTTCTCTTCTTCTTCTTCGCTATCGATCGGCATCCTTACAATGATTGGCCCAATCCGTAGGTGCCCCTCTCCCAACACTCCACAGTGTCCCCTCTACCTCTACCTCTACTCAATGCGTCCCTCAACAGACAACAACAGGGGTACGCTGCACGGCTATGAGCCGACACATGGGCGCCATCGCCGGTTTCCTTTTCGATCTCTGTCGAGCTACGCTGCCCCTCGATCGAGCGAGCTGTTCCAGCCAATTGCGCGTCGGTAAACCGCAGTGACGCCAAAGGCGATCGATGCAGCAGTGGCCAGTGTACGAGTACGGCGCACGCAGGTTGCCACCGCGGCCGCTGCTGCTGCGGATGGCGATCGGCAGCGCAAGACGCACGGTGAAATTTTGCGCTAGATCCCCATGTCGAGAGGATCGGTCTCAGCTCGAAAACTGAACCTGCAGACCGCCGAACGGTTTCTGCAGACAGGCATTGCTCCATGGTCAGAGTGGAGCAATTCTATACAAGCTTTCTTTTCTTTTTATCAATCTCATTCAACCAATTTCCAAACATATTAGTAACATTAGTTGAAGGCCAGAATGTTATATGCAAAATAAATCATGTGCCATACCAAACGTGCAAAAGGACAAAAGAGAAATAAATATAGCTGTTCCCCTCGACATCGTAACTGCCTGTACATCCCGGTGACCGAGTGCAAGCGGCGGTGGGAAGAGGGGATCCCTACAACCACAATTGATGTCATCCTCCCTGGTGGCTGGCACATCAATATGGCGCGGGTTCCGGTGCCGCCCGCACCGACATACATGCCAATGTTGGACGCATAGATCACCTGCCGCCGTGCACTGCTCCCGCAGGCGCTATGGAACAAGCGCGTATACCTCGAAATGATCTCTAGCAGGCCTTCCTCGCCTGGGAGCACGATGTGCAGAAGGCATGCACGTGGCGGGGTGATTTCCAGCCGGAGATCGACTACGGAGAGCTCCCCGCGGCCGACGATGACAGGAGCGTCGTCGTGAAGCAGGAGGGTGAGGACGATCCGGCCCTTGTGCCGCCAGACTACGGCGTGGAGGAGGCCACCCGATGCGCCATGGAAATCTCCAAACGGAGGAGGAGGTGCTCTGGCAGCGCCAGGATTTGGAGGAGACCGTCTAGCTCTCATCGATGGTGGCGGCACACATGACACAGCTGTCACCGCATGCTCCACCATAGGCCATGTGGCCTTGGTAGGAGATTCCGCTGCCGCCTATGACACTTGCCGCGTCGCCCACATGGCCTGGACAGGAGATGTCGCTGCCACCTCCGTTGCAGCCTACGAGGCCTCGGCCCTAGACGCCATCATCCTTCATCGACCTCTCCCAGGATGATGACGCGTAGGCGGCGCCGAGCATGCACAGGATTTGCCGGTAGCTAGAGTTGTAGCTAGTTATCATTTTTATTATATCTAAATTATGTTTGAAAATAATGAAAATGTATAAGAAAAAAACGAAGCGTCTGGCCAAAATGGCCATCTCAGATCATTTGGATCTGACCGCTTGGCGCACACGTTTGACATGCTGGACAATTGACAACGACTCATTTTATGTTCGTGGCTCGATCTAAACGGACCATTTCGAAGACACTGGCCGTTTGAAATGGGCCGCCCTCGCACGTCATCCTTCCATGAAAACCTTTGGACAGGGCCAAGGATTTGTGTTTCATGTTTTTGTCTCTCCTCTCTAATCCAAGATAAGTTTGAGGCATGCTGCGATCCTAGTATGTAGAACTGGCGATCGTACCCGTGTGGGTCTTCATCCATCACCAATAATGACTAGAGGACCAGTCAAAAGTGACGACATATGAGAAATCACCAGCACTAACAATAATGGTTTCAAGCATTGCAATAGCTGCAAAGTAGTACGTACTATCAGGTTTCCGAATCTAAGAAAAAAGGAGCAAGATCTTTTGTTTTTTTCAGTGCAAATCGCTTCTGCAAAAGTAGGTTCAAAGAATTCAGACTTAAGCTAGATATAGGAGCCACACAAAATATTGACCTTCTCTGCCATTGCAGACTCATTTCCACTTTAAAGATCAATTGACTGTGTCCGTCATGATCATCAGTCAATCTATCGCAACGAGGAAAGCGATCGAAAGAACTGTCTGGTCCGAAGTCTCAACCAGACATTCATCGATAAAGCGCGCTCGCGGTCCAAAACCAAAAGTGTGATCAAGATCAAACCATCCTTGAACAGAGCGAGAAAGGTCATGAAATGGGACCAAAACAGTACTTAGCCCTGACATCCGTCCGTAGGCGCCTAAGCTCGCTTTTCCCCCGTGTAAACCCGCGTCAGTTTAGGGAGAGCTCGTCGATTCTTTACGCGAGCTGTCAATGTGCACACTGGGCCAGCAGCTTCCACTACTCATCAGTCATCTCAAACAAGTCTGCTAGAATCGCTAGCTCGGGTGCCGTGACGACCGACGACGGGCTGTTTGGTTCGGAGCCACATTTTGCCAAACCAAAGTGTGGCAGCCACAAGAAGTGTGGTAGGAAAATTTGAATTTTTTTGAAGCCAAACTTTAGCAGAAGTGAACAAAAAATGACTCTATGACAAGTAAATCATAAAAACAATAAAGTATGGCAAGGCAAAACATGGCAAAAACCAAGCACATAACAACTAAAATGTGGCTGCTAAATTTTGGCTTGGCAAGGTATGCCATAGAACCAAATTGTCCCGACAACATATCTAGTCTTGTGCGCTGCAAAGCTCCATGCCGTGTATGTGTCTCGAGGAAAACGTTGCTCCGTCGTTGCTGCTGGTGCTCTTTTTCTACCTGTCCTTCTCGCGACTTTGGCGACTTGTTTTACCGTGTTATTTTTTACCCTGTCTTTTGGCGATTCCGGCGATGTGTTTTACCCTGCTCCGTTCATGATTGTGTGAGACGTCATGTTATGTTGGTACTAGACTAGTGGGGTCCTATGTGGAGAAGGGGCGACAGTAGCGCGGCTGGGGAAAAGACGTTCTAAGTACGTTGTCCCCCTCCCATGTGGCTGATAAGCCATCATATTGATCATGTAATTGTCATTTACAAATATAGCTACTCCTAACCATACTAGATGAGGTGCCTTTATTTTGTTGATTTTAGGGAGGCACTGCCAATTGATCTTGGAGTCACAACTCTCACCAATCCCAATCTAATGGATGTCGGGGTCGCTGAAACACATACGATATTTATATTTATAATACGTAGTCCATACCCTTTCATACATCATAAAACATATTTTTACATGATATCTCTATAATATAATAGTTTTTGATAGATTTTCTAAGAGTTAGGTCAAATTTTACATGACTTGACTTTTTAAAAAAGTTATATGTCTTAAGCCTTGAGATAGAGGAAATACTTAATTGGTGGATTTAAGAGCCAGAAGAGATTTACATACTCCAGCTAACGGTATTGGGGGATCAGTAGTGTTATTCTACCGAGGTAGAAATCCCGGTACCAAATTATTTGTAACTTTCACCTCCCGGCCGTGCTTTCGCCATGAGCATGCAGCAGTACAGCGCGTGACTTTTGAGGCACTCACACAGTCACACTACTACATGACACTAGCCGTAAGAACTGTGTGTCGCCTAACGGCCTAGCTATAGCTAGCTTCTAGCTAGTTCTCGCCATCTCCACCAACAGACACTATTACTAACCTCAGTAATTAGACATCCCCTATCATTACTGTGTCGTAGGGATGAAAACCGACGGAACCGAGTGGTGTCATATTTTTTTTTCAGAAATGGAAACGAATAGATAAACCCTGAAAACAAAGACAGAATCAGATATTGTCGAAAAAAGATATAGGCCAAATAGAATGCATGCAGAATAATACAAATTTTACCCGGAACCAAGTGAACTCTTAAATCATGCAACAAATCTCAAGCATTTAAAAAAACCAACAAAATTGTTTCCTAATTATAACACGGTGCTAGGTTTACAAGGAAATAATTAAAAGATCGAATCTTGAAAACTTACTTGAATGCGTTTACATGGTCATTGATTCTAAGATCAGCAGCTTTGCAAGTTTAGTTTGACAAGATCATGTAATGGGTCTATTAGACTTTAAACAGAAAGTGTGTTGTACTATTGTGTTGCCGCAATGCTGAGCTGTTGTTCGTTCGGTTCCATGCATCGTAATTTGTGTCACCTTGCTCAAGAAGAGATAATGTGTTTCAAATCAAATCGCCATGATACACACACAGGTACTGATGCTTGTCTTCGATCAATCAGAAAATGTGTATCAAACAATTGAGAACACCCACCCTAAGTTTCAGGCTCCGATAATCAAAACCACTTCAAGTAGGTACTCCAATAGAATGTGCGTTGGGAACTCTACCGTCTTCCGCGCTCGATCATCTGCACTGCACCAGTGTAGAATTTCAAAACTCGTTTTCTTTATATCGTGCGCGCGGTGCGAACGCATGCAAGTCAACTGTTGGCAAGAGCTCGCCTGTCTAATGAATTGATCTATCCAAGTGTCCAAGTCCCCCGATGCCGGGCCACACCAGGCAGACCACCGCACTCCCTCCCGCCTATTTCCCTCCACCGCCGTCGGCTTCGTCGCTGGGCAAAACTCCTGTGGCGCGGCGGCCCAAGATCCATGGCTGCGGCGTCCAACCCTTGATCTCTAGCGGTGAGGGCGAAGCAGTGGCGGCTGGTGTGCAACGCCGGCGGATCTGGAAGTAGCGGCAGGGCCGGCCCTGAGCCGGTGCATCCAGTGCAACCGCACAGGGCCCCGAGCTGCTAGGGGCCCCAGCCAGTTACGGACGTGCATGCTGATTAGCTTAGAGAAAATTACTGAATCAGCCCAATTACTAGCAGCCCAGGTACACACGTGCATGCTCATTATTAACGATAAAAAAATAGGACCAAGGTCCGTATCGATTCCACTCCAGGTTGTCTAACTGGTCGCATCGTCTATTTATCTTACCTCGACTTCTCCTCTCACCTACTTTCTCCCACCGCTGACAATGGGTGTTGTTCTCCCATTAAGGTTTTTAGCCGTTTTTAAGTACTCCCTCCGTTTAAAATATAAGATGTTTTAGATTTGTGAAGAAATTGAATCTAGACTTGTTTTAGTTTATAGATTCACTCAACTTTGGGATGAATTTACACACTAAAACAAGTCTAGATTCATTTTCTTCACAGACCTAAAACATCTTATATTTTAAAACGGAGGAAGTAATAAACAGAGGAGAAAATCCTGATCTGTTGTTTTCCAGCAAAAATCCTCCTCGATCTAGAATAGCCAATAGATAAGATTCAATATGTTTCTCCTTCATTTCCCGTGGACTTGATTTGAGAAAGACAAAAAGGTGGAAGAAGGGACCAAATATAGAGAGAATAGGGGAGGACGCCCGGTGCGAGGAACCAACATGACATTCAAGGGCAAGTTGCCCGCAAGTGGCAGCCCAGAAGCAATCAAGGTTCATCTCTGCTCGTGGTGCTTTTGTTTCAACTATAATAATATCATGTCTTCCCGTGCAAAAAAAATGTCATGTCTTAATTGTGTGGTGTTTGTGTTCCACTCGTGTGCCTTATGTCACCTTGGTTACGAAAATTGACAAATGAAAAATTTGCTATGTAATATGTCTATTGAAAATTTAGAGAAATTATGCTTGTAAATGTTATGTGTCTATTTAAAATTTAGAGAGAGTCGTGTTGAATATATAAATTGCTATATATTTATGCAGAAAAATATAAATTGCTACTACAAGTAAAGAAAGTTTATAATTATTTGTCTATATAGGACCCCATTATTTTTCTTGCACCGGGCCCTGACATCTCAGGGCCGGCCCTGGCGGAGCCGGAATTTATCATTGAGGGGGGCAATTAAAGTGTATTAGTATTATAAGTTTGATTAGGGGGGGGGGGCTGAAATAGATAAAACATTATATAAATAGTACTTTGATGGATAGTTTTAGTTACAAAATCTAAATCATAGTAGTGACGCCGCCTCCTGTCTCCTCGAGTAGCGGGGCTGGCTGGAGGGGGTGGTGGTTGATCTTGATTAGGATTGATCGCCGTGGACCGGTGAAATCGCGTGGAGGCCATCTGGGGACTGCTTTCGCATCATGAGGATGCCCAGGGCACCGCCCTGGGCTGGGTGGTGGTGGTCATCTTATCCATCGGAGATGGTCGGCCTGAGGCTACGTTGACATACCCTAGGATCCGTCATATAGTCCCGGCTGCGAGGCGACCTAGGTGCCGGTGAAAACCGTGCCGATTGGTAGGTGATGGCGGTGTTACCTCGTCGTGACCTTGATGAAGGTATCGTCGTGCAACTAGTGTCGACCTCACTCGTGCTGCCCAGGGAGAAACCCTTAGATCTTCGGATCAGGTGATGGCGGCGCTGCGGTGTCGCGTTCTCTCTTGGGAGCATCGTCTGTGGAGCATATTGCTGGATGGAAGCGGCAGGAGAGGTGGAGTGGCTAGCGCGCATGGTGATGGTGTTACTTGACACCGCGCTGGTGTCGGTGGATGGTATGGATAGAGTCTAAGCATCGATCTACAAGCTGAATACGGGTTGGTGGAAGATAGTAGGGGCGGCGACATCTGGAGCGTGTGCGTGGGCGCTGCTTCGTGGATAGCCTGCGTGGATTAGGGCTCCTTTTGCATGAGTTCGAGCCTCCGTGCTCAGGCACTTCAGCTTCTCTTCATTAGTCTCTACGAGTTACCATGAGGTGGGATCGAAAGAGGCAGCTAGGTGGCTATTGTTTTTGCTTGGTGTTTTATTTTGATGATTCTAGTTTGTATGATCTTTGTAATAGTTTTTTGCCAGACACTATGATTTCAATAATGAGTAAAGGCTGTATGCATCCCTTGATGCATAGGCCGGTCTTCGCTCCCCATTTAAAAAAAACTCAACTTGGAGTTTGGACCGGGATCCTTACTCTTTAGCATGCGGTTCAAATCTAATTAATCGTACCTTTTAAACCCCAAGACAGATACACATGCATGCCGTATCGGCATGCCATTGCCATGGGATGGCGACTTCTTTTCCGCAAAGGTTGATTGGAGGATGAAGTGTGTTGTTTGTAGTAGTAGATCCCTAGAAATTCTTTGGCAAAGACGACTACAGTAGTAAAGATGAGCAAAGCGACTGGCTTCGCGTGGAAGTCGCCAAGCCCTTCTCATGACTCTTTTCGATCGGCACTTGTGCTGGGCTGATTTCTGTTGAGTTCGATCGTGGTTGACGAGACGTGTGCCAATCTACATGGGACGGCCGTACGTAGAGCTCGCCGTGTGCCGCCGTCACAGCCGGCGCCCATGATTCAGTGGTTCGTTCGATCAAGCCCTCCCCTCCAGGAAGCAAAAAGCAGCCGGTGGTTGCATTGGAGAGTGGGAAGAATGAATTGGACGAGCAGGCAGGCGCGACGAATGCACCTGACTGACGGAGCAGTTCAGTATGCCAAGACGTAATCTGGGCCGGCATCCAGAGAGGGCCTCTTGGGCCGGTACCTACATCCACAAAGCGTAGGAGAAAATGTTATGGTCTGGCTACGTACGCCGTTGGCTGCAACTGTCGAGCCCCATCTCGTCTCTTCTCCTCTCTGTTCGCATGGATCTCCCACCACGCGCTCCGTCGAGCACGGGGAGGATATTTTAACACCTACATCGCCTACATCCACGATGCTTAGGACAAAATGTTCTGGCTACACCGTTGACAGCAACTGCCGAGCCCATCTCGTCTCTTCTCCTCTCCCCTCCACTGTTCGTATCCATCTCCCGCCGGAGTGCAGCCGACTCCGCCGCCGCGACCTTCCTCCCGTCAGAATCTAGAGGCCCTTTCCTCCTCCGTCCAACCCCTTCGCTACCATGGGAGAGGTCTTCGTTCGAGGTCAGCGGCGGCCACCGCGCGCTTCGTCGAGCACGGGGAGGGGGTCGAGCGTCGGCACAAATCCGTCCTTCGCCCCACGGAGGATACGACGACGGGAGGCCTCGGCACTCGCGGTGCACACGCCGGCCGGCTGCTACGGGTAAGCTGCATATACAACCTCGAAATTTAGTCCCACATCGGGAATTTAGGGGGATTTCCGCCGGTTTATAAGGGTCACCCTTAGGCACTATCGCAAGTCAGGATGGCCGAGTGGTCTAAGGCGCCAGATTCAAGTTCTGGTCCTCTAACGAGGGCGTGGGTTCGAACCCCACTTCTGACAACAAAACTTTTGGTTCACAGACTTCTGACACTAAATCTTTTGGTTTAGAGCTCAACGCCACATTCGTTGGTAGTTCGCCGGAGCTAGCGTGGTTGTGTAGTGTTCCAGATGATGCGAGGAGAAACCTGGAGCGCGAGGTTGCTGTCGATACCACCACCGGGGCCGTTCTTGCCGGTGACTGATTGGCCCTACTTAATAAATAAGGGTTAAATAGTTGAAATGATCTTCTCCCCCACACTTTTTATATTAGCAATGGAATTTTGTTCATAGGGTTTTTTCATGGGAGGATGCATCTACTGAAAATTTTGCTCTCTGGATGATAGGTGTTTGCCAGTAATTGTTTGGTTAAAGTGGACCATGCATTGCTAATTCACCATTGCATTGCCCGTGCATCAAGAGTTTCTCAAGGTAGGGGTAAATTCGATTATTTGCCATGAACCGTAGATATGATCAAGCAATGCTAGAGTGTGCAACCATCTGGTTTCTTGTTGATTCAGATCTATAATCACCAATTAAGAATGCCAGCATGTGAGGTGTGCAACCATCTGTTTGGAGATCACTCTTTAGCTTGGTTTTAAGTTGCTTCGGATGGTATTGTGCAAACAACAAGTCTGGATCTTTGACCAGATGTGACCATTCAGCTGACATGAGTTCGCTCATCATTCTAATGATTTTGTGGGGGCATGTTTTTAAATGTGAGGCTGATGATTGAGTTTTTGTGGGTTTGGTTTCAACTTTTGAAAGGCTTATGTGGCTTCCGATGGCGTGAGAACAATATTCAAACTGACATTTAGACTCATTAGTTATTGTCTGAAAAAACTTAAATGGCTAAATAAATGCCACTTTCTGCAAGACGTAGCCATATAATTAACATCCTTGGTATGGTCGGGTTTGTAGACGTGTACATTGTTGTTGAGTTAGATGGGTTTCGTGCATGGTACAACAATCTTCGCCCGAATCAGAGATGATGCTAGTCTAGAGGAAGACGGTAACATGACTTGTACTTTAGGTCTGTAGGAGAACAACAAGGTATAGTTGGAGCATATCTCGCACTGAAAATTTTCCATGAATACATCTACCGGATATCACATTTTTCAGTAGTTTTGCTGACGGGCAGTGTAAAATGCAAAGCTGCGGTACTTATACGGAAGATTTAGTATGCTCTTGCATCTGTAGTGGCCGCCATCTCTTTTAATCATGCTATTCCAGGGTTGGTAACATTACAAAATGTTTTAGTGCTCATTGTTCATCAACAGTTGTGTGAAAGTCTGTAGAAGATTCCGAAGGCTATTCCAGCTAGCAGCAGCAGGGTGCATGAGTACGCTCTGCAGCAGCGGCCATCAACACTGAGAGGAGCAGATCCAGTAGCAGTCGCAGTAAAATGTGAGCAGCTGTTTTTTTTTGTGCTGATCGATTTGCATGATAGTGCATCGTTGTGACTTGCTAGCTTTTCATTGGAAGTTCAGAATTGCAAGCCGAGTCAGGGCAGATAAAATTCTACATGTTTCTAGGCAAACTATTCTGCACCAAAGTTCATATTTATGTCTAAAAAGAGGAAGTTGTTTTCTACAGAACGTTACTGGGACACTTTGTCTCCTGTGTGTACACAACATTTCAATTCCCATGTGATTTACCACTTTGACGCAAAGAAGTCTCAGCGAAAAGGTAAATGTATCATGTGTTTGTGATATTATGTATATTGAAGTCCATGACAATTTATATTTCCAGGTTTTCCACATGCACTAGATTTGGTTTGAGAAGCAATGAGTATTTTTTTTTGTGTGCGCTTAATACACAGTCCCAAATTTGTCCTTGAGCTAGTGTGTTAACAGTTGTTAGTAGTACCTGTAAAAAAATCACTTGTTAGTAGTAAATCGAAGACCGACAATACTGTATTGGGACCAGATTTAATTTTGCAATGCAGAGATGTCGAATGCTTTGGCTAGACAATAAAAGCAGACGATCTTTTTTTTTTGAGGGTAGCAGACGATCTTTGTAGTTTTTTTCTAGCCCGTGCTATCTCTAACCTGGGCGGCTGGGCCGGCATCGAGAGGGCCTCTTGGGCCGGTACCTACATCCGCATTGCATAGGAGAAAATGTTCTGCCTAAGCCGTTGACCGCCACTGTCGTTCCCATCTCGTCTCTTCTCCTCTCCCCTCCTCCGTTCGTATCCATCTATCCACGCCGGACTGCAGCCGCCTCCGCCGGCGTGACCTTCCTCCCGTCAGAATGTAGAGGCTCTTTCCTCCTCCGTCCAACCCCTTCGCGACCATCGGCGAGGTCTTCGTTCGAGGTCGGCGGCGGCCAGCGCGCGCTTCGTCGAGCATGGGGAGGGGGTCGAGCGTCGGCACAAATTCGCCGTTCGCCCCACGGCGGGAGGCCTCGGCACTCGCGGTGGACACGCCGGCCGTCTGCTACAGGTAAGCTGCGTACAACCTCGACAGTTTAGTCCCACATCGGGAATTTAGGGCGATTTCCGCCGGTTTATAAGGGTCAGCCTCGCAAGTCAGGATGGCCGAGTGGTCTAAGGCGCCAGATTCAAGTTCTGGTCCTCTAACGAGGGCGTGGGTTCGAACCCCACTTCTGACAACATTTTTTTGGTTCGGAGCTCAACGCAGTGGAGTTGGAGCCCTGTGTGGATGAGAGAAGAGGCGGATGCGATGCGCGAGTCAAACTGGTTCATCCTGCAGCAGTATGCTTTGCGGGGCCGAGTGCCGTTACCCGAATTTAGAGGATCCTCCAGGTATTTCAAAGAGATAAGTGTGTTCGAGTTCTGCGGAGGTTCGATCCAGAAGGCGCATTTTTCCCCATTTGCATGTCCCGGGGATGGCAGCGGCTGTCAATGGCAACATTCTTTTGCGGTGTCCTGTGACCTGCTTTCATCTCCGGCGCTGGTAATAGTTTCTAGGAAACAAGGGTTTCAGGTCTCGTACTTCAGGCATGGAGCAGCTGCACAGTCAAATCTCGCCGCACCAGATTAGCAGGTTCTTGCTGGCGACTGATTATGGAAGGGCACTGGAGAAGCTGTCGGGGAAGCAAATTCAGTGCGAGGTGGGGAGTATTCAGAATTACCATTGGTGCAGAAGGTTTGGGTAGTAAGGGCTTGGGGCTGTAGGAGACCCAACAGTTGGAGGCTATGGGCCTGGCTGAGCTTTACAACCGCTCCCATTGGACGGTCAGAAGCAGAGCGAGATTTGCCTATTTGTCACACATTAAATCTTCTCCCCCACACTTCTTTTAGCAATGGATTTTTTTTCATGGGAGGATGCGTCTACTGAAATTTTTGTTATCTGGATGACAGGTGTTTGCTCGTAATTGTTTGGTTAAAGTGGACCATGCATTGCTAGTTCAACCATTGCATTGCCCATGCATCAAGAGTTTCCCATATGTAGGGGTAAATTCGATTATTTGCCATGAACCATCGATATGATCAAGCAGTGCTAGAGTGTGCAACCATCTGTTGATTTGCACTACTCTTTAGCTAGGTTTCTTGTTGATTCCGATCTATAATCACCAATCAAGCATGCCAGCATGTGCGGTGTGCAACCATTGTTTGGAGATCACTCTTTAGCTTGGTTTTATGTTGCTTCTGATGGTAGTGTGCAAACAACGAGTCTGAATATTTCAACTGCCATATCTTTGAGAAGCTGTCACCATTCAGCTGATATAAGTTCGCTCATCATTCTAATTATTTTGTGGGGGCATGTTTTTAAATATGAGGTTGATGATTGAGTTTTTGTGGTTTTGGTTTCAACTTTTGGAAGGCTTATGTGGCTTCAGATGGCGTGAGAACAATATTCAAACTAACATTTAGACTCATTAGTTATTTTCTTAAAAAACTTAAATGGCTGAATAAATGCCACTTTCTGCAAGACATAGCCATAAAATTAGCATGCTTGGTATGGCCGGGTTTGTAGGCATGTCCATTGTTCTTGAGTTAGATTGATTTCGTGCATGATACATCAGTGTTGTAGCTATTATCTTCCTCTTAACATTTATTTGGTCAAAACTTTGTCATGATATTAAAAATACACCGAGAGGAGGTGATTTGGCTTTACGAGCTTTGTTCCTGCAGTGTTCTGCATTGCTACATGTGGCATTGGTCCTGGTTGGCACCGATGCAAAAATCTCACATTTTTTTGATGGGTTGTGCTATCCAATTGGACAATGGAAGCTTTCATTATTGCTGGTGCAAAGAAGTTAGTATTCTCTCCCTATACATTTCAGATAAATTTCCATTTTCCTTAATGAGCACTTGATAGATTCAGATAATACAACTGAACCTATATATTTCAGATTAATTTGACTGTACAAATCAATTTAATCAGAACATTTCTCAATTGCATCTCTAGGTACACGGACACTGATGAGTTGGACACGGCCAGGAGCACGAGCACCTCACCCAGGAGGTATGAGATATACCGCATGCATCCATCAAAGAATACAATGCTAACTCATCTGCCGTCTGAGCTGAGCAACCGGTTGATCCTTCAGTTTGTCTTGCCGGCTCTCGGCAGGTAAGAAACTAAGCAAACGATTATTCACATTCATGAACAAAATGCAAGTGCCTTCTATCTTCGAACAAGATCTTCCACCCCAATCATGAGTGTATGTTTTACAGGGTGACTGCGTTCCAAAGCCCTCATGTTGCATGGCATGAACAAGACATCCCACGTTGTGGCCTCTGCAATGCCGAACCTCGCCTCGGGATTCATCTTTGTTCTCGTTGGCTGCCTCAGGTATCCTTCTCTGAATATTTTTGTTTCAAGGACAAAAAGTGTGACCACTCCGTGCATAATTGAAGGTTTCAGAAGATTGATCTCAAGTGCTGATACATGAGAGGAAAGACTATGGAAACCCTTTTCTGCCTAGGGGAGCCATCATCATGAGCGTCCTGTAGAGCCTCGCCGCTCCACGAGGTTGAAGATTGCCAGACCTTGTCGCACCGGACTTCTCGGTGGAGCGGACGGTGAGGAGTTACATAAAGGGAGAACAACGATGGGAGGGGCACGCCCGTAGGAAGGAGCGGGGCTAGCGGGTGGACCGCCCGCTAGGTCGAGACTCCTAGTTCGGCATCCGCGAGCTCCTATGCGCCGTGATCGATCTCTGTGTCTGCAAGAATTTGTACCGCCGATTTTGAGATCTCGCTGACTCCATACACGAGGATAGCGGATGACAGAGACAACGCGAGGGCGCAGGATTGACGGATCTGTGTGACAGGATATATGTTAGTTTGGATTTCGATTTTGAAGCCCAAATTTCAAACGTTATGAATGTATTAGGAATATTTTTGCAAAAATTAAAATGAACTAGAATTGGAGAGGGTTGTGGCATCTTTTCTATGACGGAGGGAGTAGTAAAGATGAGCAAAGCGACTGGCTTCGCGTGGAAGTTCGTCAAGCCCTTCACATGACTCTTTTGGATCGACAGTTTGTGCTAGGCTGCCTTTTGCACCGCCATTTCTGTTGAATTCGTGGTTGACGAGACGTGTCGTGGTATTGCTGACGAGTACGCCATGGAGGCACAGAGCGTGTTTAGAGACGTGGGGTAAGGCGGGAGGTTGGCGGGTACTTGGTAACACAGCTTACCCAGGTTCAGATTCCACGACGGTGGCGGAATCCTACTCCTGCTATAAATCACTATAATGGCAATACGTCGAGTTATAGGGATTGGTTCGCTATGCGCGATATGAGTTGAGTTATCCCTAAAGGCTCCCGCAGGTTCGGCTTATATAGTCGCCAGATCATAGGGTTACAGGCAAAGTCCTAGCCGAACAGGTTACAGAGTCCTACACGGTACACAACTAGTCTAACTTATCTTGTACTCCAAGGCTTCGGGTACGTTGGTGACTCTTCAGTAGCCTTCATTTGTCCGACATGAGCCTCACTTCTGGATCCATCTAACTGGGCCGCCCAGCAAGCCATGAGCCTTGCTACCAACTATGGGCCATCCGGGTTATCCGGATTAGAGACATGCAATGGTGATACCCATTTAGCATATCCCTAACAGTAGCCCCGGAGAACTCCGAGATCTTGCGTCGTCTTGCCTCTTCAGGTTGAATGCTCCGTCTGGATGAATGTTGGCAAATCGTCAAGAAATATCTTGTAGTCCTCCCAAGAACCCTGCAATGCTCTCTGTCTTTAACATGTAAGTCGGAGAACTGCTGAATCTTCCATTGTACTCTTCTCGTAGCCGGACATGATTCGTTCATGCCGGAATCTTCAGATGGGATGGTTCACCTGCCTATGCCAGTAGAGCATCGTAGACCATAGGTCAGCGATGCCTCGTAACTCACACATGCAGAGAACGCAATCATAGCCATTTTCCCGCGCAAAAGATGCGAAACGCGTTGGCGGGCGGAACGGGCGAATTTACAAGACGCGCCATTCACGCCGCAACCATTTGATCAACTTGCACGAATCTTGATGCTGAGTACTATAAATTATAATCGTGGTAATTCTTATTCTTTCACCGCATTCTTCCTCGCATCGTCTTCTTCCTCTAGCAAACGCCTCCTCGAGCACTCCGCGCGCACGAAGAAAAAATCCTAGCTTTTCCCATCTCACCGCCGCTTCCTCTCCGCACCAATGGCGGCAAGAAAGACTACACACCATCCATGGCGGCGACGAGCGAAGCCACGACCAAGCCGGCGGTTTGCGAGGGTTACCTAAGAATTAGGCCTAGGTTAGATCTATTTATATATTTCTTCACCGTCAAGAGGGAAGCTGGAGTGAGCAAGGATGAGCTTATAAATTGTGGAACTATTAGCAATTGACAGGACTGAGCAAGGCATAACAATGCAATACTAGACATCATGATCCTATGAGATTCGATTGGGCAATACAAGATACATAGACCGCCATCCAATTGCATCTATGACTATAAGTCCACCTTTGGGTTATCATCCGAACCCCCTCCAGTATTAAGTTGCAAGCAATAGACAACTGTTTTAAACAAAGTGTCTAAGGTAAACAATCCACTTATTCCATGAACAAGAGACCGTTGTTTTCTCCCTAGTGGCAACAACACATCTACAACCTTAGAGATTTTTGTCACTTCCCTTATATTAATCAATCTGACATAGTAATCTCAATATCCATTGGATCCCGGCAAACACAACATGCATGATTACAAATAGATGAGATCTTGATCATGAACGGAGCTCACAAGATCTAGACATAAAAGCACAAAGGAGGAGATACAACCATCTAGCTACTACATGGACCCGTAGTCTAAGGTGGAACTACTCACGATTCATACCGGAGGCTGGCATGATGAAGAAGAAGTCCTCCGAGATGATCTCCCCTCCGGCAGGGTGCCGAGAAGAGCTTCATATCCCCCCGATCTAGGGACGATGGTGGTGGTGGCTATAGACGGTTTCGTGGAATATTGATCAGGTACTTAGGGTTTAGGCATCAGGGGCTTCTTATAGGACAAGAGGCGAGGCAGGCGCCAGAGGGCTCACACTTGCCAGGCGCTGCCTAGGTGCGCCACCTGTGGCTCCCTCCGCTCTCCTCCTGACTCGTGTTTTCTCGTGAAATATTAACTTTGGCTTTTGTCTCGTCTAATTCCGAGAATATTTCTTTACTAGCTTTTCTGGAACCAAAAACAACAGAAAACAGGTAACTTGCACTGTGACATCTTGTTAATAGGTTAGTACCAGAAAACATATAAAAACACCTCAAAGTGTGGACAAAGCAAAACAAAGTAGATACTAAACAAGCATGAAACATCAAAAATTATAGATATGTTTCCGACGTATCATCGGCGTGCTTGGGGTCGACGTCCTTGTCCATGTCACCTGAATCTTTGGACTCCTCTTCCTTCTTCTTCCCTTTGCCCTTGCCTCGCGGTCTATTCTTTCGGCTTCGCTTGTAATCGGACTCCGAGTCCTCCTTGAGGTTGTTGACGAACTTGCAATGGCGAATGGTGTGAGTGGCTTTGCCGTTGGCATCGAGATTTACAAGGCATGACATATCACAGTACTCTTCGTATGTTTGGGGAACACGGAGCGCTGCTGAGGTAGTTTCACTACCTCGCTGCCGCACCACGACCCCCCCGCCACGCCGTCGCCATCACCTCTTCTCGCAAACGCCATGGTGACCATGTCGAGGTTTGCTTTTTCCGGACTCTTCCGCTTAGTGTTGTTCTTAGCTTGGGTTGAACGGCTATCACGCAAAAAGAGTCATGAGCATCATCGCTTGGACCGCGAACTCACCGCCAATGGATCATCCGATTGATATCGAGTCTGTGATTGTCCCGCAGCGCTTCAACTTATGTCGAGCAACGTACTTTTCCAACCCATCAATGAAGGCCATAGTGGTCTCGATCGCGCCCCTACGCAGGAATTCTTCTTATCCAGCCAGCGGGAGAGGTAGGCTCGAGATGTCTCGTCTTTCTCTTGCACGCATCCTTGTAGATCGCCAACAGTGTAGGGACGCTTATATGTACCCTCGAAGTTTTTGGTGAACGCTTATTGCATGTCCAACCAGTTGCAGATGGACTTCTCCGGTAAGTCATCAATCCATTGGCGGGCCATACCCATCAACATCAGTGGGAGGTACTTGAGGCTGATACGTCCAATTTGCATCACCATTCTATATCATAATTTGCCTCTATTCATTGATATATGTCTTATTATGAGGTATTATTTATGTCTTTTCTACCGTTTATGCATGTTGGATGATTCTTGGAGGATGAACTGCCGGAGTCTGGATTCTGATGGAAAAGAAGGCGTAAGATCAGAAAAATACGGGAAAATATTATTTTTTCAGAAGATTGAGGAAGCCAGAAGGAGGAGCGAAGAAGGGCCGCAGGGGGGCCACACTCCCTAGGCGCGGGCCCATCTGACCCCGCTCCTAGGGCAGGTGTGGCCCACCTGCCCGGCTCCCGACTCCGCCCTTTCACCTATATATTCCCTATGGAACCCTAATACGAGGGGGTGACCATAGATAGATTTCGCCCTCTGCTTAAAACACCGAGAGAAAGATCTCCTAGATGAGATTCGCCGAGGGAATTCCTTCCCGGAGTGTCGTGTTGGTGACACGGCAGATGCCATGGGTAGGCTAAAGTATGGGGCCAATGGATTCTAGTGGGATCCGGTGAGGGAAGATGTAGTTATTTCTACACTCAACGGACTAGTAAGTAGATCTTTATTTCTCCCCTATCGAGTTACAAGTGCTCCTAGAGTTGTATCAGAGAGAGGAGGAAGAAAACCACTACACGAGCCCTTCTGTGTCAAATGAATCAATCCCTTCTCCAGGATCCCACGCCCCTCCTTATAAAGGGGTCCCTTGGTTCCTCCTAGGGCTAACGTGGCAAGCATATTCTTGGAATATGCTTGTCCTAAAGTGGTAACTCGGCGGACTCCTTTCCGTGTCCCCCTTCTATCGGTGGCAAAGATCCAGATACCCCCACATGTGAGCCTCGAGTTTCCCCACGGTCACCTCCGTGACGCTTGTATGCCCCTCTATGGCTCTGCTCTTTGTCCTTAGCGCTTGGCCCTGTGTAGATTCCTCCTAGCTAGTAGCTAGAGTTTGACTCTGGGATCTTTCTCCTTCTCCTGCAAGTTTCCCGTTACTCGGCCTCGTCTCGCATAACTCGGCTCGTCCTCCACCTGCATACGAGCTGATCAATCTTATTCGGCCGACTTAGCTCACACGTCGGCCGAGTAAGGTGTTAATCACTCGACTTTTGCCAAGCCATGTCTCATTTGGCCGAACCTTGCATGACTCGGCCGACTTAGCTTATAATTCGGCCTAAGGTAAGAGTGGTTCCTTCCTTCTTTCCGCTACCTTGACCCTACCTGGGGTCACCCCCAACATTAGTCCCCGAAGCTGGTGCGGTCCTGCCGAAAACTTCGGCCGGGCCACATCAGTTTCTAGACATTTATTCCTTCTCATTTCCTGTCCGAGGTATTTCTTAGTCGACGCTCTTTTTCAACTACCCTCCTCTTTATTCTATCTTACCCAGGTATGAACTGTGTTCCGAGTTATTCTCCTTTTTCCAAGGTATTTGCTTGGCTTCTTGAGTAAGCCTCGTCCTACGTGTATCAATCATCACTGCTCCCTACTTTTTGTTCCCCTATAGTGTTTGCTGACATGCTACAGTGATTACTGCGCCTGTCGCATCGGCGCAGTGACGCTTCGATAACCGCAAAGGTCTGATGGCCTGATCTCCTCTCGCACCATGTGGCCCTCGCTGTGGCTCCACTCTCCGTCCACGGTTAGGCGATACACGCGATTATGTGGTTATGGTGGCACAACCACGATCCCACTATGGCTCACCCTACGCGGTTATAAAGAGGGGAGTGGGGTGGGTCGATTCACTTTTCCCCTCCCTACTCCCTTCGTCTTCCTCCCGCGCCAGCCGCTGCTCGTCTCCCAGAATCGGCCACGCAGCTTCTTCCTAAACGGCCACGCAGCGACTTTTCTAGCTCCATGAGTCTGCACTTCGCCACTTCTGCCGGTTGCCTCTCTGTTGCCGCTAGGGTTTTGCCCTAGTTGTTCTTTTCACTTTTTTCGATTTCCTGCGGCGGTTCTTTCTCTGCTCCGTCGTCGTGTCCGTTGCCGTCGCAACGGGGCCCTGCACCTCTAGGCCTCTCCCCGCCGCCAGTTGCTCTCCCATTGATTCCTTCGGCGAGCCCATGTCTAGTTCTGTTAGCGGCGCCCTCGTCGGGGAGGAGGAGCTCATGGCGGGTACAGAACGGGGCTCTTGGCAGGGCTCCACCGTCACTCGCAGAGAGGTCGAGTGGCTGCACAGGACTCGCCGAGTTCCGGCCGAGGTAAATTGTCGCTTACCCGGCAAAGAATCCCCCCCCCCGTACTAAATGAGGGTGAATACGTAGTCTTCATGTCTCACTTCGCCCGAGGATTCGGCCTCCCTCTTAGTGATTTCGCTAGGAGTTTCTTAGATTACTTCGGGATTCAGCCGCATCATCTGCCGGCTAATGTCGTAGCTTCTCTCTCGGCCTTTATCTCGGCTTCGGATGGATACTTCGGCCTTTGGCCATATATAGACGTATGGTCCAAGTTTTTCCAAATCCGAGCTAACGTTGTGCCGGATAAATCTCTCCATCGCTCCGAGAAATCTTTAACCCAATGTGGGGCCGCCTCTATTACTCCTCGGAAAAACTCTGTGTTTCCCCGTGTCGTGGGTCTCGAGTATTGTAAGAAATGGCATAGATCATTTTTATATGTCAAGAATACCGGAGCAGAAGACAAGATTCGGCTCCTTGCTTTCTCCATTGGTCCTCCTTCGAAGAAGAACTGACTTTATAACCCGAAGAAGTCCCACGCTCTTGCCGAGGCATTTGAGCTTCGGTTCAAGGAATTAACTCGGGCTGGACTTCGGGGCGAAGATCTGATGACTGCATTCATCAGCAGCCCAATTTGCCCCTTCCAACTCCGTTCTCATAAGCTTTGTTACATGAGTGGTCCTTTGGATCCTAACCGAGTTTCTACGGGTGAGATCGATGATTATCAGATCTATAAGCGTGTCCGGGCTATCTTCAAGACCGAGATGCCTGAGGAATGGAAGTGGGGGAATGAAGCCATTCTCCCGCGAGAATCCTCCTCCTCTGGTAAATTGGACATAGGTGGTTTGATCCGATTTATTCTTCCATTATTTTTTCGCTAACTTCTGTCCGCTTTTCTCGCAGAGGTTTCCTAAGCAAACCGCAGAAGACGCCGAGGTTTTGGCTCTTCCTTGGCTTGCTGACCGCAATACCCCGGACAACGGAGAACCTGAACCGGAGGAGTTCGTTCCTAAGTCGGAAGCTGCTCCTGTTCGTACCCGGAGCAAGACCTCAGCCCGTGCTGATGGAGGTGATTCGGACGACGTCCAAATTCTCGAGGTAGTTGCCGCGGTGTCTACCTCTTATGCATTTCCGGCTCCTTTTTCCCAGCTAATCAAGCTGGCCAGGTGCACGAGGTCGAGCCTCTCGCTTCCGAAGCTCATGTTGCTTCCAAGCGTTAAACGCCTCGTGATTCTTCCGATCGCCCCGAGGCGAACTAGAAATCTTCCCAGCATATTCCGAGGCATAAGGCTATGCCTGGAGTTACTGGGTAAGTTTCCCTTTAAATTTTCATTTGTATTTCTTGTTTCTCTCTTTCTATCTCCAAATCAACTTTTACTTCTTTGCAGAGCTCCACTTTCCGCTAAGCCTAGCGGTCCGAGTATGACTCTCCTCCCAGGCCGACTAACGTATCTCCTTAACAAGACGAGCCCATTGCTCCCCCCGTTGTCTCCGAAGATAACCCAATGCCGGATCTGCCGGCCGACTCAGCTGTCCCCCTCAAGACTCCCGAGGTTCCCCCATTGATCCTTCGACTACCGCAGTTCGAGATCCTGCTCAAACTCCTACCAAGGTTACCACTAACTCGGCCCCCTTGGAAACCGCTGTACCTCCTGCTGCTAAGGAATGTGGCCCCTAGTTCTGAGGTTGTCGCTCCGGCTGAAGTTCCCGCCAAGAGCAAGAAAGTTGTTGCCGCCAAACCCTTGCCATCTTAGAAGGGGCCAACAAGCTCTTCTTAGCCCTCCATTGCTGATATGCTTCGTAAGGGGACTTCTACCGCTAAGCCTGCTGTTGCTCTTGCCGCCGACACACAACTAGTTCTCCATAAGAGTCTGGCGGCGGCAGTTACGCAACATGCCCGAGGTAAAGTGTTGACACGCACTGAGATCGGGAATAGCCTCGGCTCATTGGTGTAGTATGCCAATAATTGGAATGCCACCGATCAGCTTGAAAGTAATCCGAGTAGCCAACCATTCCAGCTTTCCGACATCAGCAGTCACTTGCATATGGCTGCTAAGATCATCCTCAAAAGTGCTAAGATGAACGAGGTAAGTTCCTCAATTTATACTTCTTTTATTATCCGTATGATTCTATATATACATACACTAGTCCCCGAAGCTTGCAACCGGATGATTTGTTATTCGTTTGGAAGCTTTACCTGTTTCAAATATAACTACTTGCTTAGTCAAATTTCTTCATGATCCGGATCTACTGCAGTTTCAAATATCCAACCATCTAGATTCGAGTTAATGTTTTACTTGATTCGGACCTGTCTTACTTTCGGATATCCAGTCATTTAGATCCGAGCCAAGTTTTACTTGATTTGGATCTGTTTTTCTTTCGGATATCCAGTCACCTAGATCCGAGTCAAGTTTTACTTGATTCAAAATTGTTTTACTTTCGGATATCTAGCCATCTAGATCCTAGTCAAGTTTTACTTGACTCAGATCTTTTGTGGTTTTCTTTGTGTAACTTGTTATTTCAGGTTGCTCACGATTGGCAAACGGCCGAATTTCAAAGGTTACTCTTCGCGCATAAGAAGCTTCAAGATAAATTCGAACAAATGGTCCTTGTTGTGAAGAAAACTAGTAAGCTACTCGTTTCTTTAGTGTGTTTTATCCTTGTAATTTTTTGTTTTTGTACTAATTTCTATCGTGTTGTTGTGCAGTCAATGTCAACAATCTTAACACCCGTCTTACCAAGAAGGTTGGCGCTCTTGAAGGTTAGTTACTACTTTTGCCTTTTAATTTGTCCACTTTTGTTCGAGGTAAATCTTGGGTATCTTTTGACCTCCCGGATTTGGTATAGCCGAGTTATAAACACTTGCAACATCGCATCAGGAATGCATATCTATGCCTGATATGATGCTGCATTTTTTAGAACAAGTTGCCGCTCACTCGGCACAACTTAAGGAAAAGGATGACAAGATAACCCGGCTACGCGCCGATATCGAATCTCTTAAACTTGCCCAGAAGTCCGAGTTAGATAAGGTTGATCAGGAGTTCTCTGAAGAAAAGAACCGACTAAGCCTACAGCTTCAGAAGGACAAGGAACTCCTTGATGCTGCCGAGCTAAAGAACCAGGCGATGAGTGAAGAAATGAATCGTTTTGAGAAGAGTAAAGCCAACTAGGCCCTGGATCTCCAGAAAATGCTGCATTACATCCACCGTAAGTTTATTTTTCTTGTCGAGTCATTCTTTTGCTTGTAGATTTTCTTTACTAAAGCGATGTTTTTGCTTACAGACCGTTTCCCCGAAGACGAATCCGTGAGTTCAAAAGCTATTATCGCTACTCGCGGCAACCGAGGTGTTCCCATCGTGCCGGACCAAGAATATACCATTGAAGATTTCCTGATTGTCGTTGCAACTGCTATTCAACCAATGAAAGTCATGGGAAGAGATCTGGTGCAAGCAGCTATTCGGTCTTACCATGTGCTCTGGCCAGATGATCCAAAGATTAAAAAGGTTGAAGTGCTCGTGGCGAGGCTGATGGAGTCTCAGACTCGACTGAATCTTTGGCGAGAATCCGCCAGACGAGCCGGAGCGGACATGGCTCTTACTGCTGTCCTGTCATGGTACGAGGATATCTCCCTCGATACCTTGATGAATTTGCGCACCGGCTCTCCTTTGGTTGAAAATCCGGAGTATGTTGCCCGCCGCCAAGCCCGTGCGTATCAGCTTATCGAGTATGCCGATGTTCATCAGTGGAACGAAGATGCCGAGCTTTCTCCATGGGGATGCTGAAGATGACGCTGAGGCTGCAGACGAAGATGAATCTGATGGAGATTCGGGTGATGAGGGTGCTTCGGATGAAGATTCCGATAATGGTGATGAGTCTAGTGATAACTCATGAGGGAATCCCGAGGCTCGTTCCTCCTCCAAGGGAACCGAAGCTTTGCAAGCTCAAGGTGAAGTCTCTCATCAGATGAACCCTGCCCAAGATGTTCCTGCGACCTCTGTCGACGCCGAAGTAACCTCTACAGAGGCTCGAGCCACCACTGAGGCCCCTGCTTCTAAGGTCGCCCCTTCTAGCGAGGCCGAGGTAGCTTCGGCTACATACGGGGCACCAACATCGAACCCATCTGCTGCCCCTACTATCCCTCCCATGGGTGATTCGGCAACTGCCGATGCTTAAGCTTAGAAACTTTTATTCGTTCGAGTCCCCGGTATGCCGGGTGTATGCTGTTCTTAAATAATCTTCTCTTTTGGTACTATTTTATTCGTTTAATGTTGGCGTCATATGCCGTAGTAGTATTTGTTACTCTATCTAGTTGAATTTATGTGATCAGCATCTTTGTTTGCAAAACTTTAACTTCGTAAATTTGAATCATGTTTCCGCATGCTCGATTTCTCGTTTGGCATTCCTCTTGTCTCTTTTATCTATTCTCTAGTCGCCCACTGTTGGTTTTACCATTTTGTCTCAAAGGTTACGAATCTTTAAGCTCATATATCCTTTAGTCTGGTAAATGTACTACTTTTCTGAGTCATCCGTCGGTAAAATAATATAAGTAGGGTACTTTCCTATCATATCTCGGATTGCTGATGTTATTATTCGCGTGATTACGATAGTACAAACTGATGGTGGTCTTCCCCAAGTTACTGCTCCGGTTACCAGAACGATTATTCATATTACATCTGTGATTGATGATACACTAGTCGGGTCAGCCCCCGAATCGCTCCTTGGGCTGCCGAGGTTTCATATACAACCAAGTCGACGAACAGTACGGGTAGTCCCCGAGTTACTGCTTGAGTTACCGAAGTTTAGTACATAGTTAAGAATGACAAATAATATGAGGCAGTTCCCGAGTTCTTTGCTGCAAGTTTGATACATAATTAAAAATCGAATAATATGAGGCCCCCGATTCTTGCCGAAATGCCAAAGTTCCGTACATAATTGAAAATGACAGATAACATGAGGATCCCAGAGTTCTTGCTCGAGTGCAAGTTTCATACATAATTGAAAATGACAGATAACATGAGGCGGTCCGAGTTCTTCGCCGATTGCCAAGTTTCATACATAATCGAAAATGATGATAACATGGCGGTCCACGAGTTTCTTGCTGAAATGTCAAGTTCCATACATAATTGAAAATGACAGATTACATGGGACAGTCCCCAAGTTACTGTTGACACATGTGCGATACATCGCTTTGATATATCATATTGGTGGATGCAATACACCTCCTCTAAGTATAAAACGGACGAATCAAAGCCACGTTCCATGGTCTTTTTGATTCATCTCCGCACTTGCTTGCCTTGTTCTTTTCTGGTGTCTGCGCATCGATTAAGTAGTATGCATCGTTGTGTAATGCTTTACTCACAATAAATGGGCCCTCCCATGGGGGTGAGAGCTTATGCATGTCGGCTATGCGTTGTACTAGCCGAAGAACTAGATCTCCTTCTTTAAAAACTCTCGGACTCACTTTCTTGCTATGATATCGTCTGAGTTCTTGTTGATAAATAGCTGATCTTGACAGTGCTAATTCTCTTGCTTCTTCTAACAAGTCCACATCATCTTGCTGTGATACTTCGTTTACTTCGGCATTTGTGTACTGTGCTACTCTTGGCGAGTCATGCATTATGTCGGCTGGAAGTACGGCTTCTGCCCCATAGACAAGAAAGAAATGGGTGTATCCCGTCGATCTATTCAGGGTAGTCCCGAGGCTCCATAGCACTGCTGGGAGTTCCTCGATCCAGCATCCTGCCGACCTCTACAGCGGTTCAATCAGCCGAGGTTTTATCCCTGACAATACCAGTCCATTTGATCTTTCTACCTGCCCATTCGATGTCGGGTGAGCCACCGAGGCAACATCGAGTCTTATGTGCTTATCTCGGCAGAATTTAGCAAAGGCTCCTTCCGCGAAATTTGTGCCATTATCTTTGATGATACTGTGTGGGTATCCCTATCTTAAGATGATATCTTTGAGGAATTTCACCGCCGTGGACTCGTCACATTTTCTTATTGGCTTCACTTCTATCCACTTCGTGAATTTGTCCACCATGACCAGAATATGAGTCATTCCGCCCTGAGCCGGTTTAAATGGACCTACCATATCTAAACACCACACAGAAAATGGCCAAGTGATTGGTATTGTTTTTAACTTGGATGAAGGCAGATGTATCTTGCTGGCATATCTCTGGCGGCCATTACACTTTGTTACCAGTTCCTTTGCTTCCTTCAGCGTAGTTGGCCAATAAAATCCATGCCTAAATGCTTTGTCCACTAGGGCTCTGGACGAGGCATGATGCCCACATTCTCCTTGATGTATATCCAAAAGGATTTCCTGCCCTTCTTCTGAGTCAACGCATCGTTGCAGTACATTTGTCACACTTCTCTTATAAATCTCATTATTAATGATTGTGTAGGCTTTTGCTCTTCTCACAATCTGCCTGGCCATGACCTCATCATCGGGCAAGATCTCTTCTTTGAGGAATGAGAATATGGGTTGTGCCCATGTTGGCGCGACTTTTTCCGAGAAAATTAAGTTGTCAATTTCCATTATTTCTGCCGACATAACATCTGTGGGCTTTTCCCATTCATCCGTGGGTCAGCCGAATTAATCCTCGAATAGTTCGGGTCATATTCTTTGTCAATTTCCATTGGAACACACCCTTCTATCTGTTCTGCCGAGATACGAATTGACTCGGATTCTGGCGAAGGCGTAATCGATGGTTTTCTCGGGTGTTCCAGAGCTATGCCAGGGGGAATTGACTGCCTAGTTGATCCGAGATTTGACAGTGTATCCGCACTATCATTTTCTGCCCGAGGTATGTGATGAAATTCACACCCATCAAAATAACCACTAATTTTCTGCACATGAAACCTATACAGGGCCATATTCACATGTAATGCGTCCCAATTCCCCGATACTTGTTGTACTACAAGGTCTGAATCCTCGTAACACAGAATCCGACGTATACCGATCTCTTTCGCCATTTTTAGGCCATGGATGAGCGCTTCATACTCGGCTACATTGTTTGATTCAGTGAAATGTATTTGTAGCACGTATTTCAGCTTATCTTTTTTCGGTGAAGTTAGCACTATTCCTGCTCCTAGTCCATTTCTTAACTTGGACCCATCAAAATGCATCGTCCAATAATTCGGATCTGGCAATGGGGGCTCATACTGTACTTCGGCCCAGTCTATAAAGAAGTCGGCCACTGCCTGAGAGTTAATTGCATCTCGCCTATCAAACTGCGGAGCATAAGAGGATAACTCAATTGCCCATTTTGCTATTCGGCCACTCGCATCTTTGTTGCTTATTAATATCTCAGTTATGGGTGCCTCACAAATCACTTTTATTAGGTGCTCTTCGAAATAATGTTTGAGTTTCTTCGTCGACATGTATACTCTGTAAGCCATCTTCTGATAGTGTGGGTAGTTTTGCTTGGAGGCCGATAATACCTCACTTAGGTAATATACCGGTCTTTGTATCGACTTATCCTCTTTGTTCCGTTCTACAACAACTAATGCACTTACCACTCTGTTAGTGGCTGCCACATAGAGTAACATAGGCTCTTTTGATAATGGAGAAGCCAAAATTGGTGTCGTGGCCAGCATCTTTTTTAACTCATGAAAGACACTATCGGCCTGAGGTGTCCATATGAACTCGTCGATTTTTTCATCAATTGATATAAAGGTAATGCCTTTTCTCCTAGCCGACTCACGAACCGACCCAGTGAGGCAAGACACCCTGTAAATTTTTGTACGTCATTCAGGCACCTCGGTAGTTCCATTCTTTCAACTGCTCGGATCTTAGTTGGATTCTCTTATACCTCGGCTGGATATGAGGAAACTGAGTAATTTCCAGCCGGCACACCAAAGGTACATTTTTCCGGGTTAAGTTTCATTCGGAACCTTCTCAGGTTCGCAAATGTCTGCCGAATATCTTCTAGAAGCGTTTTGCTCTCTTTGGTTTTTATAACCACATCATCAACATATACTTGCACATTTTTCCCAATTTGGTCATGCAGACATTTTTGCATGCATCTTTGGTATGTGGCTCCTGCATTACGCATGCCGAATGGCATGGTGCGATAGCAATAAGCCACATACGGGGTGATAAACGCAGTCTTTATTTGATCAACCGGGTTTAATGGTATCTGGCAGAAACCAGAATACGCATCTACAAATGACAACAGCTCACATCATGCGGTCGAGTCAATGACTTGGTCTATCCTAGGTAAAGGAAAAGATCTTTGGGACACGCCTTGTTAAGGTTCGTGTAATCGATGAACATTCGCCATACGACGGTTACATTTGGGTCATCTTTTTTCTTTTCTACCAACACCGAATTTGATAGCCAATCCGGATGAAGTACTTCCATGATAAACCCGGCTGCAAGGAGCCGAGCTATCTCATCCCCTATTATCTTTCTCCTGTCCTCGGCGAAGCGGCGGAGAGTTTGCTTCACCGGCCTTGCTCCTAGCCTTACGTGCAAAGAGTGCTCAGCCAACTCCCTCGGTACACCTTGCAGGTCCTATTTTAACCATGCAAAGATATCCCGATTCTCATGGAGGAAGTTGGTGAGCTCGCTTTCCTATTTGTCGTCTAGGCCAGCACCAATTGTGATGGTGCGCTCCGGGAATTGATCATCAATCTGGATCTTTTTTGTCTATTTAGTCGGCTGGAACTACACACTTCCATGCGGGTTGGCCAATGCCGGCATATTAAGTTGTGCCGACTGAGCCAGAGCTTCCACCTTCTGAATTCTTCTTTTCTCTCTTGCAATTACCAATGACTCGGCCAGGTTTGGCCCAGCCGAAGCACATTCCATTGATTTTCTATAATCCCCAACTACTATTATCACTCCCTGGGGTCCTGGCATCTTCATTTTCAAGTAAGTAATGTGACAACTGCTCATAAATTTAGCCAATGATGGCCGTCCGAGTAAATCATGATAGCAACTTTCTAGATCCACCACCTCAAACTCCAGATTATCATCTCTACAATTATCTCTTGTGCCGAATAATACATCTACTCGGACTTTTCCAATGGGCTCGCACGAGAGCCCTGGAACTATCCCATGGAATGTGTTTCTTGTTGGATGTAGCATATTCAGTGTTATTCTGAGTTTGTGCATTGTGTCTTTGTACATGATGTGATGCAGCCCGTCCTACGACCGCTACTACATCTACTCCCACAAGCTCCCCAAGTGGACCCATGACTCGCGCCCGAGCCAAACTCCTTCAAGCTAAGGTGAACTCGCTCCTCTCCTTGTGTGACTTCGATACACCCTTGGATGGCCTGCTACTTCATACCCATACCTTGTGCATCATCAGTCTGAAGAGAAGAACCCAGAGACGGAGGAGCACCAGAAGAGACCAAATGCTCTCGTCGCCAGTACTCTGGGCGGCCGGATTACTCATTGGCGGCACTACCTCAATGCTACCGACAACAGAGGGCTCAAAAGCCCAAATGCTCTCACATGGCGGTACTACGGCCTTTAACCGATTACTCTGGGGCTCCCGATTACTGCCTACCGCCACCAATAGAAGACCCCAGCGAGTCCGGGGCGACAAGCGGTACTATCGCCGAAGCGGTACTCTGCATGACCGGTACCACCGGTCGAGCTAGACCGTACTAGGACTGAAAGGCACTGAACGTGTTAATTGCCGCCTTGTAACCCTCTCTATATTTCGCTATTTGTTCCCAAAATACCCCTGTTTATGTGGTTGGCCTATATATAGCCCCCACCCTCTATTGTAAACCCTAGACTTGGATAATAATAGATATTAAGGAAACCCTTTGAGGACTTATATCTATTGGTCTCATGCTCCTTCCAAGGAGCACCGGATTATCCACCCCCCTCTTGGATCTTGCCTAGTGCATTCAAGTTGTACAAGGCCTTGGGTTCTCGGTTTCTCGACCCCAAGTCATCAAGATCTCACCAAGCACCTCATCCCCCGTTGTTGGCGTGGAGAGAGAGCTTCGCCCAACACCGATCCTAGATATTATGTTGGACCGGTTGCCACCGGCGTGAGGAGTAGGCGTGTATCGTGTTTTGGTGTGTGTGTGTTCGTGGTTTTCACCGCTTTCCTCGATTTCATCCCTCGACCACCGTTTTCCTCTCGTTTCTCGTGGAATTCGTGAAAGATCGGGCCAACCCCAGGGTTACCCCCTAACATATTGGTACCAAGAGCACGGTTGATCACGAATTTCCCCCCAATTTTTCTTTTATCCGCCTTAAAATCGAAAATCCCACCAAAAAGAGCCCCAATTTGCCTTCGGATCGATCTCTGGATTTGGTGCGTTTTTCGTGGTTTGGGTCCATAGATCTGTTGCTTTGGATTCGATCTATAGCCCTTTGTTCTAGCCACCTTTCGATTGATTTCCCAGTTTGAGGTTTGTGTCAAGTGGATCTCGTTTTTGTTAGTTACGTGACCCGGTACTACGCCCGTGATAAGCGCGGTACAGGCCCGTAACAAGCGGTACTACCGCCGTCCGGTACTACCGCCCGTAACAAGTGGTACTACCGCCAGTAACAAAAGGTTTTTCCTTCCTCTTGACGCCTCATTTTCGTTCGCTGACTTTTTCCCTTTAGCTTGTTCGTGTTTCGCGTGTTTGTCGCCATCTTAACACAAGCTTCCGCATCAAAGTCATCCGCGCTCATCGACACCGCGACACTCGAACATCATCCCCCACCAACGGTTGCAAGTCGTCAAAAATACCAAAGGTATAACTTGCACCACCTTGTCAACCCCAATATCTTCCTTTGTGTGTATCTATCCTATGAGAGCAACTCATTTTGTGTTTGTCTAAGCATTGTGCACTTGCCTTCGGAAAGTGAGAGTGTGAGGCCAAATACAAGAGCTAACATAGTAGCATAGCAAGGGAGTAAAAGGAAAAAGATTCAAAAAAAAAGAGAAAAAGATACATAGTCTCCCAATACAAAGAGAATACCAAGCTTGTAAGCCAAGAAAGAGAGAAGAAAGAGTGCACCGAGGCAAGTGCACAAATCTATTGCTTATCCTCTTTTGGCAAACGAGTTGTGGTCTCTCCTTGAGTTGGCACGACAACCGAGCGTAGTCTTCGTTAGGACCTTTTGTGCTCATTTTCATAGTCGTGCTAACCCCGTTTTTCTCCACGTGTGTGTTTTCCGTGTTTTTGTATATCGTTTCCTTTTGCCTTTTGATCTTTGGTTCTTTACCACGTAGGACAATAACCTTTTGCTTGGATCGTTTCGTTTGGTTTTCCACATCCTAACCTTCCACTAAAAGCCTTTGAGAGTTTCTTGCCATTTCACTTTGCACGCTTTTCGCTCATTTGTGTGGCAATTGGTTTGATATAATCTCCAAGGTGAGGTAAAAGGCTAACTCTCCGCACACTTTCTCTCCATATACAACCCTTGTTGGCTTTGCATCATGGACAGGCATGGAGAGCCATCCCAATCACCACAACCTCCGGAGGATGACACACAATTCATGACAAGATGGGACCATTGGAAGGTCCGAGGAGAATTCAACTATCGTTGTGAAGCTCTCGAGCAGCGCCAAGATGAAAAATTTAGCGAGGCCCGTGTGGAATTCAAGAACATCGACAACCGCTTCGAAGAATTCCGTGGCCAAATGCATGCCATGCAACACAACCTTGGTCATCAAAATGAAGCTCTTGGTCATGCACTCGCCTCAACGGATGAGAAGCTTCAACGCATCATCGATGGACTCGCAAGGCCACGCTCGCGCGAATCAAGCTCATCTCGGCACTCCTCAAGTGAATCAAGTGCACCTCGCCGTCACGCTTCAAGGCACCGGGATGGACCCGTTCTTCAATCCATGAGCTCTTCGCAAGCGGTACCATCGCCGCGCCATGCCGCAACGTCAAGCTATGATGGTGATCTCTCCGCAAGACCTCCAAGGCGCGAAGCGAACCGGCCACCACCAAGGGCACTTGTGAGTCAACAAGAGCAACCTCGCATGGACCACCAAGGCCATCGCCGTCGACATGTACTTTCAACAACAAGTGAAGCATCCGAAGAGGACGAACAAGATCACCGTCGACGTGAAGCACTCGAAGATCCTCCAAGGCGTCATCATCGACATGATCGTCCACGTCGGCAACATGATGGTCATGACGAGCCTCCCCTACACCAAGAAGAAGAAGAGCAGCCCATTGCGCATGCGGCTCGACGTCCTCCTCGCCACATGGCGCAAGCTAATGCGCCTCGGCATCAACCACGACAAGAGCAAGAGCAAGCACCCCAAGATCGTCGTGAGGACCATCAACCTCCTCCTCGTCCTCAACCGCGACAACAAAACGAGCAAGCTCCCCAAGCTCGTCGTCAACACCAAGTTCCACCACCAAACGCGGCACCTCAACAACCGCAAGAGCAACACAACAATCACCAAGCAAGACATGAGAGCTCGGATGATGATGATGACCGCCTAAACCATGGCAACCGCCGCAACCGGCACCGCAATGGAGAAGAAACTTTCGGCAAGCTCAAGTTCACCATGCCAAAGTTCACCGGTTCCAATGAGCCCGAGGAATATCTCTCTTGGGAACTCAAGGTCGACAAGATCTTCCGCATGCACAACTATAGCAATGAGAATATGATGGCCATGGCATCCCTCGAGTTTGATGAGTATGCCAACCTTTGGTGGGAACAAGTCCAACTCGCTCGCGAAGCAAAAGAAGAGCCTCCAATCGCAACTTGGCAAGATATGAAGGCTCATATGAGATCCCGCTTTGTTCCTTCACACTACACGCGTGACCTCTTCAACAAGATTCAAACGCTTAGTCAAGGGACAAAGACCGTGGAAGAGTACTTCAAGCAAATGGAGCTCAACATGATCCGTGCCAACATTAAAGAGCGAGATGAGCAAACAATGGCACGCTTCCTCAATGGCTTGAACCATCCTATCAAGCGCATCACCGAGTTCCAAAGGTACAACAACATGGTTGAGCTTGTGCACATCGCAAGGCCGAAAGGCGTCAAGTGCAAGAGGACATCAAGTACAACAAGCCAAAGACGTACTTCACCTACAAGCAAGCATCAACTACTCCAACAACACCAAGTGGAAGCTCCTCAAGTACCACCAAGCTTCCTTCAAGCCAACTCTCCTCAAGGAAAAGCATTTAAAGTGGCAAACTCACAAGGGATGATCAACCATTCAACGGTGAATGCTACAAGTGTGGAGGCAAAGGGCACAAGTCAAATGCATGTGGAAACAAGAAAGTTTTGTTCATCCATGACAACGGCGATGAAGAATACTTGAGTGAAGAAGAGTTTGATGCAAGGGTCAAGGAGGCCATGGCACGACAACATTCGGAAGAGGACCAAGAACTTCTCGTGTGTGAGCATGACGCAAGTCCATCGCTTGTGGTCACAAGGGTCTTGACTACCCAAGCCAATGACAATGAAGACCAACGCTCGAACATCTTCCAAACTCGTGCCGGCATCAATGGGAAGTCCATCAAAGTTGTCATCGATGGAGGGAGTTGCCACAACCTTGCAAGTACGGAATTGTGTGAGAAACTCAACCTCACACTCCTCCCGCATAAACACCCCTACCATATCCAATGGCTAAGTGACCAAGGATCCGTCAAGATCAAGCACACCGTCTCGGTGACGTTCTCAATTGGGCACTACAAGGACACGGTCGAGTGTGACGTGGTCCCAGTGACGGTTTGCCATATGTTGCTCGGAAGGCCGTGGCAATATGACAAGCGTGCTTTGCATAATGGTCACTCAAACACTTACACCTTCAAATGGCTTGATAAAACTTGTGTGTTGCAACCAATGACTCCTAGCCAAATAATTGCACAATGCAAAGGCTTTAGCGAGGCGCAATACGCAAAAACACCTTGTGAGAAGAGTGGTGAGCGAGAGAACCACACCATAGTGAGTGAGAGCTACAAGCCAAACTCGAGTGGAAAAACTAAGAGTGTTCTTCTTGCCACCAAAAGTGAGATGAGAGAAGTCCGAAACAACCCATCCATCTTGCACTATGTCCTTGTATGCAAGGGACTAGCGCAAGGAACTAACGACTTGACAAATGTCCCTCCTTCTTTGATGGCTATTTTGCAGGAATTCCAAGATGTATTTCCCGAAGAGCTTCCTCATGGCCTTCCTCCTCTTCGTGGAATCGAGCATCGCATAGACCTCATACCCAAGACCACTTCCAAACCGCAGCGTATCGCCTGAACCCGGAAGAGACAAAGGAGATCGAACGTCAAATCAACCAACTCGTCTCAAAGGTTTGATCCAAGTAAGCACTAGCCCAAGCCGGTCCCGTGATCCTAGTCCCAAAAACGGATGATACGTTGCGGTTATGCATGGACTGGCGTCCAATCAATGCTATCACCGTGCGTTATCGACATCCTATACCGCGTCTTGATGACATGCTTGATGAGTTATGTGGAGCCACTATATTTTCGAAAATTGATCTTCGTAGTGGTTACCACCAAATTCGCATGGCTGAAGGTGATGAGTGGAAAACCGCCTTCAAGACCAAGCTTGGTCTCTATGAATGGTTGGTTGTGCCCTTTGGCTTATCAAATGCCCCATCTACCTTCATGCGCCTCATGAACCATATTTTGCGATCTCTCATTGGAAAGAGTGTAGTTGTTTACTTTGATGACATCCTTGTCTATAGCAAGTCACTAGAGGAGCATGTTACTCATGTTAAGGAGGTCCTTCAAATCCTTCGTCATGAAAAGCTTTATGCTAATCTCCCAAAGTGCACGTTTGCAAAAGACAAGCTGATTTTCCTTGGTTTTGTTGTGTCTTCTAATGGCATTGAAGTTGATGTCTCAAAAGTCAAGGACATACGAGATTGGCCCATCCCAACAAATGTTAGTGAACTTCGTAGTTTTCATGGGTTGGCTGGCTTCTACCATTGCTTGCACCCTCAACGAATTGACCAAGAAAAATGTCACGTTCGTTTGGGGAAAAGCACAACAAAAGGCTTTTGATGAGCTCAAAAAGAGGCTCACCGAAGCACCACTTCTTGCATTACCAGTTCACAAAACCTTTGAGATTGAATGTGACGCTAGTGATATTGGCATTGGTGGCGTCCTTATGCAAAATGGCGTCCTATTGCTTACCATAGTGAGAAACTTGATGGCGCGCCTCAATTATCCCATTTATGACAAAGAACTTTTGCCTTGGTTCGAGTTCTTCAAGTGTGGCAACACTATCTTTGGCCAAAGAATTTATCATCCATTGACCATGAGTCGTTGAAGTATCTTAAGGGCCAAGCCAACTTGAGTAAAAGGCATGCAAAATGGGTTGAGTTTATGGAGTCTTTTCCTTACATTGTCAAATACAAGAAGGGCAAAGAAAATGTGGTAGCGGACGCCTTGTCTCGCAAAAACACAAGCCTTCTTACACGACTCGAAGTCAATGTCTTGGGTCTTGATGACATCAAATCTTTGTACGCGTCCGACCCTTTCTTTGGAACAATATTTGCACAATGTTCCGTAGACAAAGGTATTGATGATTTCTATTTGCATAAGGGTTTTCTTTTCAAACAAAACAAGCTTTGCGTTCCGAAATCGTCTCTCCAAATTTTGCTTCTTCAAGAGTCCCATGGTGGAGGCCTTATGGGCCACTTTGGCCGTGACAAGACATATGACATGCTCTCCACTCACTACTCTTGGCCAAAGATGAAGCGCGACATGGAGCGCCACGTTCAACGATGCACTACATGTATCCAAGCTAAGTCTAAATCCAACCCATTTGGTCTTTATATGCCATTGCCTATTCCTCATGCACCTTGGTCGGACATTAGCATGGACTTTGTGCTAGGCTTGCCTAGATCTAAACATGGTCATGATTCCATTTTTGTAGTAGTGGATCGCTTTTCCAAAATGGCACATTTCATACCGTGCCATAAGACCGATGATGCTTCACATGTAGCAAATTTGTTTTCAGGAAATAATTGGCTACGGTGTGCCTAGAACAATCGTCTCCGATCATGACGTAAAATTCATGAGATACTTCTGGAAGACACTCATGGCCAAGCTCGGCATCAAGCTCCTCTTCTCGTCCGCCTCGCATCCTCAAACCGACGGACAAACCGAGGTCGCCAATCGAAGTCTTGGCACACTCCTCCGGGTGTTGATAAAGAAGAACCTTAAAGATCGGGAGGAATGCATTCCACACACCGAAGTTTGCCTACAACGCCAAGCACTCCACCACCATGAGGAGCCGTTCATGATCGTCTGGCTTCGAGCCTCTCACGCTCGATATCCTTCCACTCCACTTCATGAACGTGCCAATATGGGCGTGGTCAAGCGCCCACACAATGAAGAAACTCCATGAGGACACACGAGCTACTATCGAGCAACAAGTCCTTCGCCAAGCATCAAGGCTAAACAAGAACAAGAAAGAGATAATCTTGAAGAGGCGACCTTGTGTGGATACACTTGAGTAAAGACCGCTTCCCCAAGGCGACTCCAAGCTAAAGCCAAGAGGTGATGGACCATTCAAAGTGCTCAAGAGAATCAACAACAACGCTTATGTCATCGATATCCCAACATCAAAGTATATTGTGAGCTCGACATTCAATGTCAAGGACCTCTCACCCTACTATGGAGAAGAGGAAGTTGAGGCGATTGTTGAAGAGTCGAGGGGCGACTCTTTCCCAAGGGGGAGCTGATGCGGCCCGTCCCACGACCGCTACTACATCTACTCCCAAGCTCCCAAGTGGACCCATGACTCGGCCGAGCCAAACTCCTTCAAGCTAAGGTGAACTCTCTCCTCTCCTTGTGTGACTTGATACACCTTGGATGGCTGCTACTTCATACCCATACCTTGTGCATCATCAGTCTGAAGAGAAGAACCCGCGAGACGGAGGAGCACCCAAGAAGAGACCAAATGCTCTCTGTCGCAATGGGTACTCTGGACAGCGGCCGGTACTCACTAAGCACCTCACCAATGCTACCACAACAGAGGGCTCAAGCCCCAAATGCTCTCTCATTGGCGGTACTATCGGCCGAACCGGCAGTACTCTGCCCTAGATTACCGCACTCGCCACCAATAGAAGACCTAGCGCAAGTCCAGGCTGACAAGCGGTACTACCGTAAGCGGTACTCTGCATGACCGGTACCACTGGATCCAGTACACCGTACTAGGACTGGAAAGGCTGAGCGTGTTAATTCGGCCCAACGCCTTGTAACCCTCTCTATATTTCGCTGTTTGTTCCCAAAATACCCCTGTTTATGTGGTTGGTCTATATAGTCCCCACCCTCTATTGTAAACCCTAGACTTGGATAATAATAGATATTAAGGAAACCCTTTGAGGACTTATATCTATTGGTCTCATGCTCCTACCAAGGAGCACCGGATTATCCACCCCCCTCTTGGATCTTGCCTAGTGCGTTCAAGTTGTACAAGGCCTTGGGTTCTCGGTTTCTCGCCCCCAAGTCGTCAAGATCTCACCAAGCACCTCATCCCCCGTTGTTGGCGTGGAGAGCGAGCTTCGCCCAACACCGATCCTAGAGATTATGTTGGACCGGTTGCCACCGGCGTGAGGAGTAGGCGTGTATCGTGTTTTGGTGTGTGTGTGTGTGTTCGTGGTTTTCACCGCTTTCCTCGATTTCATCCCTCGACCACCGTTTTCCTCTCGTTTCTCGTGGAATTCGTGAAAGATCGGGCCAACCCCAGGGTTACCCCCTAACATGATGTTGATACTACTCCCATTATCTATGAGTACTTTCGAGAAATTCACATTGATGCTAGGCCTGACAAATGTCGCATCCAGTACTAAGGCATACGACCCTGGGTTCGGCATTATCTTCGGATGATCCTTTATGCTCCAGGTTATCTCTTGATCGGACCATGGCACATATCTTGGCACTGCCGGCATAACTGCATTCACTTCCATATGTCGGCGTTGTACGCTCTGTCTATCTTATTGTTCTGTTGTGACCACACAATATGATTGGTGATGCTCCCTGTAATCATTGCGTCCATTGTTCCCGGGGTTTCCCCTTCCATCTTGATTCTGATTTATCACTTGGTGCACTGCATCCCTCCGATTTGGGTTCTCATACCTCGGAGGGGGTGGCGGTAACATTAGCTGTTGCGCATTCCCCCAGTTAACTGTGACTGCTGCTGGTGATGCGCCGGATGCGGTGGTGCCTGTATGGCTGTCGGGTTTCCCGTTGCACTTTTCATCCAGGAGCAATTGCGAGTGGTGTGATTGGCTGGCTTGGCCAGGTTAGGCGTGCGGAATTTACACGGCTGATCTAACATGGATTCAAATGTGTACTTTGGCCTTTCTTGCCATTGCTTCTTCTGTTCAGGCATCCACTACTTCTTCCCTTCAATCCTCGGCGTCCACTGCTGAGGACCGTTCTTATGTCGCTGACTGTTCTCATGACTCGGCTGATCCTGCACAACCGCTGCCACTTGATTAGAATTGTATCTGTAATCTGGCCTCTTATCTCTTCTTCTTCCTCGATAATCATTGTGTCGCGATGACCCGGCACCATCCCGAGCATAATGATCATGTTGGTCGCGATGTTCTGCGGACATTAGCTCTGGTTGAGTCGGATCACCCAAGGCATATGAATCTGCTACCCTGATTGTTTCTACCAATGTGGTCGGCTTATCTCTCTGCAACCTCTGCCACAACACACTTCCATATCTGCAACCCTGTGCGAACCAGGCAATCACTTGAGATTCGATAACCCCCTCGCATGAGTTTCTGAGGTTACACCACTGAGTTAGAAACTCTCTATCCGTCTCATTTAGCTTCTGCTTGCACATCACGAGCTGTTGTGTCCTGTTTGGCCTCTTATATGTGCTGATGAAATTACTAACAAACATTTCCTCAAAATCTAGCCAACAGTTGATACTTCCTGTTGGCAAATTATTCAGCCAGACTCTGGCTGGTCCTTCCAACATATGTGGCACGTATCTTACAACCCATCTTAAATTTCCCTCGGCTATTTTTACGGCTGTGGCATAATCAATCAGCCAATCTTGCGGCTTCGTACTCCCATTGTATGTTTTCGTGCCTCTTGCCAACTGGAAGTTCGGCACGAGCGGCTCGCCCATAATCCGAGGTCCAAAGCATCTTGGCCAAAGGCGGACTGTTTCTTCCAATGACCGGACTGATACTGTCCAGCTTCAATCTTGCGTCAGTTGAGGGCAAGTTTCTATTGATAATTCTCTCATGTACTCCATAATGGTTTTGTCCACCATGCTCTGCATTTTCCATCTCCGAGTAACCATCATTGTATCTGTCATTTGCTTGATTGTGTAGAGCTTGTCTTGCTTCTTGCTCTTTCCGAGTTTCATGCCTTGGCTGATGATCCTGCGGAGGGTACCTCCTTCCTTCCGCCGGGTTATTTCTCTAATGATTTCCCCTTTCGAGGTTCCCGTGCTCTCTGTTTGCACGGCCGGGGTTTCTATCCCCGTTGTTACCTCGGCTCCCATTGCCTCTATTTTCATTGACCTTCCCGGCAACCGCCGGATCATACGGGACAATTTGCTTGTTTCTCTTTCCCAAAGTTACTGCTCTGTGTTTCCGCGCATTGTTTCCGGGTGAGGATGCCGCTGCCGCAGATAATGCGGTGGCAGCTCCTGCCGAATGAACCATGCGAGAATCTCCTGGCATCGCCGGGTTAGCCCTAAGCATTTCTTCATTCTGCCGGTTCGCAATGCGTACCAGCTCATTTACTCTTTCTTGCTGCTTTTGCCGGGCTTCCCCACTTAATCCCTCCAATTCGTGGTCGATTTGCCGCTCGAGGTTCTTTGTCGGGGTACTATACCTCGGCAAACCTGGGTCAACTGAATCATCTGGCCGAGCTTCATGCTCTTTGTTGATATCATTCATGAGGTTATTTCCTCTTAATATCAGTTCATATACTCGGTCAGGGGCCATATCCAGCTTGTTTGCCCTAGCATATTCTCGCAAGATCCTGTTAAAGGATTCCCGCAAGGCCGACACCTTTTTTGCCTCTACTAACACTTTCTGTCTAGTTTCTTCTAACCCCGCCTGTGCGTTTGCCGGGTAAACTATCGGCGCTACAGGCATAGTCAAGTTATCTATAGATGCCTGGAGGATATTCTCTGGCCTCTCCAGAGGTGGTCACCTTACCCTTGCCGCTTTTGGAGTTACCTCCTGTACCTCGGCCGCCCTGGTCGCTGGAGGATCTACTGTGGTTGGATTTGGAGCTACTTGCTTCGTAGGTACCTGCCCTCCTACCGTCGGGTCCTTGCTTAGTCTGGCGCTTTCTCCTGCTGCTGGTGTTGGAGCCGTCATCATCACCTCGACGCTGCCAGCCGGGCGAACTCCACGCCGACCGCTGGCAGCACAGAGGGGAGGATACCCCGCCTCGATGACTCGGCGCGGGTAGACGCAGGTGGTGTCGATGCCGACATAGACCTTGTGAGCGCACAGGTTGATGAAGTGCCGTTGCGCGGGGGTGCTTTCCTCCCAAAGCTACCAGCGTTATCGCTGATGTAGTCCTAGATATCAAATCTCTGGACTAGGCCAGAAACAACCCGCTCGCCTGTGTGGATGAAGTTTCCCGTCCGGATCTTGACTCCAGCTAGCACCGCTGTTGGCCCCATGGTGGGCGCCAACTGTCGTGGTGGTGACACGGCAGATGCCATGGGTAGGCTAAAGTATGGGGTCAATGGATGCTAGTGGGATCCGGGGAGGGAAGATGTAGTGATTTCTACACACAACGGACTAGTAAGTAGATCTTTATTTCTCCTCTATAGAGTTACAAGTGCTCCTAGAGCTGTATCAGAGAGAGGAGGAAGAAAACCACTACACGAGCCCTTCTGTGTCAAATGAATCGATCCCTTCTCCAGGAGCCTGTGCCATTCCTTATAAAGGGGTCCCTTGGTTCCTTCTAGGGCTGACGTGGCAAGCATATTCTTGGAATATGCTTGTCCCAAAGTGGTAACTCGGCGGACTCCTTTCCGTGTCCCCCTTCTATCGGTGGCAAAGATCCAGAGACCCCCACATGTGAGCCTCGGGCTTCCCACTGTCACCTCCATGACGCTTGTCTGCCCCTCTGCGGCTCTGCTCTTTGTCCTTAGCGCTTGAACCTGTGTAGATTCCTCCTAGCCAGTAGCTAGAGTTTGACTATGGGATCTTTCTCCTTCTCCTGCAAGTTTCCCGTTACTCGGCCTTGTCTCGCATAACTCGGCTCGGCCTCCACCTGCATACGAGCTGATCAATCTTATTCGGCCGACTTAGCTCACACATCGGCCGAGTAAGGTGTTAATCACTCGACTTTTGCCAAGCCATGGCTCATTCGGCCGAACCTTGCATGACTCGTCTGACTTAGCTTATAATTCGGCCTAAGGTAAGAGTGGTTCCTTCCTTCTTTCCGCTATCTTGACCCTACCTGGGGTCACCCCCCAACACGGAGAGGGGAGATCGTCGCCATCAACACCGTCATCAAGCTAGGCTTCATCGGGATCATCATCATCATCATCCACACCATCATATCCACCAACACCATCATCACCACTCCGTCCTGCTGTAACAATTGTGTTGGATATTGCTTTAGTTCTTAGGGGAAACTTTCCCGGTGTTAATTACTATTGTAGTTGATGCTTATGAGTGGAACCATTGGATTATTGTTTATGTTCAGATTGTTATCCGTTATCATATCATCTTTGATCTTGATCCATATGATGTCTCGTGAGTAGTTTGTTTAGTTCTTGAGAACATGGGAGAAGTCATGTTGTTATTAGTGGATCTGTGTTGAGTTATTATTCAATGGTTTAGTATTTAAGTTGTGGTGCTATTCTTCTAGTGGTGTCATGTGAACGTCGACTACATGATACTTCACCATTTATGGGCCTAGGAGAATGCATTGTGTATTTGGATACTAATTGTGGGGTTGCCGAAGTGACAGAAACCTGAACCCCCGTTAGGACACCATTGCATAAGGGAGCGTAGGATCTCAGAGTTTAAGGCTATGGTTAGGTTTATATCTTAATTACTTTCCTGTAGTTACGGATGTTTGCAGGGGGTTTAATCACAAGTATGTATTAGTCCAAGTAAGGTCGATACATTAGCACAGGTTCACCCACACAACACTTACAACACCAAAGAAGATTACTCAGCTATTTGAAGCGAAAGCACTTGACAGAATTCCCATGTGTCCTCGAGAAAGTTTGGTCCTTATAAGTATATCCATCGGCTTGTCCTTTGCTAAGAAAAGATTGGGCCACTTTCTGCGTTTGTTCTTTATTACTTGCTCTTTGTTTTGTTGCCTTATCAGAAAACCACTAAAAATCCGTTTGCTAAGTATTTACAGAGATTTCCTGCTCCATACCACTAGTCAACACCTTCTGATCCTCGTTGGGATCGACACTCCTATTTATCAAAAGTACTGCGATACACCCCCTATACTTGTGGGTCATCAAGACTATTTTCTGGCGCCGTTGCCAGGGAGTGAAGCGCTATTGAAGAGTGGAACTGGTGAAGGAAAATTTTAATGTGAGTATTGTTTTTGTTACTGTTTGTTACTTTGTTTCCAAATATGGATAACCCACTTGGTTTTCTGTTTGGGAAAACTACTACCACTGCTATGGTAGTAGATGAACCACCACCTGTTATGGATAATTATTATTTTGGGGATGGAACTGTCCATCCTGGTGATCATTGTTTTTTAGCCATGAATTATGCGGGTTGTTTAAGTGTGCAGGTATCACAACTGAATAGGTGAAGAAGAAGTTACTCTCCATATCCTTGAAAGGGAGAGCTGAAGAATGGTATACGCTGCTGAAGAATGGACAATCCATGGAATGGGATGAGATGGCATCTCTCTTTTATTCTAAATTCTATCCTCCCAGTGAGATTCATAAGGATAGAAATCTGATATATAACTTTTGGCCTCGTGATGAAGAGAGTACAACTCAAGCTTGGGGGAGATTGAAGTTACTAATGCTTAAATGTCCTATTCATGAACTCGCTAACAATATTATTATAAATAACTTTTATGCTAGACTTTCTCTTCATGATAAAGATCTACTAGATGCTTCTTGTGCTGGATCATTCACACGTATGAAGGAAGAAGCTAAATGGGATATACTAGACCGTATTCAAGAGAACGCTGAAGCTTGGGAGAATGACAAAGAAAGAAAGTCAGGTATAAACTATGATTATGAATGCATTAAATCTTTTATAGGAACTGATGACTTCCGTTATATTAGCAATGAGTTCGGTCTTAATTCCCAAAGTATTGCCAACTGTTTTAAGGCCTTTGCCTCTTACATAGAAATTCCCAAAAAGAAGTGGAATAAGTACCATGCACCTTATAAAGATGTTGTAGTCATGTTCCTGTTAGAAGCACTAAAGTTTGTACTACTAATCATATTGTGCCTAAACCTTATGTTGAGAAAATACCTTTTCCAGTTGAGGTAAAGGAGTATTCTATGATGATTAGTGCAAATAGAAAAAGTGCCAAGAAAACTGTGGAGCCTGTTGAGCAATTGAATATTGAACCTGTGGTAGCTATTGTGAAAGATCCTATCACTAGAAATATAGAGGGTGAGCACATTGTCTTCTGTGAAGACGCTTCTAATATTATCTCTCATCCTAGTAAAGTTAGAAAAGCTAGTGTTCCTATGCTTTCTGTTAAAATTGGTGATCATTGCTACTATGGTTTATGTGATATTGGTGCTAGTTCTAGTGCTATTCCTTATGAGCTTTACAGGGAAATTATGTATAAAATTGGTCCTTGTGAGCTTGAGGACATTGATGTGGTTATTCACCTTGCAAATAAGGAAACCATTTTCCCTATTGGTATTGTAAGAGATGTGGAGGTTCTTTGTGATAAGATTAAGTATCCTGCTGATTTTCTAGTGCTTAATTCAGCAGCTAGCAAAATTTGTCCTATCATTTTTGGTAGATCCTTCTTGAACACTTGTGGAGCAATTATAGATTGTAAAAAGGAGAAAGTTTTAACTAAGTTTGATGGAGATTCTTATGAGTTTAACTTTTCCAAATTTGCTAAAGCTCCTTGTGAAAATAGCTTGCCTAATAAAGATTTCAGGATGGAACAACTTGCTTCTATTGATCCGGTTTATGACCTTGGACCTCTTTTTGGTGACTGTAAGTATGCTCATCCTTGTGGTAAAATTGATTCCTTTGATGGTTATATTGTCAACTTTATTCAGAGTGCTACTGAAAGTTATTATGAGAGAGAGAAACATGGTTTTATGCTTCTCAATAATGTTAAGTTTCCCCGTATTATGTTGAAAGCTTTGAAGTTGCATCTGTTTTGTCTTCCTATGCTAGTGGCTTTTTGTTTCAACAATTTGTTTTCTCATGACACTCCCATGCATAGGAAGTGGGTTAGACTCAAGTGTGTTGGTTATTTGCTTCTTGATGCTCTTTTTCACTCCAGATTTATATCTCCTTTGTGACCATCTTTGAAACTCTCAGGACTAACTTAAATGCATTAAAGAAAAGTACTTGTTGGGAGTTAACCCAAGAGTTTTGTCGAGTCTTGGAATTTATTACCTCTGTAATAACCGCTCCTTGTCCTTTTTATTTTGGTTTTTGTGTCAAGTTCAACTACTTTTGTGAAGTAGAGGAGTTGTGAAAAGTGGCTGTCCTGGGACAGATTTTTGTGCTGCATTGTAAAAATTCGTGAGGGAGCTCAGTACTTTGGATGGAGCTGTATTTTTCTGATCTTGTTCTCCAAGTTGTTACCCAACTTTCATTAGTTCTGTACTTTTTTATTTGAGCAACATAAGGTTTTCGAAAAAATCAATCTTTACCTGCTGGTCTGTTTTGACAGATTTCTATTATCATTTGCATTTGCCTCTTATAGAAGCCTTTGTTTTGATGTATTTCAGTTGAAGTGTGTACCTAAAGGTTAATTTTTTTTTCTTACACTAATGTTTCCATTGAAGTTTGTGTATTGCCTTAAGAGAAAAGGAATTTCCAGGGAAAGGAGAAAAAGAGTCTGCAGAGTTCGTCTTTGAATAGGTAAAAGTGGTGAAAACAGAACGTTCGTGAAACCCCAATCTTTTTATATTTTTGATGTTTTTAATATATAAGGGAAGTTATGAGATGGAACAGAGGAGGAGACAGAGTCCGGGGTGGACAAACCCACCCCAGTCGTGGGCCCCTGCCTGGCCGTGCCTAGAGGGGGTGTGCCACCCCCGAGCTCCGACTCCGCCTTGTTTCCGTGTCAAAACTTTCTTATGCTTTGAAACTTCGTAATATATAACCCCTTGGATCCCCTGAGGTTCGTGCATCGTGTTCTCGTCGTGTTTTCATTTCGATCTGTTTTTGTCAGAGCACCATGGTCTCCGCCAACGACAAAGGCAAGAATCACATGGAGGAGATAAAGTTGGAATAACAAACCTCCGCAGGGGCAAGGGCAAGGAAACCTACTTTTGTAGGAGAAATTAACACTGGGATGCTTTTTCTCGTAACATGCAGGGAATCATAGCCTTCGGTCCAGACTTCAGATACTGTCCTGAGGCAGCGGAAGCCCTTCAAACCACAGACGAGTTTTGTGATAAGTACTGTGCTTTGAGGATGAAGGTGGATATGCTTGAAGAGGAGAATAACAGGCTTCATAAGATGCTAGAGGATTTTCTGACCCTAAACAAGGGAACACCGCCACCACCGAAGGAGTAATTTGTCATCAGGTTTGGCATCCCCTTGGCTTGTTCTAAGCTTGGGGGAGTGCCGCGGTATCACAATCATTATATTTTATCTTTTACCTTTTTTAGTGGATTCATATCTTTGGTAGAAAGGTTATCTTATAGTTTGGTTTGCATGTGGAAGTACCTCTCCTTTAGTTGATTATCTATGTATCCCTTGGTGTGAGTGCCTTTATTGGAATATTAATGAGAAGCTTCATCTTTTACTTTTTGCACTTCTTATTTTAGTTTGTAATCTCTATTATATGATGGATCTTGTTGGTCAGTATTGGCATCACATTGGGATCATTAAGTGGATCTAAATTGGTTTTGGCAAACCGAGTTCTCGTCAGTAGTAATACTTTTTGAGGTTTGAAAGAAAAAGAGAAAAGCTTATAGGTATTTTGTATCATTTGTTCTCTTTCTTGTTGGGTCATAAGCTTAGTATTCTTTATTTAAGATCTTTTGTGTCTTCAAGGAAGATTGCATGTTTGGCTTTATTACTTGTATGTTTGCTTGTTTCTTTCAACTCTCTTGCTTGCTACCCAGCCTTGCTAGCCAAAATCCTGTTTTTAGAAGGCGTACTTCTCATGTTTCCAATCCCTTTGAACCAAAACCTTTGCCATTTGTGTCCACCATATCTACCTAGTAGCTTTTGCTATTCCAAGAAAATTCTCAAGCTTCATCTATCTTTGGAATTAAAAAGTATTTTGTTAAGTGAAAACTAGTTAGTAAAGCTCTCACGAACGTGATGGCACACCTTATTTTCTTGCGCCTAATAGACTTGAACCATTGTGCCATCAAAGTTGTATATGCTTGCATCTATACGTTGGAATTAGCAGAATTGTGTTATCACGGGGAACGTTTTCGACATTGCACTTGTACTCTGTACATAGTTGATATCGTGTTCTTTTTGTCTATGGATGTCAACGGTGTGAAATAAAGAGGGAACTTGTAAGTCCATGGAATATGTATTTTGTGTTAGAGAAACACCTGGGCCGCTAGCCTAAGCCATGCCTAATCATGGTGGAAACTTGCAGCATCACCATAGTGAGCTATCTATGAAGCATCCTCAATAAAAAGCTATGCATATAGTAAATAAAAAGATCGCTGAGATTCTCATTGTTTGCTTTCCTTGTCATTTTGGTTATGGGAAAGCTCCTGTACCATGTGCAAGGGGTACCCCGTTGACGGTTCTCTATGATACGCATGTACTTACAATGACAAGAACTTACCGGTGACCAAAGTTGAGTAGCATGAGGAGTGACCCTCATAGTCAAGGGACATGAGATTGCCAACTTATATTTCGTCAAGCATATACTCCATATTTGTGCACTTTAACCTTAATCATCTCAAGATGCCTATGATAGGGGCAATGAGGTCTCAAAACTAGTAAGTCACATAATCTTTTGGAAGCTCTTTATGACTTGTAATCCCTGCTACCCTCTATAAAGGGACCTTTCTCCTATTTACCAAGTTGAGTCACTAAACCTACTTCCTCTCTATCTCCAGCAATCATTTGAGTTGTTGTGTTTCAAGCATTCATATGGTGATTTATTCAATCATGTTCTTTATCTTCCTTGTTTGCACAAAACTCTTATTTATTGAGTATTACTTTGAAAGCCTCCATTGAAAAACCTTTTTGAGCAAAGAGTGCTCCTGTTATAAAACTTCTACAAAAAGCTTTTTGTGAAACCATTTGCGAGCTGTTCTCTGACCAGGAACAAGAGTTTGCCAATTCCAATTATGATTTATCTTTATGCATCTCTATTATGACTCATGTACTTGTTGCAAGCTAAGTTATATAATGGTGAGTTGCTTGCTTCTATAAGTTGTGTAATGGTAAGTGTGATGCTTCTTGTCTGTATTGTTTTATCGACACTTCACTCCATAAACCTGTGGACATGTTTACTGAGCTCAGTTTTCGCTTGGGGACAAGCGAAGGTCTAAGCTTGGGGGGGTTGATATGTCCAATTTGCATCACCATTCTACATAATAATTTGCCTCTATTCATTGATATATGTCTTATTATGAGGTATTACTTATGTCTTTTCCACTGTTTATGCATGTTGGATGATTCTTGGAGGATGAACTGTTGGAGTCTGGATTCTGATGGAAAAGAAGGCGTTTTGATGCAATTTCGAAGATCGAAAATACCGAAAAATATGGGAAAATATTATTTTCCGTAAGATTGAGGAAGCCGAAGGAGGAGAAGAAGGGTTTGTAGGGGCCACACCCAGGCGCGCCCACCGACCCGTGCCTAGGGCAGGTGTGGCCCACCTTCCCGGCTCCCGACTCCGCCCCTTCGCCTATATATTCCCTATGGAACCCTAATACGAGGGGGCGACCACAGATAGATTTCCGCCGCCTCTGCGGGGCGGAAAACACCGAGAGAGAAAAATCTCTCTTGCAGATGGATTTCTGCCGGGGGAATTCCTCCCCGGAGAGGGAAGATCGTCGCCATCAACACCGTCATCAAGCTAGGCTTCATCGGGATCATCATCATCATCATCCACACCATCATCTCCACCAGCACCATCATCAGCACTCCGTCCCGCTATAACAATTGTGTTGGATATTGCTTTAGTTCTTAGGGGAAACTTTCCCGGTGTTAATTACTATTATAGTTGATGCTTGTGAGTGGAACCATTGGATTATTGTTTATGTTCAGATTGTTATCCATTATCATATCATCTTTGATCTTGATCCATATGATGTATCGTGAGTAGTTCGTTTAGATCTTGAGGACATGGGAGAAGTCATGTTGTTATTAGTGGATTTGTGATGATTTATTATTCAATGGTTTAGTATTTAAGTTGTGGTGCTATTCTTCTAGTGGTGTCATGTGAACATCGACTACATGATACTTCACCATTTATGGGCCTAGGGGAATGCATTGTGTATTTGGATACTAATTGTGGGGTTGCTGGAGTGATAGAAACCTGAACCCCCGTTAGGACACCATTGCATAAGGGAGCGTAGGATCTCAGAGTTTAAGGTTGTGGTTAGGTTTATATCTTAATTACTTTCCTATAGTTACAGATGTTCGCAGGGGGGTTTAATCACAAGTATGTATTAGTCCAAGTAAGGTCGGTACATTAGAACAGGTTCACCCGCACAACACTTACAACACCAAAGAAGAGTACTCAGCTATTTGAAGCGAAAACACTTGACAAAATTCCCATGTGTCCTCGAGAACGTTTGGTCCTTATAAGTATTTCCACCGGCTTGTCCTTTTCTAAGAAAGGATTGAGCCACTTGCTGCGTTTGTTCTTTATTACTTGCTCTTTGTTTTGTTGCCTTATCAGAAAACCACTAAAAATCCGTTTACTAAGTGTTTACAGAGATTTCCTGCTCCATACCACTAGTCAACACCTTCTGCTCCTCGTTGGGATCGACACTCCTATTTATCGAAAGTACTGTGATACACCCCCTATACTTGTGGGTCATCAACGACAACGTTGGGGTTACCTCCGGCGATCTCCACCATGTTGTCGTAGTCCTGCAACCATGTAGCTGGTTTGGTGGTGCCGTCATAGGGCTTGATTGTCTTATCAATCCAGAAACACTTGGGGTAAGTTGCGATCCGTATTACAGGTCCAAAGCAACGTGGTCCCAGGTAAGGTCCTTCCCGGGCCTCCTGAATCTTGTCCAGGCGTGAACGTGCGTCGTATGGCTCCGGTCTTGCTCTTTTCTTCTTGTCGACATGGGATGGGCTGCGTGAATGACGCGGGGCCCCTCCGCCATGGTGGCTGCTAGGTGGCGACGGAGGCGGAGGTGGCGGTGGGTTAGCCTTCTTGCTGTTACCCTCCTGCGACGCCTCACGTTTGTTGCGGTTGCTTGTCAGATATGGAGGGTCATGGCGTGACCTGCTCTTGTGTACTTTGTTGCGCTCTCCATCGTGACGGGACTTCTCCGCGTTGTTGCTAATGACGATGCCGCCTTGCCTTGGCAGAGGCATGCTCGTACGATGGTGAGCTTTTGGGTCTTCGCAATGTCAGGGAGATCGGGGTGGTGGAGATGGGCGACGAGGATGAGCCTTGCCTCCATGGTCGGAGTATATGGGGATAGCATCCTTCCTGTTGCGTGCATCCCTCCGTCTTTGCTCTGATGAACCCATCTGAGACCCGACATCCTGAGGAGATCGGTCCCTTGGAAATAGGATTGCTAGACTGGCAATATGCTGGGTTAGACTCAAGCCTCTCATAGGTGGCATTTTCCTACTGTTTGACCGCCTTTGCTATAAGATCATAGACTGCTCAGTGCGGGTGATCTATCCGCCTGTATGGGTCCTCAAGCGACTAGGTTGAGAATAGGAGTGGGCATGACCTGCCTGCCCTCGCTGTCAATATACGGCTTGGATTGTGGCAGCTTCGGGGGATCCCATCCTAGGTTTCGCCGTACACCAGGATCATTGATGACGCAAGCCGGAGCTTTCTTAGCCTTTTGCTGCTTGAGTAGAGTCTTGTACTCGGCCTCCATGGCTCTAGTTTTCTCGATTGACTTTTTCGCCTTGGCCAGATCTTGATCTAGCTTTGCGCCTTGCTCCACGATGGCCTGCTCTTCCTCCAGCAGCTGCTGGCGCTTCTCGTCAAGCTGGACTACGTTCCGTATGTGAGCTACAGTCATGGGACCGACGAGCAGATTGTCGTACATCATCCTATCGGCTGGGGTGGTTTGGGAAGCCGCAGACGTAGATGCCGGAGGCGGCGGGTTTGCGGTGTTGATGTTACTTGGACCGACGTTGAGTTCCTTCGGCTGCTACACTGGGTTAGGCGGAGGGGGCATGGCCTTTGCGCGATCATTGTCGGCAGCAACAGGTGGTCCCTTCCCCATGTCTAGCGCTTTAGGCATGATGACCCACAAGTATAGGGGGTGTATCGCAGTACTTTCGATAAATAGGAGTGTCGATCCCAACAAGGAGCAGAAGGTGTTGGCTAGTGGTATGGAGCAATAATTCTCTGTAAATACTCAGCAAACAGATTTTTAGGGGTTTTCTGATAAAACAACAAAACAAAGTGCAAGCAATAAAGACAAAGAACAACTGCAGCAAGTGGCCCAATCCTTTCATAGCAAAGGACAAGCAGGTGGAAATACTTATAAGGACCAAACGTTCTCGAGGACACATGGGAATTATGTCAAGTGCTTTCGCTTCAAATAGCTAAGTACTCTTCTTTGGTGTTGTAAGTGTTGTGTGGGTGAACCTGTGCTAATGTACCGACCTTACTTGGACTAATACATACTTGTGATTAAACCCCCTGCAAGCATCCGCAACTATAGGAAAGTAATTAAGATATAAACCTATCCACAGCCTTAAACTCTGAGATCCTACGCTCCCTTATGCAATGGTGTCCTAACGGGGGTTCAGGTTTCTGTCATTCCAACAACCCCACTATTAGTAGCCAAATACACAATGCATTCCCCTAGGCCCATAAATGGTGAAGTATCATGTAGTCGACGTTCACATGACACCACTAGAAGAATAGCACCACAACTTAAATACTAAACCATTGAATAATAACTTAACACAAATCCACTACTAACAACATGACTTATCCCATGTCCTCAAGAACTAAACGAACTACTCACAAGACATCATATGGATCAAGATCAAATATGATATGGTGATGATAAAAATCTAAACATAAACAATAATCCAATGGTTCCACTCACAAGCATCAACTACAATAGTAATTAACACTGAGAAAGTTTCCCCTAAGAACTAAAGCAATATCCAACACAATTTTTACAGCGGGACGGAGTGGTGATGATGGTGTTGGTGGAGATGATGGTGTGGATGATGATGATGATCCCGATGAAGCCTAGCTTAATGACGGTGTTGATGGAGACGATCTCCCCTCTCCGGGAAGGAGTTTCCCCGGTAGAAATCTGTCTGCCAGAGAGATCTTTCTCTCTCGGTGTTTTCCGCCCCGCAGAGGCGGCGGAAATCTATCTGTGGTCGCTCCCCTGGTGTTAGGGTTCCGTGAGGAAGATATAGGCGAGAGGGCGGAGTCGGAGGCCGAGCAGGTGGGCCATACCTGCCCTAGGCGCGGGGCAAGGTGGGTCCGCGCCTAGGTGTGTGGGCCACCCCCTGTGGCCCTTCTACGCCTCCCCTTCTGGCTTCCTTCGTCTTCCGGGAAAATATAATTTTCCCATATTTTTCTGGTATTTTTCTGATCTTCGTGAAATTGCATCAAAAAACTTTCTTTTTCTTCAGAATCTAGACTCCGGCAGTTCATCCTCCAAGAATCAGCCAACATGCAAAAACAGTGGAAAAGACATAAGTAATACCTCATAATAAGACATATATCAATGAATAGAGACAAATTATGATATAGAATGATGATGCAAATTGGACATATCAACTCCCTGCTTAGACCTTCGCTTGTCCCTGCTTAAAATCGAGCTCAAGAACATGTCCACGGGTTTATGGAGTGAAGTGTCGATAAAAGAATACAAACAAGAAGCATCACACTTACCTTACACAACTCATAGAAGAAAGCAACTCGCAATTATATAACTTATCTTGCAACAAGTACATGAGTCACAATAGAGATGCATAAAGATAAATCTTAATTGGAATTGGCAAACTCTTGTTCCTGGTCAGAGAACAGTTGGCAAACAGTTTCACAAAAAGCTTTTTGTAGAAGTTTTATAGCAGGAGCACTCTTTGCTCAAAAAAGTTTTTCACAATGAAGGCTTTCAAAGTAATACTCAATAGATAAGAGTTTTGTGCAAACAAGGAAAATAAAGAACATGATTGAATAAATTACCATATGAATGCTTGCAACACAACAACTCAAATGCTTGCTGGAGGTAGAGAGGAAGTAGGTTTACTGACTCAACTTAAAGAATAGAATAAAGGTCCCTTCATAGAGGGAAGCAGGGATTTCAAGTCATAATGAGCTTCTAAACCAAACTAATGGTACTTAATAGCTTTGAGCCCTCATTGCCCCTATCATAGGCATCTTGAGATGATTAAGGTTAAAGTGAACAAGGATGGAGTATATGCTTGACAAAATATAAGTTGGCAATCTCATGTCCCTTGAGTACGAGGGTCGCTCCTCATGCTACTCAACTTTAGAAATCGGTAAGTTCTTGCCATTGTAAGTACATGTGTATCATAAAGAACCGCCAATAGGGTACCCCTTGCACATGGTACAGGAGCTATCCCATAACCAAAATGACAAGGCAAGCAGACAATGAGCATCTCAGCGATCTTTTTATTTACTATGTGCATAGATTTTTATTGAGGATGCTTCATAGATAGCTCACTATGGTGATGCTGCAAGTTTCCACCATGATTAGGCATGGATTAGGCTAGCGGCCCAGGCGTTTCTCTAACACAAAATACATACTCCATGGACTTACAAGTTCCTCTTTATTTCACACCGTCGACATCCGTAAACAAAAGAGCATGATATCAACTGTGTACAACATACATGTGAAATGTTGAAAGCGTTCCCCGTGACAGCACGGTTCTGCTAATTCCAACGTATAGATGCAAGAATATACAACTTCGATGACACAATGGTTCAAGTCTATTAGGGGCAAGGAAATAAGGTGTGCCATCAAGTTCGTGAGAGCTTTACTAACTAGTTTTCACATAACAAAATACTTTTTAATTCGAAAGGTAGATGAAGCTTGAGAATTTGCTTGGAATAGCAATTGCTAATAGGTAGATATGGTGGATACAAATGGAGAAGGTTTTGGTTTAAAGGGGTTGGAAACATGATAAGTATGCCTTCTCAAAACAGGTTTTTGGCTAGCAAGGATGGGTAGCAAGCAAAAGAGTTGAAAGAAACAAGCAAACCTACAAGTGATAAAGCCAAACATGCAATCTTCCTTAAAGACACAAAAGATCTTACATAAGGAATACTAAGCTTATGAGCCAACAAGAAAGAAAATAAATGATACAAAATACCTATAAGCTTTTTATCTTTTTCTTTCAAACCTCAAAAAGTGTTGCTACTGACCAGAACTTGGTTTGCCAAAACCAATTTAGATTTACTTGATTATCCCAAATGATGCCAATACTGATCAACAAGATCCATCATATAATAGAGATTGCAAACTAAAATAAGAAGTGCAAAAAGTAAAAGATGAAACCTCTCATTAATATTCCATAAAGGCACTCACACCAAGGGATACATAGATAATCAACTAAAGGAGACATACTTCCACATGCAAACCAACCTATAAGATAACACCTCTACCAAAGATATGAATCCACTAAAACGGTAAAAGATGCAAGATAATGATGGTGATACCGCGACACTCCCCCCAAGCTTGGAACAAGCCAAGGGGATGCCAAAACTGGTGACGAATTACTCCTTCGGTGGTGGCAGTGTTCTCTTGATAAGCTCCTCAATAAGTTTCTTCAAATCCTCAATCTCAAACGTAAGAGTATGAATCAACTCCGAATTTTGCTCAATGCGGTTCATGATCATATCAGACCGAGAATTCCAGTCCCTGCTATTCTTTCCCCACTCTTCCTTCTTAGTGTGTTCCTCCCCTGCATGGTTAGAACGAGGCAGATCCCACATCGAGGGAAAGTTCCCTTTGGGGCACATGTTGATATTGACGCTCATGTATAAGAGTATAGAAAGGTCTCTTGGTGTGTGGAGGAGATGACCGTGGATTGTTGATAAGACGCGGAGGTTTCCCTCTTGTAGACATCCGTGCTATCCTCCTAAGCTTGGTAGGTTTTTCCACCACTCCAATGCTTGCGACGGTAGCGCGGGTGTCCGGTTGCTTGTCCTCCTCCATGTCTTCTTCATCACCTACCAAAATCTCCTCCTCCTTGGGTTTGTTGATCATCTTCCTCAGGCTTCTTGCCTTTGTCGTTGGCGGAGACCATGGTGCTCTAAACTTGAGAAGATTTCTTGACAGAAAAAGATTGAAACAAAAACACGACAAGAACACGATGCACGAACCTCGGGGGATGTGGGTGGGGAGGTGGGGTTTATATATTACGAAGTTTTAATGCATAAGGAAGGTTTTGATACGAAAACAAGGAGGAGACGTAGCTCGGGGGAGGCACACCCCCTCCAGATGCGGCCAACTGGGGCCCGCGCCTAGGGTGGGTTTGGCCACCCCGGCCTCCGGTTCCTCCTCTGTTCCATCTCGTAACTTCCCTTATGTATTAAAAACATCAAAAATATAAAAAGATTGGGGTTTCACGAACTTTCTGTTTTCACCACTTTTACCTATTCAAAGACGAACTCTGTAGACTCCTTTTCTCCTTCTCCTGGAGATTCCTTTTCTCACATGGCAATACACAAACTTTAATGGAAATATTAGTGTAAGCAAAAACAATAAACCTTTAGGTTCACACTTCAACTGAAATCCATCAAAACAAAGGCTTTTATAAGAGGCAAATGCAAATGATAATAGAAATCTGTCAAAACGGACCATCAGGTAAAGGTTGATTTTTTCGAAAACCTTCTGTTGCTCAAATCAAAAAGTGCAAAACTAATGAAAGTTGGGTAACAACTTGGAGAACAAGCTCAGAAAAATACAGCTCCATACTACGTACTGAGCTCCCTCACAAATTTTTATGGTGCAGCACAAAAATCTGTCCCAGGAGATCCACTTTTCACAACTCCTCCACTTCTCAAAAGTAGTTGAACTTGCCACAAAAACCAAAACAAAAAGGATAAGGAGCGGTTATTACAGGTAATAACTTCCAAGACTCAACCAAACTCTGGGGTTATCTCCCAACAAGTACTTTTCTTTAATGCCTTGAAGTTAGGCTTGAAACTTTCAAAGATGCTCACAAAGTAGATATATATCTGGAATGAAAGAGAGCATCAAGAAGCAAATAACCAACACATTTGAGTATAACCCACTTCCTATGTATGGGGGTATCATGAGAAAACAAGTTGTTGAAACAAAAAGCCACTAGCATAGGAAGACAAAACAAATGCAACTTCAAAGATTTCAATAGAAAACGGGGAAACTTAACATTATTGAGATGCATAAAACCATGTTTCCCTCTCTCATAATAACTTTCGGTAATACCTTGAATAAAGTTGACAATATAACCATCAAAGGAAACAACTCTATCATAAGAATGAGCATACTTACAGTCACCAAAACGAGGTGCAAGGTCATAAACTGGATCAATGGAAGCAAGTTGTTCCATCCTGAAATCTTTATTAGGCAAGTTGTTTTCACAAGGAGCTTTAGCAAATTTGGAAAAGTTAAACTCATAAGAATATCCATCAAACTTAGTTAAAACTTTCTCCTTCTTACAATGTATAATAGCTCCACAAGTGTTCAAAAAAGGTCTACCAAAAATGATAGGGCAAGTTTTGCTAGCTGCTGAATTAAGCACTAGAAAATCAGCACGATACTTAATCTTACCATAAAGAACCTACACATCTCTTACAATGCCAATAGGGAAAATGGTTTCCTTATTTGCAAGGTGAATAACCACATCAATGTCCTCAATCTCACAAGGACCAACTTCATGCATAATTTCCCTGTAAAGCTCATAAGGAATAGCACTAGAACTAGCACCAATATCACATAAACCATAGTAGCAATGATCACCAATTTTAACAAAAAGCACAGGAACACTAGCTTTTCTAGCCTTACTAGGATGAGAAATAATATTAGAAGCGTCTTCACAGAAGACAATGTGCTCATCCTCTATATTTCTAGTGACATGGTCTTTCACAATAGCTACCACAGGTTCGATATTCAATTGCTCATCAGGCTCCACAATTTTCTTAGTACCTTTATTATCTGCACTAATCATCATAGAATACTCCTTTACCTTAACTGGGAAAGGTATTTTCTCAACATAAGGTTCAGACACAATATGATTAGTAGTACAAACTTCAGTGCTTCTAACAGGAACATGACTAACAACATCTTTATAAGGAGCATGGTACTTATTCCACTTCTTCTTGGGAATTTCTATGTAAGAGGCAAAGGCCTTAAAACAGTTGGCAATACTTTGGGAATCAAGACCAAACTCATTACTAATATCACAGAAGTCATTAGTTCCCATAAAATATTTAATGCATTCATAATCATAGTTTATACCTGACTTTCTTCCTTTGTCATTCTCCCAAGCTTCAGTGTTCTTCCTTCATACATGTGAATGACCCAGCACAAGAAGCATCTAGTAAATCTTTATCATGAAGAGAAAGCCTAGCATAAAAGTTATTGATAATAATATTTTTAGGAAGTTCATGAATAGGACATTTAAGCATTAGTAACTTCAATCTTCCCCAAGCTTGAGCTGTAATCTCTCCATCACGAGGCCAAAAGTTATATATCAGATTTCTATCCTTATGAATCTCACTGGGAGGATAAAATTTAGAATAAATGAGATAATTCATTTCCTCCCATTCCATGGATTGTCCATTCTTCAGCAGCTTATACCATTCTTCAGCTCTCCCTTTCAAGGATATGGAGAGTAAATTCTTCTTCACCTGTTCGGTTGTGATACCTGCACACTTAAACAACCCACATAATTTATGGATAAAAAGCAAATGATCACCAGGGTGGACAGTTCCATCCCCAAAATAATAATTATCCATAACACGATCAACAATACTTGTAGGTATCTTAAAAGGATCTATTTCAACAAGTGGTGGTTCATCTACTACCCTAGCAGTGGTAGTACTTTTCCCAAACAGAAAACCAAGTGGGTTATCCATATTGGAAACAAAGTAACAAGCAGTAACAAAAAACAATACTTATAGTAGAAGTTTCCTTTACCAGTTCCACTCTTCAATAGCGCTTCACTCCCTGGCAACGACGCCAGAAAATAGTCTTGATGACCCACAAGTATAGGGTGTGTATCACAGTACTTTCGATAAATAGGAGTGTCGATCCCAACGAGGAGCAAAAGGTGTTGACTAGTGGTATGGAGCAGGAATTCTCTGTAAATACTTAGCAAACAAATTTTTAGGGTTTTTCTGATAAAGCAACAAAATAAAGTGCAAGTAATAAAGACAAAGAACAACTGCAGCAAGTGGCCCAATCCTTTCTTAGCAAAGGATAAGCCGGTGGAAATACTTATAAGGACCAAACGTTCTCGAGGACACATGGGAATTCTGTCAAGTGCTTTCGCTTCAAATAGCTAAGTACTCTTCTTTGGTGTTGTAAGTGTTGTGTGGGTGAACCTGTGCTAATGTACCGACCTTACTTGGACTAATACATACTTGTGATTAAACCCTTGCAAGCATCCGTAACTACAGAAAAATAATTAAGATATAAACCTAACCACAACCTTAAACTCTGAGATCCTACGCTCCCTTATGCAATGGTGTCCTAACGGGGGTTCAGGTTTCTATCACTCCGACAACTCCACAATTAGTAGCCAAATACACAATGCATTCTCTTATGCCCATAAATGGTGAAGTATCATGTAGTCGACGTTCACATGACACCACTAGAAGAATAGCACCACAACTTAAATACTAAACCATTGAATAATAACTCAACACAAATCCACTACTAACAACATGATTTTTCCCATGTCCTCAAGAACTAAACGAACTACTCACAAGACATCATATGGATCAAGATCAAAGATGATATAGTGATGAATAACAGTCTGAACATAAACAATAATCCAATGGTTCCACTCACAAGCATCAACTACAATAGTAATTAACACCGGGAAAGTTTCCCCTAAGAACTAAAGCAATATCCAACACAATTTTTACAGCAGGACGGAGTGGTGATGATGGTGCTGGTGGAGATGATGGTGTGGATGATGATGATGATGATGATCCCGATGAAGCCTAGCTTGATGACGGTGTTGATGGCGACGATCTCCCCGCTCCGGGAAGGAGTTTCCTGGTAAACTGTCTCACGGAGAGATCTTTTCTCTTGGTGTTTTCGCCCCAGAGGCGGAAATCTATCTGGTCGCTCTTATGTTAGGGTTCCGTGAGGAAGATATAGGCGAGAGGGAGTCGAGGTCGGCAGGTGGGCCACACTGCCCTAGGCGCGGCAGGCAGGCCGCCTAGTGTGGGGCCCGTGGCCCTTCTACGCCTTCCCTTCTGGCTTCCTTCGTCTCCCGGAAAAATATAATTTTCCCATATTTTTTTGGTATTTTTCTGATCTTCGCGAAATTGCATCAAACACCTTCTTTTTCTTCAAAATCCAGATTCTGGCAGTTCATCTTACAAGAATCATCCAACATGCAAAAATAGTGAAAAAGACATAAGTAATACCTTATAATAAGACATATATCAATAAACAGAGACAAATTATGATATAGAATGGTGATACAATTGGACGTGTCAATCTACGCATCTACGCACCAACTATGGGCCATTCGAGTTATCCGGATTAGAGATATACAATGACGATATCCATTTAGAGCATCTCCACTCGCCTACCCAGGACGCCGGTCCGGACGCCGAATTTCAGTCCGGACGCCGAAAATCGGCCCAGTCGCGTACCCAGGGACCTATTTTTATCCGGATTTCGGTGTGTTTTGGTCCGGCCTACCCAGGATCACGGGTACGCCTGGGGACGCCGAAATCAGCGAAAACGGGCGTGGGCCAGCTCTATTGGTGAGAGAAGGCACCACTCCCGCCACTTCGCCGAGCTCCCGCCCTTTTCTTCCCCCTCCCGCCTTTCTTCCCCATTCCCCCCACCCCTGACGCTCCGCCGAACTCCACGCCCGGCATGCCGCCCAAGAGCTTCGTCCAACCCAGATCGATCCTCGGTGAGGGTCCAGCGGAGAAGAAGGCGAGGAAGCTGAGAGCGCCGCCAACAAAGCCAGAGGGCATGTCCTCGGCCAAGTGGGATAAGAAGGAGCAGGTCAGGCAGATCTCGTCGGCCTAGCGGAAGGACATGAAGGAGAGGGCGAAGCTCCGACAACAGCAAGCAGGGGGAGGAGAAGGCGATGGTGAAGGCGACGGCGGAAAAACAAAGCGGCGGTGAAGGCGGCGGCGCGGCCGCTGCTCGGCTGATGGTCACACAGACCGGAGCTGGCTAGCGTCGGCTCACCCGCCGGCTTCTCGCCGATCTCTCTGGCCAGCTTCCAGGAGAGCTAGGCGGCTGCTCGGCAGAGGTACTACTCGTCGCCCGAGTTCGACGGCGGCTTCAACCCTAATGTCATCTTCCTCGCCGGCGCCTTCGCCTTCGGCCGACATCAACATCCCTACTCCGCCTCCCGCGACGCAAGCCCGCTCAGGCGTGGACCGCTTCCTTCGGGCGAAGCTTCGGCGCCAGGCCGACACGCATAACCTCGTTGGGAATGCCGGGCGCCCTTCCGGCCGGCATGACGGACGAGGCGTACATGGAGGACCTGATCGCAACAGGCTCGGCGACGAACCACCCCTCCTTCTTCACGGAAGAGCAGACCCGGGCCGACGCCGAGCACATCATCGAGTCCCAGGACCTCGCCGTCATCGATGCCGATGAGACCTAGGCCGAGTAGACGCATCCAGAGGACGCCGAGACTGAAGCGAAAGGCAAGAAGGGGAAGAAGAAGTCGGGCAGTTCGGCGGATGCTCGGGGCAAATGGACGGTGGCCGAGGACACCTGCCTCGCCGAAGCTTGGAAGACGGTGAGCATGGATCCGATCACCGGTGCGAACCAAAATTCCGACAATTATTGGCGGCGCGTGAAGGCAGCATTCGACGAGCGAAGCATGTGCGACCCAAAGTATCGCAAAATCCACATGGAGTGAGGGGAGAAGGCAATAACCAACCACTGGGCGATCAACCAAACTGCGTGCAGCAAGTGGCACAGCTGCGTGGAAGAAGTCGACCGCACACAAGCCAGTGGGGAGAATATGGACAACAAGGTACTCGCGAACACTATCTTTGTCGTGCACCCTCTTCCATTTTGACAAACTTAACACACTTCCATTTTGCAGCCGCGTCGTGCACTTGCTCTGTTTCGAGAGGACTTGAAGATGGAGTTCAAGTTCCATCATGTCTTCGAGAAAATCGAGCATTGCGAGAAGTAGCGGGACAGTCGCCTGAGTCTCTCCAAGAGCAAGGACGACGTCTACAACCCCGAGGCCCCGGCCGCTGCGGCCAGCGAAGGAAGACCTGAGCTCGGCCAGAAGAAGGCGAAGATGCTCAAGGCCGCCGGACCTCCCGCCGAGCGTCTCCAGGATTCGATCGAGAAATGCCTCGCCAACACGAGGGCGCAGACCGAGAAGAGGGCTGAGAAGAGCGAGGAACGCTGGAAGAAGCTGATCGAGACACAAGGGGAAAAGATGGCCCTCATCAAGGCCAACCTCGCCGAGAAGAAAGCCAGCCTCGCCAAGAAGAAGGCCAACTACGCCGCCAAGAAGCGCCACACGGACCTCAAGTTCCTCATGGGCGGCGAGGACACGTCGAAGATGAGCTCGCCGGTCAAGGCCTGGTATATGGCGCAACGTCAGGCCATCCTGGAGGGCATAATCACGGCTTCCCTTCCTCTGCGCCGAACGTGCTTGCGCCGAACGCTCCCACGCTGAGCTCTGCTTCGACTTCCTCCAACCCGGGGCCTTCACCGGCGAGATGGACGACAATGCCGTGTCGGCCACGCAACAGGAGCCCATCCCATCGACGACTGAGAGTTGTTTCCCCCGTATGTAATAAAAATATGTCGCCGAACTTGTAGACGTATCTGTCGAACATCTTGTGGTCGAGCACTCGACGGCGGAAACGATAAAGATTCAAATATATAGCCGTTTTGTGTTCACTTGTGCCCAGAATGGAAAAACCGAACAGACGTCTGCATCAAAAACTTGCGCCGTCTAGCAAAAAAAAATCTGAATTTTGGCCAGGATTCGACCAACGAGTGGAGATGCTCTTAGCATATCCCAGCAAGACGTGCCAATCCAATACATTTTTTTACTAGAACTAGTACACGCCAATCTACGCATCTACTCCGTTTTACACGCATGGGACCGTACGTAGAGCTCGCCGTGTGCCGCACAGCACAGGGCTTCTTGGGCATCTACACGCGAGAGGGCTTGTTGGGCCGGTACCTACATCGCCTGCATCCACGATGCGTAGGACAAAATGTTCTGGCTACGCCTTGACCGCAACTGCCGAGCCCATCTCGTCTCTTCTCCTCTCCCCTCCCTTGTTCGTATCCATCTCCCACCGGAGTGCAGCCGCCTCCGCCGCCGTGACCTTCCTCCCGTGAGAATGTAGCGGCTCACTCCTCCTCCTTCCAACCTCGTCGCGACCACCGCGAGGTCTTCGTTCGATGTCGGCGGCGCCACCGCGCGCTTCGTCGAGCACGGGGAGGGGGTCGAGCGTCGGCACAAATCCGTCGTTGCCCCTACGGCGGGAGGCCTCGGCACTCGCGGTGGACACGCCGGCCGGATGGTACGGGTAAGCTGCATACAACCTCGAAATTTAGTCCCACATCGGGAATTTAGGGGGATTTCCGCCGGTTTATAAGGGTCACCCTTAGGCACTATCGCAAGTCAGGATGGCCGAGTGGTCTAAGGCGCCAGATTCAAGTTCTGGTCCTCTAACGAGGGCGTGGGTTCGAACCCCACTTCTGACAACAAAACTTTTGGTTCACAGACTTCTGACACTAAATCTTTTGGTTTAGAGCTCAACGCCACATTCGTTGGTAGTTCGCCGGAGCTAGCGTGGTTGTGTAGTGTTCCAGATGATGCGAGGAGAAACCTGGAGCGCGAGGTTGCTGTCGATACCACCACCGGGGCCGAGTACCGGATTAACACGTTCTTGCCGGTGACTGATTAGTCGTACTTAATAAATAAGGGTTAAATAGTTGAAATGATCTTCTCCCCCACACTTTTTATATTAGCAATGGAATTTTGTTCATAGGTTTTTTTTATGGGAGGATGCATCTACTGAAAATTTTGTTCTCTGGATGATAGGTGTTTGCCAGTAATTGTTTGGTTAAAGTGGACCATGCATTGCTAATTCACCATTGCATTGCCCGTGCATCAAGAGTTTCCCAAGGTAGGGGTAAATTCGATTATTTGCCATGAACCGTAGATATGATCAAGCAATGCTAGAGTGTGCAACCATCTGGTTTCTTGTTGATTCAGATCTATAATCACCAATTAAGAATGCCAGCATGTGAGGTGTGCAACCATCTGTTTGGAGATCACTCTTTAGCTTGGTTTTAAGTTGCTTCGGATGGTATTGTGCAAACAACAAGTCTGGATCTTTGACCAGATGTGACCATTCAGCTGACATGAGTTCGCTCATCATTCTAATGATTTTGTGGGGGCATGTTTTTAAATGTGAGGCTGATGATTGAGTTTTTGTGGGTTTGGTTTCAACTTTTGAAAGGCTTATGTGGCTTCCGATGGCGTGAGAACAATATTCAAACTGACATTTAGACTCATTAGTTATTGTCTGAAAAAACTTAAATGGCTAAATAAATGCCACTTTCTGCAAGACGAGCCATATAATTAACATCCTTGGTATGGTCGGGTTTGTAGACGTGTACATTGTTGTTGAGTTAGATGGGTTTCGTGCATGGTACAACAATCTTCGCCCGAATCAGAGATGATGCTAGTCTAGAGGAAGACGGTAACATGACTTGTACTTTAGGTCTGTAGGAGAACAACAAGGTATAGTTGGAGCATATCTCGCACTGAAAATTTTCCATGAATACATCTACCGGATATCACATTTTTCAGTAGTTTTGCTGACGGGCAGTGTAAAATGCAAAGCTGCGGTACTTATACGGAAGATTTAGTATGCTCTTGCATCTGTAGTGGCCGCCATCTCTTTTAATCATGCTATTCCAGGGTTGGTAACATTACAAAATGTTTTAGTGCTCATTGTTCATCAACAGTTGTGTGAAAGTCTGTAGAAGATTCCGAAGGCTATTCCAGCTAGCAGCAGCAGGGTGCATGAGTACGCTCTGCAGCAGCGGTCATCGACACCGAGAGGAGCGGATCCAGTAGCAGGCGCAGTAAAATGTGAGCAGCTGTTCTTTTTTTTGCGCTGATTGATTTGCATGATACTGCATTGTTGTCACTTGCTAGCTTTTCATTGTAAGTTCAAGATTGCATGTTTCTAAACAAACAATTGGGCACCAAAGTCAATATTTATGTCTAAAAAGAGGAAGGTTTTTTCTACAAAACGTTACTGGGACATTTTGTCTCCTGTGTGTACACAACATTTCAGTTCCCATGTGATTAACCACATTGACGCAAAGAAGTCTCAGCGAAAAGGTAAAAGTACCATGTGTTTTGTGATATTATGTATATTGAAATCCATGTTAATTTATATTTCCAGGTTTTCCACATGCAGTAGCTTTGTTTTGAGAAGCAACGAGTTCTTTTTATGTGTGTGCGCCCAATACACAGTCCCAAGTTTGTCATTCAGCTAGTGTATTAACAGCTGTTAGTAGTAGCTGTAAAAAAATCACTTGTCAGTAGTAAATCGAAGACTGACAGCACCGCATTGGGATCAGAATTAAATTTTGCAATGCAGAGATGTCGGATGCTTTGGCTAGACAATAAAAGCAGACGATCTTTGTAGTTTTTTTTTCATTCTGGTCCAACCATGAAACGATGACCATTGGTGATCCCCTAACACATCGGTTCATTCATTTTATTCATATATCAATTATCAACTAAGCATAACAATGAGCACAAGCCACAATATCTAGATGGTGGTCGAGTAGGATGAGGTTTCCAGGATGAGTATTAGCTTTTGAATGGATTGTGGGGGATAAGCGTCAGATCAAGATTATGTTGCTGTGCATGCTCTTATTCGCGTCCATATGTTTGGACCTGACGGCTTAGCGTTCTTATTCGCGTGGTACTTCCCCCTGTGATCTCTTCTTAACTTTGGCCATGAGTCCGTTCTTCATCTGCAGGATAAGCGACAGTTTGGGCTTGACAGCATCGCTCTCCAGCACCTCCACGTCGAAGTTCCACACCACTGTGGCAGTGATGGATGTCACCAGCGCCACCGAGATGTTCTTGCCGAGGCACGCCCTAGGGCCTGTGTTGAACGCGATGAACCCGTGAGACGGCACGTGCCGCAGCTTGTCGCCGTCCCTTGACAGCCACCTCTCTGGCCTGTACTCCTGGAAGTTCTCCCCCCACACTTGCTCCAGTCTCCCCATGCTGTAGGTGGAGATCAAGACGGTGTCCCCCGCGCACACCTTGTGGCCGCTTGGCAGCACGTCGTCGGTGACAGCCGCCTTTCGCTCGATGGGGGCGATCGGGTACATCCTCAGGGACTCGAACATGGCTGCTCGGGTGTACACAAGGTCTTTGGTCTTGTCCGGCTCAAACACGACCTCGTCGGTCATGGAGCCGCTTTCTTTGCACGCAGCAATTGGTGCCAGTTCCTCGCGGATGCCGTGTATGGCGTGTGGGTTCGTGGCGAGGTTGTAGATGAGCCACGACAGCGTCGAGCCCATCGGGTCACGCACCGCGACCATGAAGTTGATGAATGTCCTGTGTAGGAAGTCGGTGGGCTCCCTGTTCTGGTCAAGAAAGTCTGGGTCTGAGTCACCACTGACATAATAGGACTGACATAATAGGACAGGATATCGACCCAGCATCGATAGCGGTGGCCTTGTCGCCGGCAGCCATACTTCTCCGGATACTCTCCGCCACAAAGCTGTATAGCACCGATTCTGCCTGGGCGAGCCTCCTCTCCTGGCCAACGTTGAGCCATCTCAGCGTTTTCCAGCAGGTCACAGCCTCACAGGCAAACTCATCCGTTGCAAGGCCACCTCCATCAGGGTGTCCAAGGCTGCGGCAACATGCACGGGAGGCATGTCGGCAGCCAAGCTGAACGGGTCTATTTCGAAGACTGCCATGACAGTGATGTCGAAAACTAGCCTGCCTAGGAGGTCCTCCATGTCGAATGTGGCACATGTGCTTGCCATGTGGCTTAGCAAGGGTACGAGGTCCAGCGCAACCTTGTTGTGGCAACGTCGAGACAAGGAGTCCAACAACCGTGGCCTGGTCAGGACATGGTGGATCGTCTCGCGCTGCCGGCGCCAGGAGTCGCCGTCGGCGGCGACTATGGTGCCACCCAGTATGCCGAGCACGACCGCGAGCTCGTTGCCCTTGATGTAGTTGGCGAAGTTCGTGGTGAAGATGTGGCGAACGTTGGCCGGGCTGCTGGTGAGGAGGTACCGCACGCCGGTGGCCGGAGGGCCGTGCAGCTTGAAGTTGTGCCCGGAGGCGGCCAGGATGGTTGCGGCGTAGTCGTGGAGGCCGTGCCGGTTGGCGATGAGGCCAGGGAGCATGCCCACGATGGGCCAATCTGTTGGTAGAAATGGATTACTTGATCTCCTGGATCTGGTGACGAAGAAGCACACGGGAATAACTAGGATGACAAGTAGTGCTGAGAGGAGTTGTTCATGCAGGATCGGGAGTGCCATCTTTTTTATCTGATGCCAATGTGTACGTGATGGCTGCCAGGAGATTGAGGTTGATCAGGCTCAATTTATAGAGATCGAAAGTGGAACACGGCTAAAACTGAAAGGACCGGAGTTTAGGAGAACTTATTTGCCGGAGCTGTCACGTTTGACGTATGTGCGCCGTGCTAGACTTTTTCCGGCACGGTATATACTGTGCATGTCGTGCTGAAATGTTCATAAAGTTTTGTCGCATTTCAGAAACCTGCATGAAAACTACACGAACTTGCATGGAATAAAACACAGTGAAACCGTGCATGCTATTTACTGTGCACGGTAGAAACCCATGTCTCTTTTCCCTGTTGAGTTGAGGACATGGTTGAGAACTTGGACCTTTGCTTTTTCTCGAGATAATCACTTTTTCTCGAGATAATCACATGGGCAATGGGATCTATTCTTTTTTTTAAATGGTTGTGTAGGTCATAGTACTCTCGGTGGCATCAAATGCAGCACAAATGCTCCAAGATGTGGCAGTACATGGAAAACCCAGCCGTGCCCCATTCTTTCTAAATTGGCATGCGGCCAATGTACTTTTGGATAGCAATGCAGTTCATGTGTTAATAGCTTTGGCCAGTACGCCCCATTCTTTCAAAATTGGCATGCGGCCAATGTGCTTTTGGGATAGCAATGCAGTTCATGTGTTAATCAGCTTTGGCCAGTACATACCATTGAAAAAAATGACTGCACATTATCACCACCAAATGTATAAGACTATTTTATTATTTCCTGCAGTACATGGTGTAATAAAATAGAAAAGTTTAGGTTCAAATCGTTCTACAACTTTGATATAATCTCTTACAGTTCAACTCTAGTTGTAATCTACTTACAAGCTAGCTTGCTAAACCATCCCTGGTACTTACTCTACAACAATTCTTGTCATAGCATATTCCTAAATAATATTGTTCTTTACTCGCTTTCAATTTATGAACTTACAAAAACACCACTTCCTTACGTTTGTCGTACGGATGTGTTTTGATTAGTCCATTGAATAATAATTTGGATTTACTCTATGTTTGGATTGGAAACTTCATTTCCTTGTTTTTTCCAGCTGATTGCGGAAGGATGTGTACTCATGATGTAGCATATGGTTTTCCAAATAATCTTTTGAGTCACTCATGGTGCTGCCTTTGCTCATCGCTGCAGGGCTTTGTGTGCGAGCTCGACAGCCGATGAGTGTGTGACGGTCATGGGCGATTTTACTAGATAAGCTCCCTAAGTCTCGGGCCTACCTTCTGAGTTCTGCGAAAAAATTGTCAATCTATATGCTAGGTTGTTATCAGTGGATTGGGGCTTTCTCTGTGCGTGCCTTCAAAAGTTGGAATATGAAGATGAGGCCCCATTGCTTAGTTTAACTCCGATGTCCTTCCTATGCGTGCTTCGAAGGCCTAGCAGATCACAAGGTTAGCATGAAACAATATAAAGGCTGAGGTCTACGCCACCACCCCAGAGGCTATGTATAATCTAATCTACCTGTTGTTTTTTAATTGGGTATCATTTAGTTCATACTCGCAGGCAATGCCACACCCTCGCTGCTGTTTTTAATTGGGTATCATACTATCATTTTGTTCTTACTCGCAGGCAATGCCACACCATCATTCCAACATGTTGTCCTCATCTCTTCAGGAGGTTTGCAGCTATTGAGAGGATATGATTTTTAAACAATATAATGGGGGCGATCTACGCCATGACCCCGGAGGCTTTGTATAGTCTGATCTAGCCGCTGTTTTTAATTGGTCATCATTTTGTCCTTACTTGCAGGTAATCCCACACCCTTCTTCCAATAATGTTTTCCTTGCAGCTATTGGGAGGATATGGTTTTTCTTGTGAAGTATTCCCCTTACAAAGGTAAGAACAGATCTCTACGTATCAGTTGCTGGTATTGAATTGACACACTTGTTATCGCGCTATTGATTATTGCCATCAGGAGTCTGGTTTCCATGTTAATTTTCTCATTTGGTTTGGGTTTTCCGAATTTGCAGTTGATGGTCATGTTGGATTTTTCATGCTTGGATATTGATTTGTACTTTGAGGGCTTCAAATAGTTAGTCTGCTAATCATTTTGCTTGGCTGATTACAAGGAGGTGAGTACTATTGACTCAAGGTGGCGTCTTGCCACTTCAGAATTTTGGTGCATCCTGTGATGGGCAGTTTGAAATACCACATTTCATATAGTTAGACAAATAGCGAGTTGAAGACATAATGGCCTAATTGCTTTATAACATTGTTGCTTGACTGTCTCTTCTAGATAGTGTAGCAGGAGGTCACTAAGAATACCCATTTTGTTTGCCATACATGCACGGTGGGCAACTTTTCTATATATACATATTATGGATGTCTTCCTAATGGTAGGCCAAACAATCATACCGTCGGAGCTTTTGGTGTTGCATATGAAATTGGTGAACTAATACTTCTCCTAGGTGCATTGTTAAGCTTATGCTGGTGATATTGCTTCGAGTTAGTTGAGCAGCTCCCATCAGCCTTTGGTAATTTAAACACTGTTTGAACCGATTGTTTTTCCAGTTAATATTTCTCTCTTATTTCTGTGGGGATACATTTTTATGGAACATTTTATCTTCTCTGATTCTAATACTTGGAACTAACATTTAATTTACGTTAGATTTGCCTATGTGCACATGATTCTCTTTTTTTTAGAACTAGCTGTATCAACATAACCCTTTCAGTTATAACTTGCGGCCATACTTTGCCCCTTCAAGGATGAGAAATACTTGCCCAAGCATGTGGTGTTTGCATACCCTCTGGCCTTTTTCTCCCTTCTTACAAATGCTCTTTAGCTATTCGTTTCTAATTTTATTTTTTGCCCAGATGTTAAGGTACATCTTACAGATTCAAAGACCAGAAATTTCTCTATTTTGTTAGCATCTGGCAGATACTTATAACGATGAATGAGGCTGTACATCATTTTCAGATCGACTTCAGGCTAAAGTACCGTTCTCTGCTACCTTGTTGCTGGCCTTTTCGCGGCGTCTAATATTGGTGCCCTGTGTGGGTGAACTTCTTGCAAACTTACAGTTCAGGCGATGCTGATGCCAAACGGATCAGACGAAGTAACATGGCATCTGCTTTAATTAGGCGAGTGCTATGGTAAGTGTTTCCGGGCGTAGCACCAAACGAATGTTAGAAAACATACATTCCTTTCTTGGAAGTTATGGTTTCTTGCGGTGACGGTGGCTTGCTCTGCTTCGTTTCAGGGGTATGCTCGGGAAGACGCAGTGTAAGTACCGAGTAGTACATGTGACGGCGTGAGTGATGTAGTGCGCGCTGGTGTGGAAGGAAGGAAACACCCGTCCAATTGTATGCAAGTAACGTTTCGACGGTCACACACGTACTCCTGCTGCGTCTGCCTTGGTTGGATGGTCGGTTTGGCAACACAAAATACTGAGTAGGACAATGGCGAGCTTTTCAGACGGTGCAGCTTGTCTTTTCCTGGAAAACGCGCAAATAAGGTGTGTGTTTGCTTCTCCGTTTCAGCTGTGCGTCAGTAAACGAATCCTAGTGCATCTAGAACGCAATGTACATGGCCCTTGCCGGCCGCCGGCTAACCATTATCTCACCTGCTCGCTTCAAGTTCAACAGCTAGTTCAGGAAAACGCTAACAATCGTCCCACTTCGAGCCTAATTCCAGGAAACAGTCAAGGGTGAATAATGAGTGACATGGGTCAGAGCAACAACGCTCCTCTTTTGGGAAGTTCGGTTACAGAGTCGGCGATCAAGGAAGGGACCCACCTACCACATCGTCAGTTTAATTAGCCCGACCCACCATGTACATGTACGTCGCCGTCGGCACATAAGCAGTTTGTGGTTGCCGAAGATCCAGACTGGGAGTTTAGGGTGGGCACGGCAGCGCGTCCGATCCGTCCGGCGGAGGCGAGAAACCGTATTCAAGCAACAACAGTGTTACGGAAACGACGGACCATTTTAGGGCTTGTTTGATTGCATAGGAATTGCACCTTCGAGACTGTGTGCCTTCGTTGTAGGCATGAGGGGCACCACGCCCGCGCATGCCCGGAGCGGCGTGGAGAGCGGCAGCGGCCTCGTCCGCGTGGACCAGTAGAGCGGCAGCGTCCCGGCGACGAGCGTGGACAAGGTCTGGCTAGGGACGGGGGACGGCTTCATGGCCCTGAGGCGGGCGGTCATCGTGGAGGCGTGCTGGATCGTTCAGCAGCTATACAACCGGCGCCTCGCGGCGCCGGCGCCGGAGCTCGCTTCGAGGCGTGAGCCTACGGTCCCGGCTCGTAGACGCCTCGGGACCTCCCCCCTCCCTCCAAGCTCGGCAGCTCGAGTTCGTCTGGACGCGAGGCCCCAGTGGCGGGCGTGGCGAGCTCGTGCGGCGCGAGCGCGAACACGGGCGCAGAAGCAGATGTGCGCGGCGGACATGGCGAGTGCATGGTGTGCGGTGAGCATGCTGCGTGCGTGGAGCGCGGCGAGCGCGTGGACCGCGGCAGGCACGTGGATCGCGGCGGGCACGTGGATCGCGGCGGGAACGTGGAACGAGATGCACATGGCTCCAGTGGCGGCGTTTCCGGCGACAGGCGTGAGCGGGGACGGAGTCCACCCTCCCAGAGGCGTGACGTCGGGCCTGGACGTGGTGGTCGCCCCCCTTCCCGCGAGCTCCCTCCGATGACCCGTCGCGAGGCTCCCCCCGGCCCGAGCATGGAAACCGTAATCTTGCCACGGTCGGCGGAGATTTCTGCGGCGGAGGACGCGTTGCGCTACGCCGCCGCTGCTCTCGGGCACCGGAGTCATGTCTCTCTATTGAGGTCATGTCAGAGCGGCCCAAGTTCCACGGGCGGAGGACAACTTCACATTGCACCGGTCGTCGCCTGCCGACTTCTTGCTCGTGTGCAGCAGCAGGCGTGTACGGGACGACGTGGTGGCCGCGGGAGTGATCGACGAGCGAGGTTTCTCCCTCCGCTTCTCGCCATGGAACCGGCAACAGTGCGCGGCCGCGCCACAAGGCCGCGACACTTCGAGCCGACGGTATCCTCGCGCACGCTGCGGAACCGGACCACGTGATGGCACCGCCGTTCGGCGTGGGTTGGCCGAGCGCCTGGCGCAGCAACGGCAAGCCGTGAGGACTTGGGCACTTCCGAGTGATCGCTGATTGACAATCCCAACCGCCTTCCATCGGAAAAGGCTCGCTTATTGAGGAGCCGGATGATGGGATGGAGGAGGACGGCGGTTAGTCCTCCCGTGATGCTCTCATTTCTCTAGAGAAGCTCATGTTGCGCTACGTGGTAAAAATTCGGCTTGTGCGGGCGGAGGACATGTCTGCACCTGGCCCTTCTTCAGGAGACGATGGAAGTGATGACGACGGTGACCTTGGCTCAGGTGGCCGTGACAGAGGGCGTGGGGGACGTGATGATGGGCCTAGCGAGAGACCAAGGGGTCGGTCTGATGCGCGCATGCCATTTCCTGGGCAGCTTGACGGGTGTGGAGAGGTTCTCGGGCGGCGGCACCGACGCTTGTCGGGTGGCCGCGATCGCCATTGATGCCCCTCTAGAGGTTGAGCCATGGCCAGAGGTAGAAGGGGAAGACGTTCAGGAAGATGACTGGGACGATGATGGAGGTGAGGCCCACCTGGATCGACTGTCGTTTGGGAGGAGGGCGCTGGAACCACCTGCCCCTGTCAGCAGGCCTTTCGAACATGCTCCCAATGTGGCCGCGCCACGTGGAAAGCATGCTGTGGGGGAGGCAGGGGGTACGTGCCCCGCGTCTGACCCCTTGACCAACGGGCTGTTCGTGGCGGGACCTTTCACTGCTTTGCTTGGTCAGGAAGAAGCGGAATCCAGAGGCACAGTGGTGGGGCCGGTCTTTGCATGCGGTGTGGAATCAAGGCCCTCCGATATTTTTCCTGGGCGGGAAGAAACGGCGCCCAAAGGCACTGGCGTAGGGCCGCTCTTTGCATGTGGCGTGAGCTCCCCCTATACTCCTGTGGATAGATAGTTGGCCTTGACAGGGCCGCTCTTTGCATGTGGTCTTGGCAGTACGGACGTGGGAGTGGAGGAAGATTTGGTGGCCCCTCTTTTGTCACTTTTGACCAAGACCAAGCCTCACGTGGACCCGGCAGCTCGGGAGGTTTTTGAGCCAGATGCGCGCGCGCGTGTGACTCCATGCCCGCACCAAGGCGAGGCCTGCCAGTTGGAATCGCCCGGACTGCTGCCGTCCCTCTCAGACACCTCTGGCGACACTTGTTGGGCGGCGGCATCTGGCCAGACCGAGTCCCCGAGATCGGTTTTTGACATGCTTGATGTGTTTTCAGTTCACCTTTCGCCCGCGGACGGTGGCTCAGATCAGCAGCATGGGCCTCGGGCTATGGGTCCTGGCTCGACACCGGTAGGAGCGCAGGGCTCGGATGCTTTCCGAGATGCCTGCAAGATGCCGATCAACTCCATTCTGAGCAGGCCGCTGCCGAAGCCGCAAGAAGAAGCACGGCGGTCGAGGAGGGCGATTGTGGACGCCCGCCGCAGACACCTATCCGCCAAAGCAGCAGCATTCTCATCACCGTGCTCGGGATTGCTAGGAGGGCGAGGTCATTGGGGACGAAGCCTTGACGCCTACCGATCTTTTGCGAGACCTCACGATGCAAAGACATCGACGTGGTTCTCCGGTTGTTCGGCTGGATGCCCGAGGCCCTACCCCTGCTTGATGACGCACCGGTGGAGTGCCTTATCTGATTGGGGCTTTTTATTCGCTCGTGGCTATCCTCGCCTAGTATCTGTGTAATAATGGACGACCCTGACTTTTGTATTGGTAGCTGGAATGCGCGTGGTTTGAACTCCCCGGCTCGTCGTCTTGCGCTTTCGCGAGTTTTGTCACCTTCTAGGACGGCGGTGGTATGTCTGCAGGAGACCAAGATGGCAGTCATCTCTGACCGCGTGGTGAGGGAGGAGATACGGGGTTATGGACGTCTTCAACTCACTCTCCAGGCGCGACTGCCGGGGATTTGGAGCGGTGAATGGGGCCCTTGTCACACTGCTGCCCAAGAAGCTAGGCGCGGAGGAGATACGAGATTATAGGCCGATCAGCCTTATCCACGGGATCGCCAAATGGGTGGCGAAGGTAATAGCAAACAGAGTGGCGCCCGTCCTCCCGCAGATGGTGGGGGTTCACCAAAGTGCATTCGTGCGTGGACGGTGCCTACATGATAACTTCATGATGGTGCAAGGGACGGCTCGCAAACTTCACACCAAAGAAGACCCCAACAAGATTCTAAAGCTTGACATCACCAAGGCGTTCGACACGGTGGATTGGGCTTTCCTTTGAGGTCCCGAGGAAGCTAGGCTTCAGGAACGGTTGCTCTCTTGCATCCGCGCTTCTTTCTCTACGGCCACCACGCCGCATCCTAATGAACGGCTGCCTGTGTTCTAAGGTGGCGAAGCAGCGAGGCCTCCGACAAGGGACCCTCTCCCCAGCTTGTTCATCCCGATCATGGAGGTTTTTCATTTGATGGTCGCCAAAGCGGAAAGTTTGGGCCTCCTCACTAGACTCATAACGGATTCCAACACCGCACCTCAATCTACGCAGATGATGTGGTCACTTTCCCGAGACCGTCTGGTGGATTTCCAGTGATCTCGGGATCATCGAGGACTTTGGGGTGGCATCGGGTCTACGGACCAACTTTGACAAATGCACGGCAAACTTGATCCGATGTTCGACCAAGATAGGGATATGGTTTCGAGAACTGGTTGCCCTATCACGCAGCTTCCCACTCCGCCACACGGGGCACTCTCCACGTAAACCATCCGCATCTCAACTCCAAATACTTGTGGATCGGTGGCCACCAAGTTGCCATCGTGGAAGGCCTCTATGCTCAACAGAGGAGGGCGGCTAGAGCTCGTGAAAACCACGCTCTCACCATTCCTGTTTTGCCATGATGTCCCTAGATATTCCGATTGAGACCATCACTGCGATTGAGAAGATCATTCGTGGATTTCTTTGGAAGGGAGAAAGGACGTCCATGGTGGCCATTGTCTAGTGGCATGGGACAGGTATGCATGCCCAAAGAGTTTGGGGGCTGGGCATCCCAAACCTGCGCCTCCTAAATGTTGCACTCTGTGGCAAGATGGTTGTGGTTGAGGCGAGTGGAGTTGGACAGGCCCAGCTCGATCTCGATTCGGGTACCGCTGCCACAGCTCTTTGACGCTGCCACGACCTCGGTGCTTGGAGATGGAGCCAACACTCTTCCATGCATAAGTGGCTACCGTGGAAGACTTCGAGACGCCGCGCCGACTTATTCGCGATGGTGCCGGTGGCCACAATCGCAACTCGTAGGGTACGCGAGGGTCTTATGGGGCCTGGCTACACGATGTCCCCCTCGACCTTAATGCAGCCATACGGAGCTGCTCAAGTCGCAGATCGCTGGAGGAAGTCACCGGATGAGGGGACGCAGGATATCCTCAAGGAGCCGAGATCCATCTCGCTGCTACACGGCAAGTCCTGCTACTGTCTATGTTTGCCGGTCGGACCTCGATGGCGGTGTGCACCGCAGATCTGGCGCCTCGAGCCCCGCCATTGCAAGGTTACTCTTTGGCTAGTGAGGAATAGATGCTAGACCGCCGATAGGTTGAGCTGCGGTTGCAAGACCGACGGCATGTCCATTTTGCGATCAAGGTGGAGAATCCATTGACCACCTCATGGGATGTGTCCTAGCTCGTGAGGTGTGGTGCACATGTCTTGGGTGGTGGGGCAAGAGCCAGTGGTTGCCCGAGCATGACACGAAGTTGGTGGCTTGGATGCGGGGAGGCGCCAAGGAAAGGCCAAGAGCGTGATCTCCGGACAGAGTCTCCCGGTGTGTTGGATGCTTTGGCGCCACCAAATGATATCGTCAAGGTGCCTCCCCCTCGGTTGCAGTAGTCATTCAGAAGATATCTGAGGAAGCAGGCTTGTGGATAGCTGCGCGGCTCTTTCGTGACTGCTTGAGCCAGGTAGATAGGTGGAGATGTCGCGAATAGTCGGTTAGGGGGCGTGTGCTGCCCTCGTGGCAGCGTGGTATTGCGCTCGGGACGTCTGTGTCACGGCGTGTTGTATATCTTGGCCGCTTGGTCCTCTTTCTATGAAAAAAATACGTCTCCCAGGACGTATCCTTGAAAAAGGAATTGTGTAGGATTTGAATCCTATGGGAATTTTTTTTATGTTATTGTTTGATTCATAGGAACACATCCTATAAAAATTAATCCTATAAGAGAAAGAAACATTAGATCATACCTCATGAAAAAATTTCTTTGCTACATCAAACAATATTTCTATTCCTATAGGATTCAAGTTGGCATGACATCTTAATCCTATGTTTTTCTTATTCCTATATTTTTCCTATCCTATGAATCAAACAAGCCCTTAGATTTTACCGATGCTGTTTGGATTACATGGCCTACGTGGAATGGGAAGAAGTACACCAATTTTTTTTTGAGGCAGTGAAGAAGTACACCATTGGGTTACACACGGACACGACGTACACATAATCTGAACACAGCGACGAGAACACACGGGTACTACCAGATCTGATTTTACATCACTTGACAACAAACCGATGCACAAGCACGTAGCACGTCTTGAGGAAAACACACATACGCAGTACTACTACTTCACATACTACACACATGCACACGCGTTTCAAAAAAACAAAAAAAGACACACTGAAAATGCTCCCGTCGTACGTAAGTACCGGAATGTGACCTTTATTTAAGCACCGGGAGCCGTTGGATCCAAGAACGGCGGCCAGCCTTCCGCCGCACACTATGGCACTTACAGTATTCAGAGGCACTCTAGAGTGCCTTCAATAGTTAAATTAGTGTCACAATTAAGTTTTTAAGGCACTAAAAAAATGCCGGGACGGTCGTGTAGGTAAAAATTATTTGAGGCAGTTTTAAAAAGTGCCTCTAAATCATAGTCATCTGAGGCACTATGACTAGTGTCTAAAATCCTAGCCATTTGAGGCACTATGACTAGTGTCTCAAAACCCAACTTAAGGCACAAATTAGAGTATCTCTAAAACCCAACCATTTGAGGCACTATGACTAGTGCTTCTAAAAACCAACTATTTGAGGCACTATGACTAGTGTCTCTAAAAACCAACCATTCGAGACACTATCACTAGTGCCTCTAAAACCCAACCATTTGAGGCACTATGACTAGTGCCTCTAAAAACCAACCATTTGAGGCACTATGACTAGTGTCTTAAAAACCAACTTAAGGCACAAATTAGAGTATCTCTAAAACCCAACCATTTGAGGCACTATGACTAGTGCTTCTAAAAACCAACTATTTGAGGCACTATGACTAGTGTCTCTAAAAACCAACCATTCGAGACACTATCACTAGTGCCTCTAAAAACCAACCATTTGAGGCACTATGACTAGTGCCTCTAAAAACCAACCATTTGAGGCACTATGACTAGTGCCTCTAAAAACCAACCATTTGAGGCATAGTGCCTCATGGTTGACTTTTTAAGGCACATCTCACAATAATATTCAGGTTAAAATGGCAGTAATTATTATTACAGTGACATATCTCAAACTGCAAACACACCATCTTACTACAGTAATTCGGATTCAAATAATACACCAATTAATATCACAATAAATTCCCAAAGGTACAATGATCAAATGAACCAGCAACTATGACACCAATGAATCACAATTAAATGAGAGCAATTACAAAAGGATTCTCTCTATCTATCACTACTAGCATTGAAGTACAAAAACGATGAACTCACTTGCTTGTTACCATACTTCTGAAACTCTCACTTGTTGTCTGCAATGCAAATTGGAACGTCAGAAGAATACATCAAGAAGTATCAAGCAACAAAGATACTAGCAAGTATCAAGTATCAACGATACTGTGGGAGTCGACAGTGCCACAAACCTAGAGGGCACACTTGACAGGTCTTAAGCCGACGGCTGATGTCAATCCATTCACTAGCTGCTGGGATGAAAGGGTTCTTTAAAAAAAAGTCAATCCATTCACTAGCTGCAAAAGAAGGGCATGGGAAGCAACTATATGAGGTGTACAGAGAATATTAGGATAAGCTGAGAACATCATTCAATATGAATGTGTGGATATCAAACATTGCATATACAGTAAGTAGGTATCTTGGAGAAACAACTATCATTCGATCAACCACAATTTGCATAGTGCATTTGCATATTGAAACCATGCGATGAGAATCACTTTCCTGTGTTGGAAACGAACTCATCATCAAGCACCCACGAGGAACAACAAACTCTGAATGGATTCATAGAGTAAATCTAAATTCAGCCCATATTCAGAATTATCCCTACAATCTCACTAAACTAGGAAATATTACAGAAGGAAAGGCTTCTCGATTTAGTCTACCACAGAGACATGAACAGCTAGCACATGCACAAGCTAGCACAAACACAGGGACATATAGATATAAAGGGAGCAGGGTTTCTCACCGGGTTTCTAACCTAATTCCACCTGCATAAAATTTCTAAGATAATAATAAAGATACGCAAATCAAGTTCCCAAAATTCTAAAGCAAGGGGTTGAGGGGGGGGGCATATGTTGGTGTTTGTGCTTACGACCAAGATGTGTGTTAAAAATGCAGGAGACACTCAATAAATAATTCATGTCACATATCACAACAAGGGCATCTGGTTTCTATCGCCTACACTAGCCTAGAAAAAAAATCAGGAAGTAAAGATGAATAAACAAGGCCAAACTAGATGCAACGATGCATGGTCCAAAACACGAACTTACTGGTATTCTGAAGACTCGAGATTTTTGAAAGAGGATGATATATAAGCATTCAGAAAACCGCAGGACATATTTCTAAGAGGATGTTATCTTCTTATGTCATTGGATGGTTTCTTTCTTGAGGAACTAAGAATAAGATGTTCTTTGCACAAAATGAATTAGGAAAACAATTCAAAGAAGAGGTGTCCAAACACTATCATAAGATACTAAAATGGGTCTTGCCTGAACAAAGCTAGGCACATGGGTTGCACCTTAGTAATTTCTAAGTTTACCAATTACTAGTTAATTTAATAAAGAACAGATCGCTATTGATCTGCATATGAGCAAACCAAACAGGAGTATTTTTTTACATCAAACCATTGTTGGAAAATAGATTAAGCAAAGCCAGGTGAACTGAACCTGGGCCCTAAAAGCAGACTAGGAAAATAAGAAAGCATATGCTACAATAGTCAATTTATACTTTTATTGGTGTGAATACATGGACCACTTTCAAATTTTCACCTTTATGTTCTGTGTTGGGTTTGAATTTGAACACTCAAAGTTAAATTCCTAGATCCGTCCCTGTCCTCACCTCGAGTGATTGGCTCAATGAACAAGAAACTGAACCTAAAGTAGAAAATTTATGATGGCCCAGTCTCACACTTTCTTAGTTCCAATATGCGTGCTTAAAAAACATGCATCAGGGCGAACAAGTTCATCACTATCCCATGGTTTCTTCTCTACCGAATAATGGCATTAGTATATCAGGATTCAAAAATCAAAGTATCAGTTTCAGAACAAGTTTGCAACACCAACTAGAAACTTATGGCAGGAGCCCTACACTCAATACTGAACACACTAAACCAACCTAGCAACTGACAACAACTCCTACTCATCAAATTGTGATGATCAGGAAGTAAAAAAACCTTACCCTAAACTTAAACCTAGGCAGTTCATCGGCTCGATGGCCGGTCACAGGAAGAAATTGTACCAGACGAGGCGAGAGGGGACGTCGTCGTCGTTGTAGACGTTGAATTCTAAAAAGGGGCATGAACACACAAAATGTTCTCATCTACAAGATTAACAAAAATATACTACTAGATGCACATAATTTAACAACATAGAAAAACCACCAAATAGGCACCTTACTCATGTAGATAGCAGCAGCAGATCAACCACGGTTTGCATAGTGCACTCATATGTTCCTACCATCGCGCAGCTGAAAATCAAACAATTATCATCATGTAGGAAAGCCATGTTATCAAAAGGAAAAGAACCGCACTGAGTGCTACACATTATCCTGCTGCTACTTGACTTGTGCTATATCTATCTACAGACAAATTTTTGCCTACGCATTAGCGACTCGCATGCAGACAAAATCCCTTTGTTTAGTTCAGAAACACTCTACATGTACTAGTTTGTAAACGGGAAGGAAAAGGTTCACACTGGTGCACTGGGAACATGTTGTGTGACAGGAAGAGAGTGGGTTCTAGAATTCAGATACCAACAACATATCCATGAGCTGATGAGCAGAGCATCAAGGACGACACGATCAGTCAAGCGGCGCTACGGTGAACCCAGATTAGATTAGCTCGGAATCATATAAAGGCAAACACAAATACCCATTTCTTAAATCTACCAAGAGTGAAAGCAAGGAGAGCATGCCCGGGGGCTGGCCATCCATGGATATACCTGCTGCAAAGCCACAAGTGGTGGAATCAATGATAAGCACATCACAATCAGCTGCTTCACGCACCATTTAGTTTTAATGTTAATCACCTCTGACCAAATTGGGGGCAAAGCTTTCTTGACATTGTCGGGGGTGCCATCCCTGTTGGCCATGTCCTTGGTGTCCACAAAACTGAGAATGTATATGGATTTACCATTGTCCGTTAAACTTTTTTCAAGAGTATGAAATAACATAAGGAGTAAATAAGTTTACACAACTTCATGTAAAAATATACATCTTAATTTTCTGGTGCTTGGTTGGCTAAAACAAAAATATATATTCTCAGGAACGTATGGTTTAGGAGTGCTATTCTAAGCTTATTAGAGGAGCCAATATCATTAGCCATGTACCATTGTAGCAAGTTGCAGTCCCAGTTAAGATGATCTACTAACCGGTAGATTAACTCGCTTTTCTGGATGCCTATAAATCTGTAGAGGTATTTTTTTGCATAGTCATATTTTGATAGTGGTATTTTTCTACATAGTCATATTTCAATCTATTATCCAAGTACAATGGAGATGTTTCACTAATTTCTAAAGATTATTTTTTCTAAAGATTAACTAGCAGAAAGCTATATCACCAGACTACTCTCAGAAATAAGAGACCAGCCAACTTGACATAGTAATAACGAGAGAGAGAGAGAGAGAGAGAGAGAGAGAGAGAGAGAGAGCTGGCAGATCACGTTGCTCCAGGCCCTAACAAAGCACTATATCTTCTGTTAGAAATCTTAGTAACTTTCTGAAGATTTTGATTCAGCATACATCCCTCCAGGAGAACCATATAGAGGCTGACTTCTACAACAAAGAGGAAGTGGACAGAAAGTAACAACAAACATTTACATCTTTAGGATCACATTGCCAAATTATTTAGCTCACGGTTTGCTGAAAGCATGACCAATACTCTCACAAGAAATAGGATAGTATAGCTAAAAAAATCATGATAATAAATTGTCTAACTCTAACTAGTTTTGGGAAGACATGTCTTTTCGGATACACGGACCCTGGTAGCCAGGGTAATAAATTCAGAAGACACAATAGACAAGGTTGCATGTTAACCTCAAACAGCAAACACAGAAAACAAGTTCAGATAATGGAACAACAAGGTACCTTCATTAGGACAGCTCTGTGCCTACAAACACCGAACTGCAGTGCCCCTATCGGTACAATGCCTGAATTTCTTCTTTCCTTGATGATATGTATTGATTTGTGACAGAGACCAGAAAAATCAGTGGCTGCCAACGCCGGAATCGTTGGTGGTGAACCCAAGCGGTGAGTGCGCCGCACCAGTACCACTTCCGCTGCAGCATAGCCACCGGATTGAGCCCTCCATCCTCCTCGAAGTACATGTGAAACAGACGCAGATCGTCCTGACGGTATCTTAGACATGGATATTAGGTGCTACTGCAATTTTAGACATGGATATTCAGTTCTAAACTTTTTGAAACACCACTCAACTATATCTATTATCTATAAGAGCAAATAGTAGTACTCGACATGGATCGATATTCAGTTCTAAACTTTTTGAAACACCACTCAACTATATCTATTTATCTATAAGAGCAAATAGTAGTACTCGACATGGACAAGTGCTCACGAGAAAAACTTAGCAAGCAGGTTGTATTTGAGATGGATATTCAGTACTATTTGACCATGCATTATATTTACATAATGATGAAGCACTATTGAGTAATATAATAAGTCTGTAAGTGTTACCACTGCCAATAGTCTAGATGGAACTACTCTTTAGCGTGCACCAAGCAGCAGAGGCTGCCACCAGCGATGGGCATAGCAAGACCAGCTCATACTGCATCAGCACCATCACGGGAAGGAAGAAGACCAGCTGCATTCGCCATGGATAAGGACAAGAAGAAATGTTTCAGCACGAAGCAACTTCAATTGATATGCAGCAAAACGGAGATGAAAGGGGAGCCGACCACGCACCTCTTGATCGGACTTGTCGTTCTCGAATTTGGGGTAGAAAGCGGCCCTGGTCTGCGCCTCCACGAACCATGTATCGTTGTCCACGACGAAGTTGCTGAGGCAATTCGTCAAACACCTTGAGTGCGTCAGTGGCGCCTAGCTCTCCGGGTGGACGAGGTAGGCCTCGAGTGTGGGTCTGAGTGCGGACGGAAACTCCTGGAGGGAGGCGGACGGCGGGAAATCGTGGCGGCGGGCGAGATGGCGGACGACGGCGAGTGCGCCGTCCGGGGTGGAAAGAGCGAACGAGGAATAGGAAGAGGTCGGCATGGAACGCGAGGTGGGAGGGAGAGGGAGAGTGTCTCGGAGGCGCGTGGTGGGGCGGACATCGGAGAAGTGGAGGTAGAATTTGCAGATCCTCCGCTGGTCCCCCTAGCGCCCGGCCCGTGTCTGGGAGGGAGGGTGGTGGGAAGAGGGCTTACGATGATGCGTGGTCGGCATGGCTGGAGGCAGCGTCGAAGGAGAGGAGGTGGGCGCGGTCCTTGGTGAGGAGGATCTGAGGCCGGAGTTGGACGGCGCGAGGGCTCCGCCATGGTGAGGTAGGGTTCTGCTTGAGGCGCGGTGAGTCCTCCGAGATTGGGATTCAGCGACTTCCCTCTACCAAGTCAAGCTCACGTTGAAATCCAGCGTCCGTCCGTCCAGGATCCAACGGACAGGAACACTCCAACACAAGATCTCGTCCAGCGTTGGCAGTTTTCGAGCAGGAGAAAACTGAACACACTCCAAACAAGAATTTGGATGAAATTATGTTTCAAAAAAGAATGTTTAAAAAAAGAATTTGGATGAAATTACTATACTGGAAATTTTGTATTCTTTTTTTTGCGAATCAAATTTTTTGTATTTTTAACCAGACTTTGGACACTCAATGGCAATTTAGGAAAAAAAATAAGGTAGCTAAGAGCAACTCTAGCCGATACCTCATATCGGTCTGATTCGCATAATTTTGGGCCGATGTGCGTTTTTCTCAAGAAAAAAAATCAGGTTCATGTGTTTTCTCTCCACCAATCAGGTTTGACCGGAGTAGTTTGGTTTCACCACTTCCACGTAGTATATTTCTTCTTATATTTTTCTTTTTTTCTCTTTCTTGCATTATTTGTTTTCCTATTTTTACCTTTTCATTCCTTATAGTTTATTTTCTTTTTCGCTTTTTTGTGTTCTCTTTTTATTTTTTCTTCTCCATTCTTTTAATGTTTGTATTACAATGTGTTCATGGGTGTTAGTTTTTTGTACCATCTATATTAAATATTTTGTTCTATCTAGGTTAAAGAAATTGTGTAGTCGGTAGTTGTAATTTGTTGCACGTCTAGTAACAATACAAATTTTTGTTCCACTTAGTCAGAAATTTGTCTCGTCTGCGATTAGAAACTTATTTCCATAGTCTTAACTTTTTATTCCGTTGGATTTATTTTATTTCTCTCTTGAAATAGGCTTTTGTCCCGCTATATTAATATAGCAATGAACAGATACATCAGTTCAAACAGGCGAAAATGCCGGGGCAACAGCTAAAACATGCCTAAAAGAAAACAAAAAGAAAGAAACAGCGAATCGACGAAGCTAGGACGACCCGCCATCGTTGCGCCCTCCGGATTTGTCCCACCGCGCTCCTAGCACACCGAAGCGCCCAGCACCAAAACAACACCTTCACGAAGGGGAGCGTCGTCTACACGACACTGCTGTCCGGACCAGTGCACTAGACCTAGGGTTTCCCTCGGCACTTGGAGTAGAGTGGAGCGGGGATATCCGCGACGCCCTCCAAGAAGGAAAGGCGCCATCCTTGGCGTCGTCGCTTCATCGCCCCGCCATGCTCGTCTGCGCCGTCGTCCGATGCCACTCGGGGGAGCCCGAGTCGCCGCTTCCTGGAGCGCACCGCCGTCATCGGGATCAGTAATTTGCCAAGTTATATTCAGTAATTTGCCAAGTTATATTCATGACAGCCTACTTCATAAAGCGTACAGATTTTTAAATTCCGTAGCTAGCAGTATCAAATAGTAATGCGGCAATAATAACACCTGAAGCACATTGTAAAAAACATTCATAGTTTAGAAGGATAAACAATGTAGGTACTTTTAGTGTCCAATTTCAATTTGAGTGAACATAAGTGAAAAAAGGTAAAACAGAGCTGAGAGGCTAGTAGCGAAAATATAAAACCTAAACTTGTAATGATGTCACCACCTGTGGGATGAAAACTTGCAAATGATATAGGGAGGATTTGCTCAAAATTTCCAAAAATGATCATATGAGGAAGAAGAATAAATTAGCGTATATAATAGCAAGAACTGATTCCATTGACTCTGACAAAAAGGTCAGCTGCATGATTACTCATAATAGAATAGCATCTGGGTTTACTTTAAAAAATGTCAGTGTGATATTTTATTTAAGACAAAATTGAACTTCAAAAGAGAAAAGAAATCGGTATATGCCGCTGGATAGTGGATTAAAGAAGAATCCACGATCACATAAGCAATCTTTGGTTCTCCTTAAAACAAAAACAAATTTTTAGGTCTAGCTAAAATGCATACTACTTTGCCAATTGGTTTTTGTGGTTAAATTCGGTATTGACTCACAAATACAATGGGTTAGTACTCTTTCAGCGGGTCTGTGCCGCGGCTCGTGGCGCGGCGTCCGCCGCCTCGGGTGGTGGCGGCGCTCCTTCTTCCGCCAAGCGGCGAGTCGTCGACGCCGGAGAAGGGGGTGGAGGGGAGTGGATTTGGGGGGGAAAAGGCGGCGGCGCGAGATTGGATTCGACTTGGAATAAAACGAGCAGTGGCTTTGCCTTTGCCTAGTCTAGGTCAGGTCGGGTCGGTTCGAGATGATGAACCGACCATCCTTAGGTCGGGGGCTCGGCCTGTGTGTGAGGCGTTATGCCTCGCCTAAAGCGAAAGCTAAGGGCTGATCGCCGACACCACAACAGTCATATATGGGCCGGCCTTTCGTTCACGTGGTAAAACTATTTAGTTAATCAATTCTATATAATCAGGTTAATTTTGATAAAAAAATATAATCATATTAATCATTACGAAATTACATTTCAAAAACATGAAAAAATGTTCATACATAACAATGAAAATTGCTCGTCTAATAAAAATTGATTTTGAAAGTTGTCCGTGTAGACTAAAAACATAGTTCATGTTCTAGAAAAGGTGTTCACCTATATCCAAACTAGGTGAACATGCGCGCCTTGCCGCACCGTCTACAATCTCTGGAGGTATGAGGCGGTGGCGCTTTAAGACAAGGGAGCTTCCGCGACCAAGCAGCGGCGCTTGGAGATAAGGAAGCTTCCGCGACCCAGCGGCGCGCTGTGGCCATCGACCGAACGGGGAAGGGAGCGGCGATTTTAGGTTGGCAGCGAGGAAACTGAGAGGAGTGTGTGGTCGAGATGGGCTTAGCCCAGTAGGAGAGGATTGTGCTTCTCCCTGGGCTATATAAAACGGCATTCCATGGCTGAGGCTAGATTTTAGTATTTTTTTTCTTAAAAATATATTGTAACTTCCAAAATTTCAAGTTTATTTATATATTATTCAACTCTAGGTGGTTTTGCATCCCAAAACCAAAATAGACAAGGTGGTTCCTAAATGTAGAACTTGACCAACTTTAAACCTTCCACGACAAAAACAGAGGGCCCATATACATTCTCTCTTTACCTTTCTTTTTGAGTGCGTTCACAACATTTTTGGAGCAACATATTTATCATGTATCCATGTATCATTTAATCATATCTTGTTACAAACACTACTAAGAGCATCATAAATGTGCCTGGTTGGTTTTCATCATCACAGCAAATCAGAGTCTTCTCAGATGCTATCTTTACAAGAGCTTCTACCGGACTAGTAATAAGAATACAGAGCTCAGAACATACTGTCCACTGCTGAGAAGGATTGCAAGAGCACCTCAAATCCTTCCCAAAAATTCGAGATCCCGATGGGTTGCAGGACCATGGAGAATCCTCCAGTCGTCACCCCATCTTCACATCTTCAGGAAACTGCACGGTGAAGAACAGCGTAAGAAAATGGTCGCTAGCTTGAAGAGAAGTACCTCAACCGGATGTTACGAGAAGGTAAGTAGTAATAACAAGTTTTGGCTTGGGAACACTGTACTGGATTAATTTTCCCCACCCTATCAACATGAAAGTCAAGTTTAACATTTGACATATTCTGCTTCAGCTTCTTAACGAATTCGATTGGTACAAATATATAATGTTACAAGCAAAAAGTCTAGGTACAGATTCAAAAAATATGACAACTGATTCCAGAAACCTCATTTAGTTTGCTCAGAAGTCAAAATATATAGCCTTAGCTACCATACAATCAAACCGTAAATGTTGCACAACTCGTCTGTAACCAACAAAACTTGAATAGCGCCACGTATGTCAAGGTATTATGTAGTAACAACAAATACTTATAAATCCAAGGAAGGGAAATATTACATACCTGCTTGATACTGGGCGTGTATATGCACACCTTTCGTCGTGTCGTTCAGGGCCACTGGCCTGGTAGTCTTTCCTTGCGCGTTGTCCACATACTGATAGAATATACATCTCCAGGTCTCGCTGTAAAACAAAAACGTGCCCCAGTACAGACAGAACCCAAAGATGAACCCAACTGCCACAAAGCAATAGAACCACAGTAACTCCATGTCTTCCGCAGCCTGCCTCATTTCACTGTGAGTCGATGTCGACGAGTTCCTTGATATAAAGTCAAAATATAAGGCCAATAGAACTTATGACATTTCACTGTGAATCTTTACATAAAGGTCAATAGTACTTTTTTAAGCAAATTTATCTATGCCTCAAATGCTATATTTTTGTGGCATTTTATCAATAGAGACTCAAATGATCATTCATTTAAGGTATTTAAAATGCTTCAAATGACCAACTATTAGAGGCATTATCATGTGTGCCTCAAAAAATTGTCCATTGGAGGCACAACGAATAGTGCCACAATTGGTCACTTATTAGAGGCATATTTTAGTGCCTCTAAATGATAATGAATTGTGGCACTTTCAATTGTGCCTCAATTAATATATTTTTAGTGGCATTTTTATAGAAAGTGCCTCTAAAAGATCTATATTTTTGAGGCACAAGTCAAAGTGCCACTAATAGTTCAACATAGAGGCACTAAATTGTGTCTCTATTTTTCAAAATATTAGAGACACTATCAATAATGCCTCAAAAATGCTAAACTATTAGTGGCATTTTAAAAACTGCCTCTAAAATCTCACATTTTAAGGCACTATTATTTAAAGTGCCACAAATAGTTACGATTAGAGACAGTTATAAACAGTGCCTCTAAAAAAATGCCTCTAATTTTTGGACGTGCCATAGTGGCAGGCGGCGCACCGCAGAAGCAGAGGAGCTTGATGAGGCGCTTCATGACGCTGCCACGCCTCGGCAGCGGCTTGCTCTGCTTCCCGTTCTCCATGGTGCTTCGAGAGCCAAAAAACTAGTACTCCAAGCTAAACACAGAAGGCTTGGAAGAAGAGAACTGGAGGTACTCTCTCCAGCAGGCACTTCACAATTTCACGGCACTAGCATTGGGCAGTGCGATGTATAAATAGGGTCTGCTACGTGGATTACAACTCTAGGCCTGGCGAGCCATTTGCTCGCCATTTTCTGGGGTAAGTTGAGGAAAACTCACTGTAAGTACTAGTACGTGTGAGTGACTGGGTGCTGGTGTAGGATCGGACGTGCCCCCTCCTAGAAGGAAACGCCCCCCTGCGTGTGTTGTTCTTGTTTGGTCGGATGGCCGTGGCAACAAAAATACTGTATGAGTAGGACACTCACGAGCTCGCGAACTGCGCATACAGGTGTATCATCTTTTCCTGGAAAACGCGTGAGGTGTGTTTGCCTCTCCTTTTATGTGCATCATCATCTTAGGATGCAATTCACACGACCGGCTAATCATTCTGGCAATATCACTTCAAGTTCAGTTGCTTGTACCGCTGTACCCGCTCGGTAGTACCAGCAAGGTATACGTACGGAATATTCAGACCGGCTCTCCAGGAGTGGACGCTGAAAGTGAAAAGTGAAACACGGAATGGGTGCAATTTTATTGCGTGACTGCAAATAAATGGAAAACAACCTGAAACAGGGCTCCATTTTATTGCAGCCTCGCAGGGAAACTCGCCGGTATGGTTTAATCATCTCAGAATTGAGATGTAGTAAGTATATATACTCCCTCCATCCTAAAAAGGATGTTTCAACTTTGTCTAAACTTGAATGTATCTAGAAACTATTTAGTATATAGATACATCCAAATTCAAACAAATTTGAGACATCCTTTTTTAGGACGGAGGGAGAAAAAAAAAGTACTTGTTTCTATTCGCAAAAAAAAAAAGTCCTTGTTTCAGTATATAGAAATAGTCAGAAAACCACATTTATAAATTTATGAAGTTATTATATAGCAAAAATCCATGCTTGCAGAAAACGGATATATAGGACCATGTACATGTGAATTTTGGTCAAATAGTATGATCTTCTCGTTTACCACATTAATTCGATACGTTATTTATTCGCAGCTTAGAAATCATATCATGTTACCAAATTTACATGCATAGGCGTCTACTCATAAAATCTTTTATGAGGATCTTTTATATGTTTGATTTTTATGCAATTTTATAAAACTTATTTATTTTAATAAAGAAAATATACTAATATTATGAAGATATCAATTACACCGACCCTCTACACTAACAAAATGCCAACTAGACTTGAAGGATGCAGAGAGATTAATAACTCAAAGTAGCAACCCACCAACCACCACTAAAGGCAACACCCGGGCAACAAACTAGGTTCAGTTCTTCAAAATCGATGCTTCCAAAAGGGAACATTGCATAAGTATCGTTGTCGCCCGATTAACTGATCTTGGATTTTTACCTTAGAGATAATTTGAGCTCTTGAAGGAGATTGTGCTTGAGTCAGGTGCGTCATCCGGTCAAATCGCTAGCTAATAGGATAGTGTAAGTTCATGTCACCCGCCATAGAAATCACCACGCCCATTTTTGGGTGGTCCAATTAGTTCGCCAAAAGTGTAGTAAAAACTCAGATAGATCCTAAAATGTCCGACAAAAGGTTAAACCTCCTACAAATTCAAGATGTTCCAATTAACCTAGAATGATCTTCCAAGATAATACATCTTACAACATGCTTACATGGCGTGCACTTAGTGTTAAACTAGTTATGACCAAAAGGGACCTGGTTGGTTCAATATCCTACTCTATATAGTATTATGCGGTACGGAGATTTGCTAGCAAACCCAAAGGTACGTACCTCCTGGGTCGCTCGCGCGAGATGACCCCGAGGCGCCCCATCCGAACCCTAGCTATCCGTCGTTGTTGCCCCTCCCCCGCCGCCGCCGCCCGCCCTTGTCGGCGGCGCTGCCTAGGCTACCAAAAGCGGCGGGCGATCTGCGCGGCTCCGTCGATCCTCTTCGCGTCAGGGGGTGGACACCAAGGGGTGACGAAGATATGTCGGCTCCCTATCCTCAATGATCTGGTCTGGAGCGGCGAGTTTTGGAAGACTCCGCCGGCGAACTCCCATGGGCGACTAATGTCTAGAGATTGCTGGATCAGATTGAATTCGGTCGGGCGTATCAATGTTATTTCTGGCCGTTTGGTTTTACCGGGAGAGTTGCAAAGATTTGATATCTGTTACCATCATGTGTCATGTATTCGAAGATCTATGGTGAACTCAGATGCGGATAATGTCAGGAAAGTTGGAACATCACAGAAACAATGGTGATTTGAGTCTTTATGGCGACGAGGAACTGGTTGCGTGATCTGTGACTCGCAGCAGCGACTGTTTGTGGGGGCAACAACACATGAGGAGTTTTTAGTCTTACCTTTTAGGGTGAAAATCCAAGGTCTGACATTAATTGGTTGTGCCAGGCAATAACCTTGTTGAAGGCATTGTTTTGCGAGTGATAACTTTCTCCAGGGTGAAAACCTTTGATCTTTGAACGGGTGACGACGACGCTTGTGCACTATTTCCTTCTTGAAGGCGTCGCTATTGGAGGGGTTGGACTACTATGTTGTTCTAGTGGTGTTTGTGTCGTTGCTTCGAGTAATCGTTCTCTATAGCAGAACTATCCTTTTTTGTAATTATTTTTATTTTCTCTGGATTGTGTGCATCTCTAAAGCCACTAGGGAATACGTCGTTGTAGAGGCTGGGTGTAAATGGTATCTATTGATATTAAAATATACTTTTTTTTAAAATAGTATTATGCATCACAAAGGGGATACAATTTTCACTATCATGGAATCGAATCCTCCGAATGTGTCCTTCATAAGAGACCTCATTGGTTCAAGAGTGGCATCATGGAATGATCTTCTATATAGAGTAACCATAACACACTTATTTGAAGATTCTGATGAGTTCACGTAGAATTTACCTGAGAATGGAAAATTCTTGGTAGACTCCATGTATAGAGCACTGGTAGAATCTGATACTCCAGTTGATGATAATAATAAAATTTGAAAGATAAAAAATAATCGCATTACATCGATGGATTATTATCACAAAATATAATCTTGTAAAATAAAATTGTCAATGAAGTAAACAATGTGTTTTTTATCATCAGGCTGAGACAATTAATATTTATTCTTTCAATGTAATTTTGATCGTTCTGTATGGTCAATCATTCAAGTAGCTTCTGGACTATTTCCTCCCCGCTCTATTGCCAATGTATTTTATAATTGGTGACATAAGATTGCGGATAAATAAATATGTTTAGGGTGAGAGCGATTGATATTATTTAATCGCTATGATTATGTAGAAATGATAAGATTTTTAGCGATAATTTTTTTTGTCTACAGGTTATCTACCGGAGTATGGCTACTCTCCGTTCATAGTCCTCTGTATAACATGTGAATTTTCGTTATTTACGGAGAGTTATACACGCTTGAAGGATATGGCGAGATATATGTTCCATATCCATAACAAGGCTGACAACTTCACATGGTCTTTAGTCGCCGTATACGGGGACGCTCAGGATGTTTATAAGGCTGACTTTTTACGTGAGCTTGTGAATTTGTCAAAGGACAATCCTTATCCTATTCTTATAGGAGGGGATTTTAATTTGCTCAGATTTCCTCATGAGAAAAGTCGGGGCCGGTTCGATGAACATTGGCCTTTTCTGTTCAATGCTGTCATTGACAGTCTGGATTTGAGAGAGGTTACAATGTTAGGAAGGCAATTCACATGGGCTAATAGTCTTCCGGAGCCAACATACGAAAAACTAGATAGAGTGCTTATGGATACTGATTGGGAACAAAAATTCCCTATGGTAATTGTTCGGGCTCTAGAGCGTATTGAGGCTTTATCGGATCATGCCCCCTTACTTCTTTCGTTTGGACTACCGCCACGGAAGTCTACGAATGAGTTTAAATTTAAACTCGGTTGGATGATTCGTGATGGTTTTTATGAGATGGTTAAGGATAATTGGGAGAAACCGGTACATGGCCAAACGCCTATCCTACGATGGAATAACAAAATGCGTACTTTACGCAAGTTTCTTCGGGGTTGGGCCAGGCATACAGCGGGTATCCTAAAAAAGAAAAATTACGCCTAACACTTTTAATAGATGACTTAGAGGCTTCCGCGGAGGTAAGACCATTAACTGCACAAGAAATTGAGCTTAAAAGCCAATCGAATGCAGAGATAGCCCGACTTCTTCGGGAAGAGGAACTCAAATGTTACCAACACTCTAAAACTAAATTCATTCTGAAAGAAGATGCGAATACTAGATACTTCCATGCAGTTGCCAATGGCAGGCATAAGAAGAAACTTATTCACTCTCTGATTCAGGACGAAGGTATGATTGAGGGTCAAGAACATCTGAAGTCATATATTACTACGTATTATAAATCCTTGTTTGGGGCAACAGTGGAGAATTCTTTCTCTCTAGATGAGTCCCAAACGTCCGATATTCCCCAGGTTTCGGATGAAGAAAATAGTTTTCTATCTGCCTCATATTCCGATGAAGAGGTCAAGAAAGCGGTTTTCCAAATAGAACATAACAAAGCACCAGGTCCTGATGGATTTCCAGTGGAATTTTACCAAAAATTCTGGGACGTTATCAAGGAGGACTTGATGAATTTGTTTGGGTTTTTACAGGTTGGACAATTGAATCTCTTTAGACTCAACTTTGGAAACATAATTTTACTGCCTAAGGTTAATAATGCAGAACGGATACAACAGTACCGTCCAATCTGCTTGCTTAATGTTAGCTTTAAAATTTTCACTAAAGTTGCTACAATTAGACTAAATTCGGTTGCTGACAATGTTGTTAGCCCGTCTCAAACTAATTCATGCAAGGAAGAAATATCCTAGATGGGGTTGTGATTCTGCATGAAACAATTCATGAACTACACTCAAAAAAATTAAATGGTGTACTGTTCAAGATTGACTTTGAGAAGGCTTATGACAAAGTTAACTGGTCTTTCCTCCAGCAAACACTCCGTATGAAAGGTTTTTCTGAGGAGTGGCGTTTTGATTCAGTCTTTTGTGTTCGGGGTAGTGTTGCCATTAAAATAAATGATGATCTTGGCAAATACTTTCGCACAAAGAAATGACTGAGACAATGGGATCCATTATCGCCTTTACTATTTAACATAGTGGCTGATATGTTGGCTATCCTTATTGAGAGAGCAAAGGCTGACGGCCAAATTGAAGGTGTAGTTCCACATCTCGTTGATGGTGGACTTTCTATTCTTCAATACGCTGACGATACAATTCTTTTTATGGAACATGATCTGGAGAAAGCTAAGAATCTAAAATTAATATTATCAGCATTCGAGCTCTTATCTGGGCTTAAAATAAATTTCCATAAAAGCGATTTGTATTGTTTTGGCGAGGCCCACATATATGCTGAACTTTTCGGCTGTGGTCTGGGTCAGTTTCCAATCAATTATTTGGGAATACCGATTCATTATCGGCGTCTCACAATTGCTGAATGGAAGTTTGTTGAGGAAAGAATACAAAAACGTCTTAATAGTTGGAAAGGAAAATTGTTATCTCTTGGGGGAAGACTGGTACTTCTAAATTCAGTTCTTACTAATATGGTACTGTATATGATCTCGTTTTTCCAAATGCCAAAAGGGGTTTTGAACAAAGTGGATTATTTCCGTTCAAGATTCTTTTGGCAAGGGGATAGTGAGAAAAATAAATATCGTCTGGCCCGATGGAATGTGGTTTGCCGGCCGAAGGAGTTTGGTGGACTAGGCATACACGATTTGCAAGTCAAATACACCGCGCTTCTGGGCAAATGGCTTTTTAAACTACTTACTGAGGAAGGCGTTTGGCAAACCATGTTATGGAGGAAATATGTGGGCTCCAAAGCTGTGTCTCAAGTGGTATGGAAACCCGGAGATTCACATTTTTGGGCAGGTCTTGTGGCCACCAAGAAACATTTCTTTCGTTTTGGTGCTTTTGAGATTAAGGATGGATCATAAATTAGGTTTTGGGAAGATAAATGGCTAGGCCAATCTACTCTTCGCGAACAGTACCCAGCTCTATATTCAATTGTTAGACATAAAGGGGATACAATCTCCACAGTGATGGAGGACTATCCTCCTAATGTGTCTTTCAGAAGAAGTCTCATCGGTCCTAGACTATTATCTTGAAACAATCTCCTATTACGGTTATCCAGGATATAATTGTCGGACGGTGTTGATGTGTTCAAATGGAAATTACTGGAAAGTGGTAAATTTTCTGTTGGTTCATTATATAAAGCTTTGGTCCAACCTGATTTCCTAGTCGATGATAATAGTAAAATTTGGAAAATGAAAATACCCCTTAAGACGAAGATATTTGCATGGTATCTACGAAAAGGGGTAATTCTGACAAAGGATAATCTTGTAAAGAGGAATTGGCATGGAAGTACACAATGTGTTTTTTATCATCAAGATGAGACAATTCGACACTTATTCTTTCACTGCAAATTTGCTCTGTCTATATGGTCATTCATCCAAATATCTTCTGGCTTATCTCCCCCACGTTCAGTAACCAATGTTTTTGGTAATTTGTTACATGGAATTGTTGATAAGTACAGAACCTTGTTTAGGGTGGGAGCGCTTGCCATTATATGGTCGCTATGGCTTTATAGAAATGACAAGATTTTTAGTAACATTGTGTCTTCCCCTCTGCAGGTTATTTATCGAGCCACGGCTATCCTTCGATCATGGAATATTCTCCAACGCATGGAGTTTCGGGACGTATTTCTGGACGGAAGTACGCGATTGGAGGACACGGCGAGAAATATTTTCTCACGACATGGATGGCCGCGTGATCTGAGGATTGAGCTATCTTAGTTTCCAGACTTTAATTTAGTGTCTTTTTGTAATGCTTTTTTCATTTTTGTCTTAGTCTGTCATTCGTGTGGCTGTGTGCATCTTAGTTATGCAGAGGCCGGGTGTAAGAATTAAATATTTGGTTAATAAATGCGCCCATTTTCAAAAAAAATAAATATGTTTTTCTACTATGGATAACCGCGTAATCTACTGATTGATTTTCCATCTAGCTAGGCATCATGTGTATTAGACGTCTGAGATATATTGAAGAAGCAAGTACATGTAGAAAATATAAAGGGGTAACGCTCTAACATTCAAAACGAAGCAGTTATCGTACAGGTCCATGTTTTATAGACTGAGTAATGTAGAAAATATAAAGGGGCAACGCTCTAACAGTCAAAACAAAGCGTATTCATTTACTTATCCTTGCCTCTGATTGCTTATCACCAAGATTATCCTTGCCTCTGATTGCTTATCAGTGATACAGCGTATTCATTCTCGGGTGACTGATCGTTCCTTGTTGGTATAGTCATTGAAGATATCAAAGCTTGCTCTCCGGGGTTTACCTCATGTGTTTTTCGCCATGTTCTTCGCGTGCTTAATGGTGCTGCACATAAATTAGTTAGAGGGTGTTCTTCTGTTAATTCTGTGTGGCTTGGTGCTGCTCCGGAGTTTATCCGTGAGGCACTTTGTAATGACATTTAATATGGATCAATAAAGAGTACGCGTTGCCCTTAAAACAAAAAAACATTCAAAACGAAGCAGATACGTACATGTCCATGTTTTATAGACTGTGTAAACTAAACAATGCACCTGCAAGATCGAGATGCAAGCAAAGATCACCAATCTAGTGGAATACAGATTCACCAGCAAATTACTACGCCTACATGACGGTCAACTACGTCGTGACAAACAACACCACTATTATCTGCCGCATGCACCGATGGAGTTTTATCCATCGATCTCGATCAATTAATCTTTGGTCCTGGATGATGTGAAGCAGCCGCAGATGAGCTCCAGCATGATCTTCTTCACCCCGTTTTGGTCAAGCCATCAATTCTTCGGAACGATGGATGATCGGCGCCGCAGAGATGAACTTGAACTCTGAAGCGAAATGACTGAAAGTAAAACTGAAGATCGGGCAGGAGAGCTGGATATTTAGATTGGCGTGCTTCGGCGAACCTCTCCCGAGCTGTATTTATCCTGCGTCAGCTCGCTTACTCAGAACAGGAAGCAGGAGAGTCGCTGTGCAATTGGTTGAACAATGTGTTGATTGAATCGATATGTAAGAAAACAGAAATGTAGAATGGTTTTTGCAAAATATCTGGCTGTGCACAAACCGGCCGACAGACTAGGCAGTGGCCACATGTGCACACGATTCCAAGTTCTGTGATCGATTAGTTCATTTTGCAAGCAGGGACTGAGCTGACCCCAATAACAAAATGCAAAACCTGAACATGCGTGGAGGATGACCGCACTGGAATCATGCGTGGGAATGGAAAGAAGTACACATCGGTTACACGGACACAAAGTACACATAATTAACCTGAACACAGTGTGACGACCCACATGCTACCAATACATAGTACCAGATCTAATTTACATTATCAACAACAACAACAACAACACCAACACATGCACAAACGCGCCGATCTTGATTCTTGAGGGGCACACATACATTCACTGTTTCAAAAAAGAAATACTCACACACACACACACCCACACGCACATTTAAAATGCCCCCGACGTACGTACCGAATATGGCCTTTTAATTAAGCACCCAGAGCCGCGTCGGATCGAAGAAGGGCCGCTAGCCTTCCGTCGGCGGCGCACCGCAAAAGCAGAGGAGCTTCATCAGGCGCTTCATGACGCCGCCACGCCTCGGCAGCGGCTTGCTCTGCTTCCCGTTCTCCATGGAGATCGGAGGGCCAAAAATGTTTCACCAGTACTCCTAGCTAGACACAGAAATCTCAGCAGATGAGAACTGGAGGAGTAGATAGCTACTCTCCAGCAGCAGGCACTTCACACTTTGACGGCACTACCATTGGGCAGGACGATGTATAAATAGGGGGCCGAGTGAGACATTTGCATGCCATTTTCGGGGGTAATATCTGGAAAACTCACTGTAAGTACAACTACCGTGTGAGTGACTGGGCGCTTGCTGGTGTAGGAGGGACGTGCCCCCTCTTAGAAGTAAGAAACGCCCTCCTTCCTGTGTTGTTCTTGCTGGTCGGATGGTCGTCTGGCAAAACAAAAATACTGGGGAGCTCGCGTACTCTGTCTTTTCCGGGGAAAACGCGTGAGGCGTGTCCAGTTCGCCTCTTCTTTTCTGTGCGTCGGTAAAAGTTAAGGATCGCAATTCACAGGCCATTGCCGCCGGCTAATCGTGATGTCACTGGCCAGTTCACTTCAAGTTCAGCTGCTAGTACCCGCTCCGTACAAGCAAGGTGTGAGTACGGAATATTCAGCTGCTAGTACCCGCTCGGTACCACCAAGGATCATACTCCCTCCGTTTAGAAATATAAGATGTTTTAGGTTTGTGAAAGAGATGTATCTAGACACCTTTTAGTGTCTAGATTCATTTGAACCTATACACTAAAAGGTGTCTAGATACATCTCTTTCACGAACCTAAAACATCTTATATTTCCAAACGGAGGGAGTACTATACTTACTCCGTTCCAAAATAAATGACTTGGGGTTAGTCTAGATTTGGCTGAATCTAGACACGTACGTGAGAATTTAGACAAACTCAAGTCGCTTATTTTAGGACGAAGAAAGTATAAATAGTCAGAAAATCACATTTATGAATTTATGAAGTTATAGCAAAAATCCATGCGTATAGAAAACGGGTAGGACCATGTACATGTGAATTTTGGTCAAATAGTATGATCATTTTCCACCAGTAGTTGTTCTAATTGGATACTTCTTGTTTACCATATTACTGTCTATGTACTATATTTTTTTTTACGAAATTCCACCGATCTATTAATAATACTGTCTATGTACTATAACTCAATTCTTTATTTTTTTGGAATCTTGGAAATAATTTTGTGTTACCAAATTTACATGCATAGGCGTATACACATCTTTTATGAGGATCCTTTATATGTTTGAATTTAAAAACAATCAACAAGGAGAATATATTAATATCACGAAAATACAAATTACACCTAGCATTTGCACCAACAAAATGCCAACTAGACATTAAGATTGCACACATCCGCATAAAGAAAAAAAGAAGACGAAAAAAAGCCCTGCCAAAGTGATTAAATCACTTAAAGCAGTAGTCCACAAACCATCACCAAAGACAACACCCAGACTAAAAACGAAGTTCTCCAAAAGCAACGCCTTCAAGTAGGGAAGAGTGTATAAGCGCCCTCATCGCCCGATCAACTGATTTTAGGTTTTCACCTTAAAGATAGTCCGCGTTCTCAAAAATAATATCTTCTATAAGACTATTGCCAGATACAACCAACAAAGGTCGGACCTTGGTCTTTCACCTTAAGAATTGAAACCCGATTTTCAAGGAGTATCACTAACAATGAAGCCCTCCAGTGCTGCCATCCCAGCTAGCCGATGCCGTTACTGCATGTCACGAAACACCAGGCTCACATGTATCACGTGATGGGTGTGGACGAGAACATCATCCTGCAAGCCATGCCCATACAACATCCTATGAAGCAAAATCTTCATCACATCCAATCGCAATTGTCATGACATTCTACGCTTTTATCAATACCACGGAAATCTAGGCGTAGATGTGTCCCATGGAACTTGTAGACATGATTTTTCACCAAGTTAGGATATCATAATGTGAGATCATAGAATAAGAAATTCCTGTTTAGCCGAGGCTCTAGCGCTAATATGTGGGCTGGTGATCAGATGCTACGTACTCACCACACGCGTCCAGAACATCGCCACCGGCGGTTTCTGGTGAATACATCGGTGATTATGAGTCATGAGTACATCCAATAAGTGTTCCTTTTCTTTTGTGTGTTATGGGTCAATCGACTTGGAAGTATTATCTCTGCTTTTGAACTTAAACGAATGCCAAAACTCTGATCTGATGGTTCATGATGGCATCTCAGAAATGTTCATCTAAAATGCTGAGGCGCTTCTTCCACCATACATTGATCTCTCTTATCACCACGAGCAAGTAAATCGCGGGTCCGCGATCAAAATCTAGATGTGTCTAACAAGACTGAGATATGTTGAAGAAGCAAGCACATGCAGATTGAATCGATATGTAACAAAACAGAAATGTTTTTGGAAAATATTTGCCTGACCAAACCATAGCAGACTAGGCAGTGGCTACCGGTACGGTGCACACACGATTCCAGGTCTTGTGATTGATTAGTTCATTTTGCAAACAGGGACGGAGCTGCCTTGAGGCCACCCCATAACAAAATGCAATTTTTTTTGCCAATTAGTATTAGCTGGTGTTAACCTATAGAGGATAATCACACTGTAATAGAGATTGTAGTGATGAACCCGTGTCATTTTTTTCTAGCTTCAAACTTGTTTGCAAGTTCTGTGATTTAAGTGCACATACATGACAAGTCCAATGATCACCGCTGCCATTTACTCAGGATTTTTGGTGCGAAGGTGGCAGAAGGTGCCATGCTATCCGATCACAGTCTATGACTGTTGGCCAACTAGAAACAATATACCGCTAAATCCATGCTCTTTTGACCAAGCATCCGAGAGATAGACATGCGAGATGACGCTCAGGGAGAACTCAGTGTAAATAGCAACATAATTCAGCACAATTGTGTTACAGAAATGACGAGCCAATACATCATGCGTGAAAATGGAAAGAAGTACACACATCGATTACACAGACACAAAGTATACATAACCTGAACACATTTGTGACCCACATGCTACCAATGCATGGTACTCCAACAACAACAACATCAACAATGCACAAACACGCTCAATCTTGATTCTTGAGGTGCACACATACTACACACATGCGCATTCATTGTTAAAAAAAAATACTCACACACACACACACATTTAAAATGCCCACTTAATTAAGCACCGAGAGCCGTCGGATCGAGGAAGGGTCGCTAGCCTTGGGCCGGGGACGCACCGCAAAATTAGAGGAGCTTCATCAGGCGCTTCATGACGCCGCCACGCCTCGGCAGCGGCTTGCTCTGCTTCCCGTTCTCCATGGAGATCGGAGGGCCAAAAATGTTTCACCAGTACTCCTAGCTTGAACGAAGGCTCTGAAGAGGAGGACGGGCTTAGTAGCATACGTAGCTAACAAGCACTTCACACTTTCACGGCACCAGCATTGGGCAGGCCGATGTATAAATAGGCCTCTAGGCCGTGTGAGACACTTGCACGCCATTTTCGGGGGGTAAGTTGAGGAAAACTCACTGTAAGTGCTAGTGCGTGTGAGTGATTGGGCGCTTGCAAGGAAATGCCCTCCTGCGTGTGTTGTTCTTGCTTGGTCGGATGGTCGTCTGGCAACAAAAATACTGCACTAGTGAGTAGGACACTGGGGAGCTTGCCAACTGTTCATACAGGTGTGTTTGCTTCTGCATGCGTCGATAGAATCCTGGTGCATCTAGGACGCAATTCACACGAGACCCTTGCCGCCTATCAAGGTATACCTACGGAATATTCAGGCCGGCCGGCTCCCCATGGTGGATCCAAGTCACGCCCAAAGTGAAACACGGAAGAGGTGCTATTTTCCTGCGTGACTACAATTGGAAAATGGCCGGAAACATGGCTCAGTTGCAGGGAAACTACTCGCCAGCAATATGGTTTAATCATCTGAGACTGAAAAAAATGTCAAAAGGATATTGACAAGCTTCGTTTTCCATTGCAGGGAAACTTGCCAATATGGTCTAATCATTCTCGACCAGTAGTTGCTGTAATCAGGAACTTCCCGTTTACCATATTAATAATGTATACTGTAACTCAATTCGTTATTTTTCCGCAGCATAGAAATCATATTGTATGCTACCAAATTTCATGCGTACACGTCTAGTCATCATTATTGAGGATCTTTTATATGTTTGATTTTTCCGCAATTTTTTTAAAACTTGTAGACATGATTTTTATGATATCATAATGAATTCCTGTTCAGCCGAGGCTCCGGCGCTCACGTGTGTGGGCTGATGATCAGAGCCTCACCACACGCGTGGCCGACGAGATCGGCCAACGGCGGTTTCTGGCGTATACATTTCGGTGCTTATGATTCATGAGAACAACCAATAAGTGTGATTTTTTTCTCTTGGTGCGTTATGGCTCTGTCGACTTGGAAGTACTAGTATTCTCTTTGCTTTTGCACTTGCACGAATCCTGAAGCCTGATCTCATGGTTCACAGTGGCGGCTGAGAAATGTTCATCCAAAACGTTGCGACGCTTCTTCCATCATTCGTTTCTCTCCCTTATCATCAGACTGAGTAAACCGCGATCCGAATCGAGACATGTCTAACGAGAATTTGAGTTAAATTGAGAAAACAAGCACATGTAAAAAAAAAAATGGTGGCGATGCTCTCGCATTCAAAACGAATCAACTACTACAGGACACGTTTCATAGACTGAATGAACTAATACATGACACGAAGTTACAAAAGATGAGAAGATTAACCAAAATGACGCAGCTGCATGAGCTGCAAGCAAAGATCACCAATTTACTGGAACACGATGTTCTCCGCACCATTGGATCTCGATCAATCTCTGGTCCTGGACGAGGAGAAGCAGCCGAAGATGAGCTCCAGCATGCTCTTCTTCACCCCGTTGTGGTCAGCCATGATCCTCCTCCTTCCGATGGATGATCGGCGCTACAGCCGGAGGTGAACACTTATTGAGCTCTGAAGCGAAACGACTAAGATTGAACGGCGGGAAGAAGAGCTGGATGTGCTTCAGCAAACCTCTCCGGAGCCGTATTTATAATGCGTCAACTCTCGCTGACTCAATACAGGAAGAAGAATAATCGCTCTGGAAATAGTACTACTAGTAGTAGTAGTTATGAAGGCATGCATCAATGCATGGTTGACCACAGAAAGGTCCTGGGAATCGACTGGCGTGGACAGTTCAACGGGGAGCGTTGACTTGAAAGAATAAAACACGATTCCAACACAAAGTGCAAAACATCGATTACATATTGTTTCTCGCGTTGCGTACCTTAATGACCCATCGGAGATCTATGAAAAAACACGTACGTGTATACTTGGTAATTGGTTAATGACTTTTGTCACGTGTATGCTTCGGTGTCCCTCCTCATCCAAACTGAAAGCATAAGGACTTATTCTTGACATCCGAACCAAAGAGGTATGAGTCATCCTGACCATTCTTGTTTTTTAGTTTCGTCATGTTAGCCTACATGTCAAAATATAGTGTACTTTTTTTGGTTGATACCGAAAATGCCCTTCCAACTTCAGTTTGATACACTTCTATCGATCTTGTGCAACAAGTTAGGTGGGTTGAGGGTATAGAGTGTTAGACCATCTCCACTCGCCTACCCAGTAGGCCGATTCGGACGCCGAATTTTGGTCCGGACGCCGAAAACTGGCCCAGTCGCGTACCCAAGGACCTGTTTTCCGTCGGATTTGGGCGATTTTGGTCCGGACTATCCAGGCCGAACCCATGTTTCCGGGTACGCCCTGGGGACGCCGGACTCAGCGAAATCGGCGAAAAAAATTAAAGCGGCGAGGTGGACCCGCTGAGTCAGTGACGGAAGCCGAGTCGTCTTCATTCTCGGAACCACGCGGCGACCGCCGTGCAATAAATGCTCGTCGCGTCGGCCACGCGTCGCTGATTTACGGCGCTACCGTCACCGCCTCGGCTCCCGTGACGGATCGGCGGTCACTAACTTCCCGCATTTTCCACTTTTTCCGCCCTCGCCGCTACACCCCTCCCGCCCTCGCCTCCCATCTCGGCCTTTATAAGCCGTACTCCTCGCCGGAAACCTTCGCACTCTCTCACAGCTCCCCCACCCACGAGCCCAACTCCGGCGAACTTTCTCTCACCTTTCCCCTTCTCTTACCATGGGCGAGCGCTACCAGCGACGGCCAGCGGCGAACGGTTTCAGGCGCACCCTCCGAGACTGGGCGTCGCGATCTTTACGAGGCCGGGTACATGGCCGCCGGACACGCGGATGCCTCCGGGGTGGAAGCTGAGCGCCGGCGGCATCCCAATCCCGTCGGCGCCCACGCCGGACGAGTTGCGGTACGATGTACAAGAGTACATCGGCGGCATGGACAACCCCGCCGAAGCAGAGAGCACAGACAAACTCCTCTACTGGGGGCACTTCTTCGCGGCGCGAACAGGCTCGCGCGCACGAGGACCGTCGAGCAGTGTCGTCGCCGCAACAACTCGGCGGGTCGCCGGCGTTGGTGGAGCGCGCCAGGGCGGACGCTCGCCGCAGTGCTGGAGCACATCAACCGCGGGAACACGTCGTGGCTCGGCTTCCTGCGCAACCCGACGCTGGCGGCCAGCCCGTGCCGGCGTGCTCCGGCGAACTGGGCGCCGAGGAGGATGGCGAGCATGAGCTCGTCCTCCTCCGCGTCGGCGTCCCACTCTTCCGGCACGGCGCCGCTTCGCACGCCGACGGCAGTCAAGCGCGAAGCCGTCTCGCCTGTGCGCTCACCGGCGCGTACGCGCGCGCGGTATCGTCATCGGCGAGCCGCGGACAACGGCGTCGCCAACCGGCCACCTGCGCCTACGCCGCCCCAAGACAGAAGGCTCGGCGCCGGCCGAAGACGCCGCCTTGAAGATGGCGCTGGAGCAGTCGCTCCGCGAAACGGCGCCGCAGACGCCGCCGCTGCCGCCGGTCGAGCCCTCCTCGCCGGATATCCTGGAATGGTCCAGGAGGGACTGGGAGAAGGCGGAATGCGCATCCTCGGCTGTAGCAGCGAGGCGAGGCCGCCGGCGTCGGCGTTATCCGCCATGAGCTGGCCTACCATGGCGCCCGCTCGTCACGGACGGCGACGGCGACGCGAGCCGTCCTACCAGCCATGGAGGTACGGGCGACCTGGCGAGCAGCTCCCGAGAACCAATGCGGCAGCGGCAGCGGCGGCGAGGATGACGGCCGAGCCGATCCCGGCTACACGGCGTTCTACAAAAACCTTGGCATGTAGGACGGCGAAGGCACCGGCGGCGGCCTTTTTAAGTTTATTATGTATTAGTTTAAATTTGATGTAATTCGTCTATATTCGTCCAACTTAATAAAATTCGCTCATATTTAACGAAATTTGGCCGAACATGAGAACTCGGCCTGGATACGCGAGTGAGAAAATTGGCGTATCCAGGCCGAAAACTAGTTCCGTCCGGCCGAAAAAAGACCAATTTTCGGCATGGGTTTGGCCAACGAGTGGAGATACTCTTACAAGTTTTCATGTTTGCCCCTAATTAACGCATGTCTCCTTAAATAACGAGGTAGAGATTTAAGGGAACTTTTAACGCTCCATAACACTCCTTAATCAGTGTGCAAAAAATGCCTTAACCTGTTTGAGATAAAGAGAGGAAGTGAATTTTATTTTAAAAATTGTACTCACATGTCGTGTTTGGATTGATCCGGGAATTGCTAATCCCTAAAATTAGCACACATAACTAAGTATTCAAGAATTAGAATTAATTTACTTTTGGTTATAGATAAAAGAAACTTTGGGTGACCTAGCCTACCAGGTCGCCTGAGGCGACTCCATAGAAACCCGCTACCACCGACAAAGGTCCTTCCCCACGACCCGTTCATCACCTTGCCGCCCCCGAAGGAGGTTGTCCGATAGAGGATGGTGACGGCGGGAAGTTTTCACTTGTTTCATTCCTTTCCACCCTAGTAACTTTCCTTCTCCCTCCCATGGCCCATGCCATCTTGCGATCTAATGTGCCAGCTTGCTACACTTACCGCAACATGGAAGGTGGGTGAGCACCAGAATGGAGCTAGCCCTCCAAGGACATACAAATACACCCAATGGCGGACCCAGCCGTGAGCGACGCCCGGGCCACCTTCAAATAAACTATAGAAAATAGTCGAAAACAGGCTGAAATGGTGTTCTATGGTGCCTTGGTAGGCTGCGGGGTCGTATCCGCGCCCCAGGCCATGGCCCTGGTGGCCTGGGTCCTAGATCCTCCCCTGAATACACCTAAGCCATATAGTTACAAAATCCATAAATCTACATCAAATATCTATGATATTTAAGCACTCTAGATCGAACTTCAAAAAAAAGATATTTAAATAAATATGAAAATGTATGCACTTATTATATACTCTTTATGAAACTATCACACTAAATTGGATGGACAATCTTAACTTTTTGGTAGATTTAGAATGAATTCAACTAAACTATTTCACTCAATGTAGTCAATAACATAAAAACACTTTTCTCGACTAAAAGAAGATTAGTGTTCCATAAATAGTGTATTATAAAAAAAGATAGAAACTGAAGCATAAGGAGCATCATAATATTTATTATCATTTTTTGGTAAAAATAACATAAAAATATTTGTTATTTAGTATTGTAATACCAAATTTTGTGTCACTAGGAATTAATATATGTCAGTGGTTAAATAATTTATGACAAGTACAACTATTTAGTATAAATCACTAGGTCCCTTGATTACAAAATCATTATTCATCAGCATGAAATTGAGGTGCTGTCGCAAATAAAAAGTGAATGTTCCTCTTGATACTATTCATTGATTCATATGAGAACAATAGTAGCACATTGAATTTTGTTTCTAAATAGGCGACATGTTAAAATGTATGAACTGCATACTGATTTTTTCACTTGTTTAACCCCAAAGTAAGAACCAGAAGATTTTTCTGAAAAGGAATTAAGTCACTGAAAAAGGAACAATCATTTTGGATGGGTAAGGCTAGTTTTAAGATAAAACATTTATGTGGACACTATATGATTTAGAAGTTCATATTTAGCTCCAGCTAAGCCATATAGTGACAAATTGGTTTGCGTGAAAAAACATTAGAACTTATTTGTAAAATGAAACAGTAAAAATATATTTCATTTCTAATAAAAGTACAATGTTACATACTCCCTCCATCACGGAGGGAGTACATAATTCACTAACTAGTAATCAACCTGTTAAGCAAAATGTGTCGGTCTACTATTATCATTTAATGGTATGAAGTCTAGGTAATAGTATCTTGGTTTAGAAATGTTTATTCCAAAATATTGGCGGTTCTTTCACGTCATTCTTTTTTCTTCTGCTATCACTACGAGAGAGTACACATCGATCCAATCTATTCAGGTCTAACGAGAATTTGAGATATATTGAAGAAGCAAGTGTTGAGTATAAGAGCAATTTACCAAGAGAATTAACCATAATACAAGGTAGATAAAAATGAATATAATAATAGAAATTAAACTAATCATGTGATTTAGCGGATACATATTAAGACATATACCCAACACTGTGTTTGGATGTTGAAAAATAACCTTGGAATTGGAATTTTGGAATTACTAGACCTGATTCAGCCGTTTGGAATGGTCTGGAAACTGAAGCATGGAAAAATGGACCGATTCCGAGCAGCCCCGTGCGAGCACTGCGCCCCGTCCCGATATTTTCCGAGCCTCTCCGCTCGGAAACGTCCTGAAAAGTTAGCGTCCCCGCCCCCGCCCCCGACCGCCCGCCCGCCCCCGACCGCCCGCCCGCCCCCGACCTTCTTCCTCGCGCCACCTGCATCTCTCCTCCCTCCCGCCCTCCTCCCTCCCGCCGGTGAGCTCTCCCTGTCCCTCCCCTTCCCCGCCCCTCCCCTCCACCTTCCACTCCCCTTCCCTTCCTCCCTCCCCTTCTTGGCACAGCTGGGGCGCCCCTTCCCCCGACCTTCTTCCTCGCGACCTGCAGCTCTCCTCCCTCCCGCCCTCCTCCCTCCCGCCGGTGAGCTCTCCCCGTCCCTCCCCTTCCCCTCCCCTTCCCTCCCCTCCCCCTTCCCCTCCCCTTCCCTTCCTCCCTCCCCTTCTTGGCACAGCTGGGGCGCCCTCCCCCCGAACCCTAACCCCATGGCGGTGGCAAGGGGGCTGTCCTAGCACCGGCGGGAGGTCAGGCTACAGCAGGTCACTGGAGGCGGCGCCCTCCCTCTCCCTTCCTCCTTCCCCTTCTTCTCCAATGGATGTTGCTGTAATTTTTTTGTCAAATCTCAAAAAAAATTCAATTCCATGTTATGTACATCCAAACATGATTTGGAATTGGGTACTATCCTTTGATTCCAACAAAAAATTCCTTGCACATCCAAACGGCAGAATTGGAAATAGAGGCTATTTCCTTTCCATCTTGGATTTAGAATCTTCAGCCCAATTCAATTCCAAGGTTATTTTCCAACATCCAAACACAGTGCAAGAGTATTGAAAGGCAAATAACTTGAGATAAGATCAGAACAAGGTCTACATCAAACCAAAAGAAACAACATACTATCTGACTAAGATAAACAAGATTGAGGAAGATGATGTACATCACTGTAGAGGAACCACCAGTGTTTGCATTGTCACTGTTGTCAGCCATGTCGTCGAGGATAAGGTTATTGATGTCGGGGAAGAAGTCGTAATTGGAAAAGATGTCGGCGCTGTCGCTATCCCTATAAGTCCATGATGACGCTAGTAGTCACGCGAATAGCGCTCACCAAAAACCTTATCGCCCTTCTCCCGTACAAGACCCGAAGCAATGGAGTATCGGAGGCCTAGTGTCCCGGCTCGCGGTGCACGTCACAAGATGGGATGGGAAAGATCTAAGTAGCTCAGTGCTATGAAACTAGAGACGCAAAGGGGTGCGCGTTGGTGTGTCTGAGAGGACGTGCAACCTCTCTCTTATAGGCACAGAGATAAAGCATACATGCTGCACAGGAGACGAAACAAAGAGGTGGAAGCTGAAACAAAAAGGCGGCATCCAAAACCAGACATCCTCCAGTACGTTTACATTCATTTCCACTTTGCTCGTATTAAAATTCCACTCGAGCAAAACGTTTCAGCTTCTGTACAACTATTCATATATCATTCATGCATGGCAAAGCTTGGCTCGGTGAGATTCCTGCAACACGCTAACGTGGCGTTTATATACCATTCCATGGCTCTGACGCTAATGTGTGTTGGCTGATGATCAACAGAGGTTTGTGGCGTTTATATCTCAGTGATTATGATTCATGAGAGCAAACAATAAGTGTTTATTTTCTCTTGGTGGGTATGGCTCTGTCGACTTGGAAGTAGTATTCTCTTTGCTTTTGCACTTGCACGAATCCTGAAGACTGATCTGATGGTTCACGGTGGCGGCTCGGAAAGGTTTGTCCAAAACGGTGTGGCGCTTCTTCCACCATTCATTACTCTTCCTTATCATCACGAGTGAGTAAACCACGATCCAAATCGAGAAGTGTCTAACGGGAATTTGAGTTAAATTGAAGAAGCAAGTATGATGTATGTAAAAGATAAAAAGGGAGAATAACGCTAATTTAGTCTATAAACTTGCCACAATCAAGAGCAATGGTCACGGACTTGTAAATTGCAAACTGTGGGTCACAAAGTTGCCCAAATTGCAAATCGTGGGTCACGAAGTTGCTCCGAGCGAGCGTTTTGGTCACATAGTTTTGTGACATGATAGACAGTTTATTTTGCAAATAACACCTTGAATGTTTATTCCTTCTCGTTATTCATCTGTGTTGATCCTCATCGCGGTGTCTGAGCTGGGCTCTCGCCGTACCCGGGAGGTGAAGCACGCAGTGGCTGTCGTCGTCCTGCACCGTTTTTCGGCGCGTCTCCTCTCTCCTTCAGGTGGGATATCAGTTCACGCCACCACCGGCAAGCTCTGTGTTCCCGTGGTTGTGGCCTTCGCTGAGCCCGACCACCTTGCTATGGGGGACGACGACACATGTCACACTGACCTTAACATGTGAGGGCAGCGACCAGCATGGCGTAAAGAATTGTTTAGCTCGTTGTATGTATAAGTCATGTTCTATCCCCAATTTCACTTTCCTATCCTCACAACGAGTACTGTGGCGAGGCCGTCCAGTTCATGGGCACGACTACAGACATGAGCTTGAGAAATTTGTGTTGCTATCGCCGAGTTGGGTACTCGCAGAGCTCGAGCTAAGCAGCATGGTTGCGTGTTGTCTACAGTCGACAAGGAGAAGAAATCCCGGGTGAGGCAAATGAGAGGGACCAGGGCAACGAAGCTTGTTGCCTCGCAGCGGGAAAAGAAGGGGGCCATGGCCGGTGGTGAGTGAGCGGGGAGAGCAGGGGATCGAGGGTAGCATAACCTTTTTTATATAATCCCTTGTTTGTAGAATGAACACAAAAAAATTTAGGGTGCTATTCGCAAAAAAAAACTATCTGCCATGTCAGAAAACTTCGGTAGCCGTCACGGAGTGACCAAAACGCTCGCGCGAGGCAACTTCGTGAGCCACAGTTCACGATTTGTAAGTTCATGACCAATGCTCTCAATCATGACAAATTCATAGACCAAATTGGCAATTTTCTCATAAAAAGGCGGCGATGCTCTAGCATTCAAAATGAGAATCAAACACATGAACAGGTTTCGTAGACTGAGTGAACCAATACATGACACAAAGTTACAGACAGTGGATGAGAAGATTAACCTAAACAATACACCTGCAAATCCTGCAAGCAGAGACCACCAATCTCCTGGAAAACAGATTCTCGGCGGCGAATTTCTAGGCCTACCTGATGACGGTCAACTACGTCACACGGATCTGCCGCACCGTTGGATCTCCATCAACCTCTGGTCCTAGACGAGGAGAAGCAGCCGAAGATGAGCTCCAGCATGCTCTTCTTCACCCCGTTGTGGTCAGCCATGATCCTCCTCCTTCCGATGGATGATCGGCGCTATGGCCGGAGATCGATGAACCTGAGCTCGATCTAAAGCGAAACGACTAAGATTGAACGGCGAGAAGAAGAACTGGATGCTTAGATTGGCGTGCTTCAGCAAACCTCTCCGGCGCCGTATTTATAGTCGGTCTCAACGCGCTGACTCAAAACAGGAAGAAGAAGAATCGCTCTGCAAGTGGTGGTGAAACGCATGCATGGTTGACCACAGAAAGGTCCAGGGAATCGAGCTGTGTCGACAGTTCAACGGGGAGCGTTGACTTGTAAGAATAAAAAACGACTCCAACACAAAGTGCAAAACATCGATCTTGCTCGCCTTACATATTGTTTCTCGCGTTGCGTACCTTAATGACCCATCGGAGATCTAGAAAAAACCGTGTATACTTGGTAATTGGGTTAATGACTTTTGTCACTTGTCACTACGGGAATAACAAGATAGGCTGACGGTCTTTTTATACGTCGACAGCAAAATATCGGGATTATCGGCGTAGCTTGACGGATCATCGGCCCAGTTTTACCGTCGACATAATATAAATAAGCCTACGGCAACCATCGACGTAAACGGGACCGTCGGCGTAGTATACTATACTAACGGTAGAGCGACGGCGTCAAGTCTAAGCCGTCAGCGTAGTCATTTTTTCTGTCCCATTAATCTTAGAAAAATTATAACTAAATCATTTAAATTCAGAAAAATACATATAATATATCAAAATTTGCAGAAAAATAAGATCTAATAATTATTAAAAAATATATATAAAATACAAATACTTCCGTATAACATATTTTTCATTTTCTGAGTGCAAAAAACAGGGTGTTTTGTGAAGCAACCACCAAATGAAAGTTTCAAAATGATACTATCCCATTTTTCAAAAATAGTATACCATTTTGAATGGACAATTTTCCAACCTGGATATCTCAAACCTTTTCATACACCCCTCGTGAAAAAGACAAAATCGCATCGAATCGATAGAAAATGAGTTAGATTTGAACTACAGGTACATGATATGATGCTCATGGTTTTTTGAAAAAATAATTTTTAGGTTCACAATATGCTATTTCATCAGAGATCTAATGCAAGTTTAGTGAGGCTTAGCCCCGAGCTAAGAATCTTCATGCCCCTCAATTTAGAAAGTTTGACAATAATTTGAAACGGGCATAAAAATTCGAAAATGATCGAAATAATGCAAAACCTTCGCGTGGTTTCATATTATGTGACATAGTTGCATGGAAAAATACCAAACTTGGTATATTAATTGTGTCTCAAAAAAACCTTCACAAAATGACCTATCTCAATCGAGGTTTTCTGGAGTTCAGGTCAAATGACCAATGTTATTGCTAGAATCGCGATATAGTTTGCGATAATGTGCCCATATTGTGCACTCATGTATATCATGGGATGGCGAACAATGTTGCAGGAGGAAGTTTTCCTTTTCGTCGCACAAAAAGTCATTTTTTATTTTTCAAGTGCAAAAAACGAGGTATTTTGTGAAGCAACCACCAAATAAAAATTTCAAAATGATAATACCACATTTTTCAAAAATACTAGACCATCTTGAATGGACAATTTTCCAACCAGGGTATCTCAAACCTTTCCGTCTATCCCTCGTGAAAAAGACAAATTCCTGCCGAATTGGTAGAAAATGAGTTAGATTTAAACTACATGTGCATGATATGATGCTCATGATTTTTTGCTTAAATCATTTTTAGGTTCATAATATGCCATTTCATCAGAGATCTAATGCAAGTTTAGTGAGGCTCATCCCCGATCTAAGAATCTTCATCCCCTCGATTTAGAAAGTTTGACGATAGTTAGAAACGGACATAAAAAATTCAAAAACGATCGAAAAAATGCAAAACCTTCGCGTGGTGTCATATTTATGTGAAATAGTTGCATGGAAAAATACCAAACTTGATATATTGATTGTGTCTCAAAAAAACCTTCACAAAATGACCTATCTCAATCGAGGTTTTCTGGAGTTCAGGTCAAATGACCAATGTTATTGCTAGAATCGCGATATAGATTAAGATAATGTGCCCATATTATGCACTCATGGATATCATGGGATGGCGAACAATGTTACAGCAGGAAGTTTTTCTTTTCGTCACACCAAAAAGCCATTTTTCATTTTCCGAGTGCAAAAAAGGGGTGTTTTGTGAAGCAACCATCAAATGAAAGTTTCAAAATGATAATACCACATTTTTCAAAGACAATTTCCCAACCGGAATATCTCAAACCTTTCCGTTCACCCCTCGTAAAAAAGAAAAATTCCTGCCAAATCGGTAGGAAATGAGTTAGATTTGAACTACAGGTACATGATATGATGCTTATCATTTTTTCAAAGTATCATTTTTAGGTTCATAATATGCCATTTTATCAGAGATCTAATCCAAGTTTAGTGAGGCTCAGCCCCGAGCTAAGAATCTTTATTCCCTCAATTTAAAAAGTTTCACGATAGTTTGAAATTGGCATAAAATTTCAAAAATGATCGAAACAATACAAAACCTTCACGTGGTGTCATATTATGTGACATAGTTGCATGGAAAAATACCAAACTTGATATATTGATTATGTCTCAAAAAACCATTCACACAATGACCTATCTTTATCGACGTTTTCTGGAGTTCAGGTCAAATGACCAATGTTATTGCTAGAATCGCTATATAGTTTGCGATAATGTATCATATTGTGCACTCATGTATATCATGGGATGGCGAACAATGTTACAGGAAGAAGTTTTCCTTTTCGTCGCACCAAAAAGCCATTTTTCAATTCTAGAGTGCAAAAAATGGGGTGTTTTGTGAAGCAACCACCAAATGAAAGTTTCAAAATGATACTACCCAATTTTTCAAAAATACTAGAATACTTTGAATGAACAATTTCCCAACCAGGGTATCTCAAACCTTTCCGTCCATCCCTCGTGAAAAAAGACAAATTCCTGCCGAATCGATAGGTAGTGAGTTAGATTTGAACTATAAATACATGATATGATGCTCATGATTTTTTGTAAAAATCATTTTTAGATTCATAATATTCCATTTCATCAGAGATCTAATACAAGGTTTCATTTTTGTCACACCAAAAAGCTATTTTTTATTTTCCGAGTACCAAAAACGGGGTGTTTCATGAATCCTGACATAGTTTCGGTTGGTCTAATATTAAAACGTTACGGTATATAATTAAATATATGATAGGGATGTCATATTTGGATTTCTCTTATTTTTCTGGTTTATTTGGATATATTATTTGTCGAATTATGATTTATGGATTTGTAGATATGAATTATTCAAATTTAAATGAAAAAGGCAAAATAAATAAAATTTATTTTATTTTATTTGAATTCAAGATTATTATTACTTATTCATTGTTGTTTATTCAAATAATTGTATGTAATGTAAAAAAATAAAGATGTCTAACATTATAGTCTAATGGTTAATAGGATTGATATAACAATATTCACAACAAGTCCTAGTTTTTTGTCAAAAGCTTATGTCGAAGGAACGGAGAAGTTAAACGTACTGGGACTGGAGTAGTATTAGGATGGGTGACCGATTGGAAAGTTTGATTAATTGTGCAATTTGACTTGACAATAATTGTACTTAGAATTAAAAATGTCTATGTGAGACTAAAAAGTTAAACAATTAAAAAATATTTTAAAATTTTGAAAAAATTTAGGCGACGGTCGTTAGTTATCTAGATGGGACCCAACGTAGCTATATACGCCGATGGGAAGAAGGGCTACGCCGACGGCCATATGCAGACGGCCACCGTCGGACCAGCCTACGCCGATAGGATTTAGGGACTACGCCGACAGGACCCGCCGTCGGCGTATTCGACTTTTCCTGTAGTGTGTGTATGCTTCGGTCTCCTCCTCATCCAAATTGAAAGCATAAGGACGCTCGGAATTGAGTGATACCTATTCTTGACATCAGAACCGAAGGGGTATGGATCATCTTGACCATCCTTGTTTTTTTAGTTTCGTCAGGTTAACCTACACGTCAAAATATTCTTTTTTTGTTTGATGCCGAAAATGCCCTTCAAACTTCTGTTTGATACACTTCTATCGATCTTGTGCAACAAGTTAGGTGGGTACTCCCTCCGTTTTTCAGCTTAACGCGTTTTTTTTGCACACCGATTAAGGAGGGTATATAGTGTTAAAAGTTTTCATGTTTGCCCCTAATTAACGCATGTCTCCTTAAATAACGAGGTAGAGATTTAAGGGAACTTTTAACGCTCCATAACAGTCCTTAATCGGTGTGCAAAAAATGCCTTAACATGTTTGAGAAAAAGAGAGGAAGTGAATTTTATTTTAAAAATTGTACTCACATGGCGTGTTGGGATTGATCCGGGAATTGCTAATCCCTAAAATCAGCACACATAATAAGTATTCAAGAACTAGAATTAATTTACTTTTGGTTATAGATAAAAAAAACTTTGGGTGACCTAGCCTACGAGGTTGCTTGAGGCGACTCCGTAGAAACCCGCTGCCACCGACAGAGGTCCTTCCCCACGACCCGTTCACCTCGCCGCCCCCGAAGGAGGTTGTCCGATGGAGGACGATGACGGCGGGAAGTTTTCACTTGTTTCCTTCCTTTCCACCCTAGTAACTTTCCTCCTCCCCCATGCCATCTTGCGATCTAATGTGCCAGCTTGATGCACTTACCGCAGCATGGAAGGTGGGTGAGCACCATAATGGAGCTAGCCCTCCAAGGACATACAAATACACCTAAGCCATACAATTACAAAATCCATAAATCTACATCAAATATCTAAGAGATTTATGCACTCTAGATCGAACTTCAAAAAAATGAAAAGATATTTATAAATATGAAAACATATGCACTTATTATATACTCTTTATGAAACTAACACACTAAATTGGATGGACAATCTTAACTTTTTAGTAGATTTAGAAAGAATTCAATCAACTATTTCACTCAATGTAGTCAATAACATAAAAACACTTTTCTCGACTAAAATAAGATTAGTGTTCCATAAATAGTGTATTATAAAAAAGATAGAAATTGAAGCATAAGGAGCATCATAATATTTATTATCATTTTTGGTAAAAAATAACATTAAAAATATTTGTTATTTAGTATTGTAATACCAAATTTTGTTTCACTAGGAATTAATATATGTCAGTGGTTAAATAATTTATGACAAGTACAACTATTTAGTATAAATTACTAGGTCCTTTGGAAATTGAGGTGCTCCCGCAAATAAAAAGCGAATGTTCCTCTTGATACTATTCATTGATTCATATGAGAACAATAGTAGCACACTGAATTTTGTTTCTAAATAGGTGACATGTTAAAATGTATGAACTGCATAGTAATTTTTTCACTTCTTTAACTCCAAAGTAAGAACCGGAAGATTTTTCCTGAAAAGGAATTAAGTCACTGAAAAAGGAACAATAATTTTGGATGGGTAAGGCTGGTTTTAAGATAAAACATTTATGTGGACACTATGTAATTTAGAATCCCATATTTAGCTAAACCTAGGCCAAATAGTGACAAATTGGTTTGCGTGAAGAAAAAAAATTGAACCTATTTGTAGAACGAAACAGTAAAAATATATTTTATTTGTAATAAAAGCACAATGTTACATACTCCCTCCATCACTGAGGGAGTACATAATTCACTAACTAGTAATCAACCTGTTAAGCAAAATGTGTCGGTCTACTATTATCATTTAATGGTATGAAGTCTAGGGGATAGTATCTTGGTTTAGAAATGTTTATTCCAAAACATTGTCGGTTCTTTCACGTCATTCATTTTTCTTCTGTTGTCACTACGAGCGAGTATACATCGATCCAATCTAGTCACGTCTAATGAGAATTTGAGATATATTGAAGAAGCAAGTGTTGAGTATAAGAGCAATTTACCAAGAGAATTAACTATAATACACGGTAGATAAAAATGAATAGAATAATAGAAATTAAACTAATAGAAATAATAGAATTAACTATAATACACGGTAGATAAAAATGTGTCTGAGCCGGGCTCTCGCCGTTCCCGGGCGGTGAAGCACGCCGTGGCTGCCATCGTCCTGCACCGTTTGTCGGCGCGGCTCCTCTCTCCTTCAGGTGGGCTATCGGTTCACGCCGCCGCTGGCAAGCTCTGTGTTCCCGTGGTTGTGGCCTTCGCTGAGCCCGACCACCTTGCCATGGGGGACGACAACAGACATGACCTTAACATGTGAGGTAAGCGACCAGCATGGCATAAAAAAATGTTTAGCTCGTTGTATGTATAAGTCGTGTTCTATCCCCAATTTCACTTTCCTATCCTCACAGCGAGTTTATTGCAAGAATTGATCATGTTTATTGCAAGTTCATAATAGTGCTAGGATTTCACCATCTCTCATGAAGGTACAATTGAATAAAAGTGAAAATCCACAATAGAGATTGGATCGCAACAAAGTAAACAAAGAGGATCGAAGTTGGAGACGTTGTTGATGAAGATCGATGCGTAGCCCTTCAAGATGCAAGTGTCCTCTCTCCCTTGAGGTGTGTGGTGGTGTAGATCTTGTGGGAGGAAGCTATGGAAGCGGCGGAGCGGCAGGGCTCTGCCCCGATGGCGTGTGTGGACTCTCCCCCTTGTTCTAGGGTTTCCCCCTCTTTAAATAGACATCTGGAGGTAGGTTTTGCGAACCGACGGATCTGAAGGCCGAATACGCCCATTGGGCCTTCACAAATGTTGTTCCGTTTGACGAAACAAAGTTGTCGGAGTATGGGCGGGCTCCGCCTGTACCAGTGGTCGTTACGCCTACTAGACTCTGCAGTGTTTTGGTCGTCATTTCTTTATACGGACTCCGATTGAGATGTTCTTTGGCTCATTGGATTCGTATGGATGAGGGCTAAAATAAAATGGCCTTGGATATTCATTTTGAGGTGATGAAAAAATTCACTTCTTTCTCTCCTCAAATGGCTAAGTCTGGTGCCTTCAGCTCCTCCATATTGCATCCTCTTGGATCCTTTTATCCATGGTTCTTCATAGCACCTACACACAAGTCAAAGACAAGAAAAAGATAATAAAATCCTAATAAAACTACTATTGTGCAAAGCCCATGTGAAAATGAATAAAAAAACTAGTAATCATACATAATAGGCATAGTTATAGCTAGATGTAGCATGTAATGAGTGACAATATGAATAATTTATATACTTAAATATTATCTGATTTTGGAATCATCAATTAGCAACAACGATCAAGACATGAGATGGTGATCATGGAACCCAACTCGCCAGCGGCGCTCCACTACCGCACGAAGCCCATGGCATAGCATGTCACCATAGGCTGTAGCACTTGTGAGTGTGATGCCAACACGGCTTCTCAGCCGCACAGAGCTCACGCCGGAGCTAGTGGTCGTAGCACTTCGACGCCACCCCCGGTGCTCCGCTGAGGCACGAAGTCCATACCAGACGAGGTGGCTGTAGCCCCCGTGATGCCCCCACTGGTGCTCTGCCGCACTAAGCTCACAAAGGAGCCGGTGGCCGTAGCACGTGTGATGCCGCTGCCATGGCTTCGCTGCCGCAAGAAGCCCACGCCAGAGCCAGTAGCTCTAGCACCAAGCCCTCGCGCATCCCCTCCAGTCAGGACGGGGTAAAATGTAATAGGGGTAAAAAGTGGAAGAAATTTTGTTAAATGGGATAGTTTTGAGGATTTTTTATTAAATTGGGTAAAAGTGGCACAAAGTTGATGTTAGGGGGTAAAAAATGGAATTCATTCTTATCCAAAACACTGTCGGTTTTCACGTGCATTCATTTTTCTTCTCTTATCGCTACGGGAGAGTACATCGTGATCCAATCTAGTGGTATCTAACGAGAATTTGATATATATTGAAGAAGCAAGTACATGAAGGGCTAAGTTTTTTACATGGCTAATCTTGCAAAATTGAGTTTGAACGACCAATAGATTAGAAAAAAGAGGGTGGCAAAATTATGGGCTTTGCAATCTTTGCAACCAAGTTAAAAAATCGTCGGCAGACCTCTTTTTCAAGTGACGCTTCACTGTTAGAATTAGGGTGTGCTTGAAGGAGTGGTTAGGCCTTTCTGAACTTGAGCTAAGGGCGTGGAATCATTACTCAAGTGCCCTGGAGTGGGAGCAATGCCATTAATAGAAGGGTTAATGCTAGAAGGGCGTTGGTGTCGTTGGTCATGTTGGTGGTTTGGAAGGAGAGGAATGCCTAGATTTTTAGGAATAATTTTTCCACTGCAAACATGTTGGTCGCTAAGATAAAAGAGGAGGAAAAGTTGTAGACTCTCGCGGGTGTTAAAGCGTTTTGTAATTTGATACCACGGAAGTAGTCTTTTCGTTGGTGTTTTTGCTTTTGGCCTTGTCCAAAAGCGGGTTTGTAAGACCTCTATTTAAACCCCTTTTTTATTAATAGAAATGGTAAATATTTTGCTGCGTTTTCAAAAAAATAAGAAATACATGAAGGGGCAATGCTCTAGCACTCAAAATGGAGCAACTACAGTAACAGGTTTTACAGACTGGGCGAACAAATACGTTACACAAAGTTACAAACAGAAGATGAGGAGATTAACCTATACACTTGCAAGAGCTGCAAGCAAATACCGGTAGAGCAATAATGCTATGTTTACGGGCATGCGCATTAGTTTAGACAGCACCCGTTTGTATTACTTGTCCACGTCATCTGTAGACGGCACTGCAGACACCTCGTACATAATGTCGTTGCTTCCGTTTACGTCTACACGAATCCACGGCTGTATACAACATTTAAATAATCCAATTATTTCCGTGGCAGTTAAAAGAAACGTTCTTCCTCCTCCGCTCCATGCGTCATCTCTCCTCAATTGAGTCTATCTGTTGTTCCAAATAGTCTTGGCCAATTCTTGCTAGCAGCAATCAATCTGTTAAAAATAATGGGCTAAATGATTAGACCCATGTGTGATTTCAGATTTTCCCTAAATCTCAAAGCCTCATGTATGTGGAAGCCCATATGTGATTTGGCCCAAGTTGGTGGCAGATCACATGTGTGTGGCAAGAGCAGTGGGAGCTAAAGTTTAGTCCCATATGAAAAGTTGAAGGAGAGTTATTGCACCATCTTATAAGGTGGAGTGTTGCACCACTTTGTAAGTGAGCGACAATAAGAGAGCTACACGCGCGCTCCTCCTCCGACGCCGCCGCTCGCACGCCTCGTCACGACGCGCGCGCCGCGGGTTGCGGAAATCTCGTCGAGCCGAGCTTTATACATGTCAACAGTTAGCGGATTCGGGTCGCTCCCGGATCATAGGCTATCTGTAATCGACCCAAACATGCACGGCGTGGGCTTGGTCCTCTTCGTGTCCTGTACGGGATTTCCGAGCCGCTCTATATAAACGCTAGTGCGGCTTCCACAACATACGACAACAAAACCAATCTAGAGTTTTGTCATCCTCTCTGCTTGCGCCGCCACCGTAGTCTACTCCATCCCGTTTGCCGGTGTGCACCGACGGTCGGGAGAGCGGGTCTCCGGAACCACTCATCTTTGTGATCTTGTACGGAGAGAGCGAATAAGGTTTTTAGGAAACGCTCCGCACGACTGCTCAAGTTCGTCATCACGACGCGTCTTCCCGGTCGTCAAGCCAGACCTCGTGCACGTCGTCTTCAATGCCGACTTCTTCGACAAGCTGTTGCACAAACTGAGACTACATCGACAACCGATCAATATGTACACCGTCATCAGATCTGTTGTTTTACTATGAATGTTAGTGCGTATAATCTGCTACTGTTCATGTTGATCAATGTATCTAGTATGTTAGAGGCTCACGTGATTGTAGTTGCTGTTGTCATAATTTATATTCTAGAATTAATCATGGAAATTATGCCTAATATTCCAACAATCCAAAAACCTTATTATAGACAATTTCCTGAATTAAACATGGGACACTTGGATGATGCTATGAAGCCGGGAAAGTTTACTGGTGTTCATTTTAAGAGGAGGCAGTATAAGACCACTTTGTGGCTGCAAGCTCTGAAAGTATTCGAGGCTAGTGAGGGTTTACCTGAAGGAACTACATCTGACGAGGTTCAGAACAAGTTCAAGGAAACCAATCTTACCTTTATGGGATGCGTTCTAAGTGTTCTTGATAACAAGCTGTTTGATGTGTACATGCACATCAAAGATGGAAAAGAGCTCTCAGAGGAACTGGACGCTAAGTTAGGTGTAGCAGATGCTGGCAGTGAGATGTACATCATGGAGAACTTTCATGACTACAGGATGGTTAACAACCGTTCTGTAGTTGAGCAAAGTCATCAGATACAGTTCTTCGCCAAGGAGCTTGAAATTCTCAAGTGTATTTTACCCGACAAGTTTGTGGCTGGGTGCATTATTGCAAAGTTTCCTTCTTCATGGAGGAACTTCGTCACAACTCTCAAACACAAGAGACATGAGATATCGGTTGAAAACCTGATAGCGTCTCTTGATGTTGACGAGAAGGCTCGGGCTAAGGACACTACTGAGAAAGGAGAGGGTCTTGCTACTACTAATTATGTGCAGAAAGGCAAATCATCCTTTGGCAAGAACAAAAGGAACTATAATCCCTCGTTCAACAAGCCTGAAAAGACTACAACCTTCAAGAAGAAGAAGAAGCCGAACAAGGCAGAGCTATATTATTACTCATGTGGAGAGCTCGACCACTTTTCCAAAGACTGCCCAATACGTGCAGATCGCAGAGGGAAAGGTGGGAAGACTGTCAACATCGTGACCGCTAGCAACACTGATGGGTATGGTAATTTATTTACTGTTCTTTCATTATTTCAATCACCATGTTGGTGGATTGATACGGGTGCTAATGTTCATGTGTGTGCTGACATCTCTATGTTCACTTTTTATCAGGTTGCTCAGGATTCATCTGTCCTAATGGGGAATGGATCACATGCCTCTATTCCTGGTGTTGGCACGGTGGATCTGAAGTTTAATTTTAGAAAGATCATGCAACTGAGGAACGTGGAGCATGTCCCTACTATAAACAAGAATCTCGTTAGTGGCTCCCTTCTATGCAGAGATGGGTTTAATGTTGTGTTAGAGTTCAATAAAGTCGTTGTTTCGAAACATGGACAATTTATTGGTAAATGTTATGAGTTCGAAGGCTTGTTCCGATTTTCACTTTCAGATTTTTGTAATAAATCCGTGAATCATATTTGTGGTGATGTTAATGATGATACTAGTGTTTGGCATTCTTTTTTATGTCACATTAATTTTGGTTTGATGTCTCGGATGTCTAGTATGAGTTTAATTCTGAATTTCACTATTGCCAAAGGTTCTAAGTGCCATAGTTGTATGCAATCAAAGCAACCTCGAAAGCCTCACAAGGCTGCCGAGGAGAGAAACTTGGAACCTCTAGAACTCATACATTCTGATCTCTGCGAGATGAATGGTGTGTTGATAAAAGGTGAAAAGAGATATTTCATGACATTGATAGATGATGCTACTAAATTCGGCTATGTTTACTTGTTGCAAACTAAAGATGAGGCTTTAGAGTACTTTAAAATCTATAAGGCCAAAGTTGAAAATCAACTAGAGAGAAAGATCAAGTGTCTTAGGTCGGATCGTGGTGGCGAGTATTTTCCCAAAATATTTGACGAATTCTGTCAGGAATACGGAATTATTCATGAGAGGACGCCTCCCTACTCGCCCTAATCGAACGGGGTTGCCGAGAGGAAAAACCGCACACTGACTAACTTGGTGAATTCCATGTTAGCCACTGCTGGTTTATCAAAGGCATGGTGGGGGGAGGCTTTGTTGACATCATGTCATGTCCTGAATAGAGTTCCTAACAAGAATAAAGAAAAGACCCCTTATGAGGAGTGGGCTGGGAGAAAACCATCACTTTCGTATCTGCGTACTTGGGGGTGTTTGGCAAAGGTCAACATACCGATTCCCAAGAAACCAAGCTCGGACCCAAGAAAGTGGATTGTGTCTTTCTACGATATGCTCCACGGAGTGTAGGCTATAGATTTCTAGTGGTTAAATCTAAGGTAACTGATATGCATGTTGATACTATAATGGAATCTCGTGATGCAACATTCTTTGAAAATATTTTTCCTATGAAAGATATGCATAGCATTGGTAGAATTTCTTCTGAAATACTTCCTGAATCTAGTGCATCTATTGAGAATTCTGAACAACCACATAAGGAAGTCCTTGATAAGGATGACGATGAACCTCTCACGAGGAGTAAGAGTTAGAGGATTGCAAAATCTTTTGGTAATGATTTCATCGTGTACCTTGTGGACGATACTCCCATATCCATTGCAGAGGCATATGCATCTCCTGATGCAGATGATTGGAAAGAAGATGTCCAAAATGAGATGGAATCGATTCTTTCTAAAGGAACTTGGGAATTATCGGAACAACCCTATGGTTGCAAACCTGTGGGCTGTAAGTGGGTGTTCAAGAATAAGCTAAGGCCTGATGGTACTATTGAGAAGTACAAGGCGTGGCTTGTAGCTAAGGGCTACACATAGAAAGAAGGCGAATATTTCTTTGACACATATTCACCTGTCGCTAGACTAACCACCATTCGAGTACTACTGTCCCTGGCTGCCTCTTATGGTCTTCTCGTTCATCAAATGGACGTGAAGACAGCTTTCCTTAATGGAGAGTTGGAAGAGGAGATCTATATGGATCAGCTGGTTGGGTTTGTGGTAAAAGGTGAAGAGACAAAGGTGTGTAAGTTATTAAAATATTTATATGTCCTAAAACAAGAACCTAAGCAATGACATGAGAAGTTTGACAGAACTCTACTTTCTGCTGGCTTTGTCATTAATGAGGCTGATAGGTGTGTTTACTATCGCCATGGTGGGGGCGATAGCGTTATATTATATTTGTATGTGGATGACATTCTAATCTTTGGCACAAACATGAAAGTGAAAAATGAAGTCAAGTCTTTCCTGTCAAAGAGCTTTGATATGAAAGATCTGGGAGAGGCTGATGTGATTCTGAACATCAAGCTTATTAAGAACGAGAATGGGATTACTTTAATGCAATCTCATTATGTTGAGAAGGTCTTGAGCCGATTTGGCTTTATTGATGGCAGGACTTCTCCAACACCTTATGATCCCAGTTTGACATTATGAAAGAATAAGAAGGAATCAATAGATCAGCTGAAATATTCACAAGTTGTTGGTTCTCTCATGTACTTAGCAAGCGCTACAAGACTTGGTATCTCTTTTGCTGTGAGCAAGTTGAGTAGGTTCATGTCTAACCCGGGTATTGATCATTGGCATGCACTTGAAAGGGTCATGCGCTATCTATGTGGTACAATGAGCTATGGGATTCACTATTCAGGACACCCTGCTATGCTTGAAGGATATAGTGATTCGAACTGGATCTCTAATGTTGATGAACTCTACGCCGATGACCCACAAGTATAGGGGGTGTATCGTAGTACTTTCTATAAATAGGAGTGTCCATCCCAACGAGGAGAAGAAGGTGCTGAATAGTGGTATGGAGCAGGAAATTCCTGTGAATACTTAGTAAACGGATTTTAGTGGTTTTCTGACAAGGCAACAAAACAAGGAGCAAGTAACAAAGGTAACAAACAAACGGAACAAGTGTCCCAATCCTTTCTTAGCAAAGGCCAAGCCGGTGGAAATACTTATAAGGACCAAACATTCTCGAGGACACATAGGAATTCTGTCAAGTGCTTTCGCTTCAAATAGCTGAGTACTCTTCTCTGGTGTTGTAAGTGTTGTGTGGGTAAACCTGTGCTAATGTACCGGCCTTACTTGGACTAATACATACTTGTGATTAAAACCCCTGCAAACATCCGTAACTACATGAAAGTAATTAAGATATAAATCTAACCACGGCCTTAAACTCGGAGATCCTACACTCCCTTGTGCAAAGGTGTCCTAATGGGGGTTCAGGTTTCTGTCACTCCGGCAACCCCACAATTAGTAGCCAAATACACAATGCACTTCCCTAGGCCCATAGATGATGAAGTATCATGTAGTTGACGTTCACATGACACCACTAGAAAATAGCACCACAACTTAAATACTAAACCATTGAATAATAACTCAACACATATTCACTACTAACAACATGACTTCTCCCATGTCCTCAAGAACTAAACGAACTACTCACAAGACATCATATGGATCAAGATCAAATATGATATGGTAATAGATAACAATCTGAACATAAACAATAATCCAATGGTTCCACTCACAAGCATCAACTACAATAGTAATTAAACCGGGAAAGCTTCCCCTAAGAACTAAAGCAATATCCAACACAATTGTTACAGTGGGATGGAGTGGTGATGATGGTGCTGGTGCAGATGATGGTGTGGATGATGATGATGATCCTAATGAATCCTAGCTTGACGATGGTGTTGATGGCGACGGTTTCCCCTCTCCGGGAAGGAATTCCCCCGGTAGAAATTTGTCTGCCGGAGAGATCTTTCTCTCTCGATGTTTTCCGCCCCTAGAGGCGGCGGAAATCTATCTGTGGTCGCTCTCCGAGGCTTAGGGTTCCATAGGTAAGATATAGGTGAAGGATCGGAGTCGGAGGCCGGGCACGTGGGCCACACCTGCCCTAGGCGCGACCCAGGGTGGGCCTGCGCCTAGGGGGTATGGGACCCCTGTGGCCCCTCTTCGCTCCTCCTTCTGGCTTCCTGCGTATTTTGGGAAAATAATATGTTTCCATATTTTTCTGGTATTTTTCAGATCTTCGCGAAATTGCACTAAAACGCCTTCTTTTTCATTAGAATCCAGACTCCGGCAGTTCATCCTCCAAGAATCATCCAACATGCATAAACAGATGAAAAGCCATAAGTAATACCTCATATAAGACAAATATCAATGAATAGAGGTAAATTATGATATAGAATGGTGATGCAAATTGGGCGTATCATACGCCACGAGCGGGTATGTGTTTACCATTGGAGGTGGTGCAGTGTCATGGAGATCTCGTAGACAGACCATATTGAGGAGGTCAACTATGGAAGCAGAGCTTACTGCTTTAGACACAGCCACTATTGAGTCAGAATGAATGCGTGAGCTCTTGATGGACTTGCCTGTGGTTGAGAAACCAGTGCCGGCAATCCTTTCGAATTGTGACAACCAAACTGTTATTGTCAAAGTGAACAATTCTAAGGATAACGCGAAGTCATCAAGACACGTGAAGATACGTTTGAAATGTGTCAAAAAATTGAGAAACTCCGGAGTAATAACTGGTACATATATTCAAATAGACAAAAACCTGGCATATCCCTTTACAAAGGGACTATCACGAAATGTGATAGAAAGTGCATAGAGGGAGATGAGGTTGAGACCCATGGATGTCACACCTAGGGTAACCCAACCTATGTGATCGGAGATACCATGAATTAGGATCTGGGACGAACAAGATAGTGGATGGACCGAGGAGAGTATTTTGTAACCCTCTCTATGTGAAGATGCATAACTCTCATAATCTGTAAGACAGGTTGACAACATGACTTATTGTGTTTATGTTGGCTTTAACTAGCAAAGATGTCGTCCTACAGTGAATTCTTGAAAGAATACACCTATATGAGCTCGACTATAAACGTCACGGTCTATGAGACTTGGGTGATCTCTATTAAACTCATAAAGAGACCAGGGAGTATGACGCATATGCTCCAACCCACGGGATAGGCTACTGACAGCCAGGTACTAGTTATGATTTTGAGTGAAATCTATTGGCACCAAACTTGCAATTCAAGGTTCGTCCATTGTTTAAATTGTTGACAGACGTAGTTCAAGATTCTAGGCAAAAGTTCAACTTAACAGTCTCTGCTGAAACACTGGTAGACAAATCTTTAAATGGAATTTGAGATCTGGTGGGAGATTGTTAGAAATAATGGGCTAAATCATTAGACCCATGTGTGATTTCAGATTTACCCTAAATCTCAAAGCCCGTGTATGTGGAAGCCCATATGTGATTTGGCCCAAGTTGGTGGCAGCTCACATGTGTGTGGCAATAGCAGTGGAGTTAAAGTTTAGTTCCACATGGGAAGTTGAATGAGAGTTGCACCACCTTATAAGGTGGAGTGTTGCACCACTTTGTAAGTGAGTGACAATAAGATAGCTACTCGCGCGCTCCTCCTCCGACGCCTTGCCGCCAGACGCTCGCTTCATTTACGAGACGCTGGCAGCCTGGTTGCGGGTTGGGAATCTCGCCGAGCCGAGCTTTATTTTGCTGCTCATGAAAATGTGTGCGGTTAGACATACATGTCAATAGTTAGCGGATTTGGGTCGCTCCTAACCGACCCGAACGTGCGTGACGTGGGCTTGGTCCACTTCGTGTCCTGCACGGGATTTCCGAGCCGCTCTATATAAACGCCAATGCGTCTTCCACACCGTACGACACCAAAACCAATCTAGGGTTTTGCCATCCTCTCTGATTGCGCCGCCACCGTAGTCTACTCCATCCCGCTTGCCGGCGTGCACCGGCGGTCGGGAGAGCAGGTCTCCGGAACCACTCGTCTTTGTGATCCTGTACGGGAGAGAGCGAATAAGGTTTTTGGGAAGGGTTCCGCGCGACTGCTCAAGTTCATCATCACGGCGCGTCTTCCCGGTCGTTAAGCCGGACCTCGTGCACGTCGTCTTCAACGCCGACTTCTTCGACAGACTATTGCACCAAATGCGACTACACCGACAACCGATCAGTACATACACCGTTATCAGATCTGTTGTTTTACTATGGCTGTTAGTGCGTATATTTTGCTACCGTTCATGTTGATCAATACATCTAGTATGTTAGAGGTTCACGTGATTGTAGCTGTTGTTGTCAGGATTTATATTCTAGAATAAAACGTGAAAATTATGCCTAATATTCCAACACAATCTTTCCAAAGACTCATTTGTCCTCTCATGGTAGAATTCCATCTAGGGTCCAAAAGGGAAAAGACATAATTTGGAAGCAGTGAAATCCGGCTGTTGCAGTAATGATCTAAGACAGAGCGCCACACATTAACTAGCGAATACTGCTCGGTGGTGGCTCTGGCTGGACAGAGCAGCCGTCGCTGTCAATCACATCTGACATAGAGGATAAGGCTCACCGGCGACGGCCACAAGCTCCTCGTCGATGCGTTCCAACAGAAGTTGCCATGCTGCAGAAGCTCCGGAGGTCCCGTCGCGGCCAACAAATTTCAAGATTGGATCATCCTTTCCTTATCTAAGGGGAGATTGGATTCATCGAGCAAGGAGAAAAAAAATCAAAGATGGGAGTGCAGACGCCTTCGATACAACGGGGAAAGGCTGTCGGTAGCGACCGAGATTTTAGGGCCATAGACGGTCCGTAAGTTTACCGACGGACTCCTTCTCTCTCTTCCCTCTCTTTCCTTCACCTCATCTAAAATTCTACTCCCTCCGTTTTAAAATATAAGATGTTTTAGTTTTGTAAAGAAAATGTATCTAGACTTGTTTTAGTGTGTAGATTTACTTTAAACATGAGTAAACCTATATATAAAAAGAGTCTAGATATATATTTGCTTCACAAAGCTAAAACATCTTATATTTTAAAATGAGGCATCTCCTTATAGACAGCTGAGGTGGACTATTGTACATGCCCTTGGAAGGATGTGGCTGATTCTGCTTGGTCATGGCCTGAATCTGCAGAGGAACCGTTTCAATAAGGGCCAATTGGGTGATGCCACAACTCATCCGTAATTCTATCCCCTAAATTCCTTCCATTGAGATCACCAATCTAGTGGAACACAGATTCACCAGCTAGTTACCACGTCTATGTGACGGTCAACTACGTCAGACACGGACAAACATCACGTCCCATCTGTCGTATGCAGCGTTGGTGTTTTATACGTTTATCCTTCTTCCGATGCATGGATGATCGGCGCGCCGCGCAGATGAAACTGAAACCGCGAGCAGAAGAACTGGATGGCTCTGCAAAACTCTCCAGATCGAGCCGTATTTGTACTGCGTCAACTTGCTGTCTCGAAACAGGAAGGAGAATAACCGATCTGCAAGTAGTGCTCAAGCGCATGGGTTGACCACAGAAAGGTCCAGAGGAATCGGCTGGTGTAGAGCAGGCGTGCCCCAGCATGGAACAGTTCAACTGGAGCGTTGACTTGGAGAATATCAAACGACTCCGGCTTAATTTTAGTTATGCTTGGGCGCTTTTTACTTATTGTAAGCTTATGGAATAGATTCAGATCTTTTCCGTGAAAAAAACAGGTCAAGTGTACGAGATAGGCCAAAAATAAAATTTGTGTCCTAACTTCGTGGATAAAAACTTAGGGTTGAATATGGACATCGCACTAGTTTAATTTCTTGAAATGATTACATTTTGACCTAACATGCAATTTCGATGATGTGTGCTATTACCAATCTATTTAGATCGAGTGCATAATTAAAGACGTGTGCCATAAGAACCAATACGTGATTAGATGGTTAGAAGGACAGTGACACTTTTTTAGTCTGTTAGAGTTTAAACTTTAGGTTTGATGATTTGTTGTCTCATAAAAGACGAAATATTTTTTAGTGGAAGGTGACATTCGCGTCGACAGAGATATGTGTGTGATGACTTCGTCAATCTCAAGATCCGCCGATCAGTCTCTTAGTCTAGGTCTTTCAGAGATGATTGTAAGAATAGGATGCCTCGCGTGTTTGCATTCATATAGATTTGTGAGCTCGTCTGTACGGGTTTTGAAAAAAAAAGGCATTTCTTATCTTTGTAACAAAAGAAATTAAAGAGGTTGACATAGCCCTGGTTGATTGTTCTGTCGTGACAGTGACATCATTTCTGCGTGTTGTTTGGGGACGAGGAATCACGTGGTAATTACTATAACCTTCCAAAAAACGCGTCCGGTTCACCCGGACCTGTATATGAGATGGAAAGATTCGCGACAGCTTAACCTCGGAAGAGTAGGTCCATCTCAACTTGAAGATTCTAATGCATGTTGCGGCAGTTTTTCCCACAGAAAAATAATGAAAGCGACCGCGCGATATTCCTTGCATGCAGTCAACACTTTCTGGTCTTTTTGAATTGCCGGTAAGATTTTTGTTTTGCGAATTGCCTAATTGCACGTAGTATGAGAAATGAGAAGTAAATACTAGCAGTATCGTAAAATCATGTTTGTTTATTAGGCGCGTACAAGTTATAATATTTGTAGCTGAACAAAAAATGAATTGTACAGTATTTTTGAATATCCAACAATTGCGAGAAAAATCATATGTACAAAGGAATGGATATTTAATACTCCTCCGGTCCATATTAATGTTCTTAACGAGATAATTACACGACACTTTTGCAACTCGCTTTACTCATGGGAATAACGAACTTGGGACACAACAAATTGCATGACTGACGGGTCTAATGCTAAGGGTTGATGCGAAGCAGCAACACCTTCAATCGGAAATCCAGTTCACCTCATGGATATTTTAGGTTTGCACACAAGTTTTTGAATAAAAGAAATGTTTTTTGTGCCACGTATAAAAAAACAAATTTTGATGTTCGAACATGACTTTTCACGAGATATTTTTTGTTTCTTTACACATGACACATAAAATGTACTTATTTTTTGCCAAACTTTGTGTGGTGAACATAAAATATCCGGATGTACATCTATATTTTTTCTGGTTTATTTAACATATTAAAATGTAATTAAATACATTTTTTATTTTTTTAGAATACATTAAATTCATTTTTTATAATGGATGCATCTAGACGCATGAGACAAAACACAATAATTTCTCACTTTCAATAGCCTTTAGTTCTTACACTGGCACAAGCAGGTAATTAGTGCCCCTACCCTAGAGGGCCGGTCTTGGAGATATTTTTTGTTTCTTTACACATGACACAAAAAATGTTCATACATTTGGTCAAGAAAATATGAATTATATATGACTAAAATTATGCCATATGTTTGGTCAACAAAATAAGGTCTCGAATCTAGGGCACTGCTCACGCAATATTAAAAAATTATTCTGCTGCCTAAATCAAATATATGTTAAGGACAAATAGTCTAGATATGAGAAGAGTGTTGAGAATACAACATATAGCCTTGTCAAGTTGTCATTTCCATCACTTCAGATTTTTCGGAGGCTAGTAATGATCCATCTTGCTATCTGTCTGTTAGAAGCTAGCTTAGGTAAGCTACTTTGACTGAAGCACGTACATAATGAAAAATGCTGTTTAACACCCTCTCGAAATAGGCTTTCACCCCGCTTTATAAATAAAGTCATACGGCTAAACTGATACGACGTAATGAGAAGTTCCTCTAACAAGCAGATCAAAGACAGAAATATCTAACTTGCCACCGAAGACGACGAGGTTAAGGAGACCGGAGCTCCACGCCAACGCCTCCAAGAAGGTAACAACGTCCCAAGCGCCGCCGCCGCCGAGACCACATGGGTCTAGGGTTTTCACCCGGAGCCCTAATGGGGTGAGAGTAGCCACAACAACGCCCCCAAGAGGGTCACGACACCTGCAAGCGTCGCCGTTGTCGGCGCCGAAGTGCTAGGCTTTCGTCCGGAAAAACTCTCGCCACATTCGGTCCCTCAAACCTCCACCACTCTTCAAGCCAAGCTTCCAAAACATGATCTGGGTGCTGCCACCACCTGGAGACCCCGATACCCACTCCTTGCCACCCGCATGGTCCAAAGAGATGGGCCATCACCACCACAACGCCGCCCTGCCGTCAAGACGCCCGTGCAGTCCACCTTTCGGGGCCGCTGCCCCGGCATCTGCGGTCTCGCGCCCGACTATTGAGACTCCTCGTGTGGCCTGCGAGATGGATGGGGTAGAGATGGTCGGAAAAGGAGGGCGGCATCAACACAGCCACCCGGAGGAGATCGTCCTCCACAGGCGTAGGCCGTTGCTGACCGGCCGCGGCCGCAGGGGCACACCCAGCCCTCTGGCCCGGCCAGGCCCAAATTGGGCCTGTAAAGCCCCCGCCGCCACGCTGCTGCAAGAAGGCCGCAGCCTCTGCTACCCTCCTGATCGTCCCGCCCCACCGTACCACCTCCAGAGAGCGTCGCCGCCGTGTTAGTCCCGCTTTAGGCGCAGATCAGGCCCGAGGGGCCTAGATCTGGGCCAGCCAAGCCCAACGCCAGAGGCCACTGAGAGCCACGCTGCCCCGCCGGCGGCCACCATAACCACCACGAAGACGCCGCGCTGCCGAGCCCGAGCCGCCGCCGACCGGGCGCGGCAGGGACGCCTCCGCTGCTGGCCCACCACCACCATCCAGGCCCGCAGCCGACACCGAAGCCGTGCCACCGCAGAGCCACACCACCACCTCCTCGCGCCGTCATTGTTGCCGTGGACTAGCTCGCCCCCGCCGCCGGGAACCATCACCAAGTCCGTGCCGCCGCCATGGGGGGTTTCCCGCGCCACCCCAGAGCCCAGGCGGGGAAGAAGGGAGAGCCTCGCGGCCGCCAGCACGGCGCGGGCTTTGCCCGGCCACGCCCTCCGGTGACGGCGAGAGAGGGGAGAGAGAGGAGGAAGGAGAGCGGGGCGGCGGCGCAGGGGGTTTCCCCGTGACGCTCGCGGGAGCGTCGCGGGATCAGGAGAGTTTTCGTTGTTTAACACCTGAACGAAGCAAATACTAGAACGGAATTTTTTTACCTATAAACCGAGTGAATACATGACAAGAACAGAACCCGACAAACAAGAGATTCACCTAACAAAGCAACACATCTATAGGGCTAGCTCAAATCTTGCAAATCGACTGGAACACACATACACTGACACAAACTGACATACACACCAGAAACTACACGCCGCTATGGCTACCCTCACGTACGACGTACAACCAACCACGTTACAGAAACAACAAACACTTTGATCATAAAAGAAACCACGCTTTGTCGATCCATCCTGATCAATTATTCTTTCGTGCTGGATGATGAGGAGAAGCAGCCGCAGAGTAGCTCCAGAATGCTCTTCTTCACTCCGTTGTGGTCAGCCATGGATCCTTCTTGGACCGATGATCCTCTAGCTCGCAGATGAAATTCAGTTCACTGCTGGAACTGATGAGCAATGGGGGAGAGCTGGGTGTTTGGTGCGATCAAGCTTCTCCAATGTCCTATTTATACTACTACCGCAACTTGGCTGGGTAGCCTGCTTGCGAGTAGCCCAAAGTAAGGTCCAATGAACCGAGAACAGCTCCTAGCAAGGGACAGTCCAACTGGGGTGATGATGACTTGAAAGAGTAAAAAATGACTTCAGTGCAGTGTGTCCTTTACGAGAGTGTGTCAGTGTAAACATTCTCAAGTGTGAATTTTGGAGGCGCTCGACTTCTGACCTGAACCTTCGAGTAAACGTTCTCAACTGTTAAATTTTCGATGCCATTCCATCGATCTCGTGTGCAACAAGCTACAAGGAATATGGTGGTTAGCGTTAGTGCCGTACGCATATACTGACGATCATGCTGGAGCTGGATTCGATCTGTCACTACAGGAGAAGCTCGGTATGCCGAGGACATATTGCCGTCGGCGTAGCCAGGAAAACCCTCGGCGTACGCTACGCCGACGGCTGCCCTCGGCGTACCGTCCTCGGCGGACCTCTCCCTCGGCGGAGCAGGCGCGGCCGTCGGCGTAGGACAAGACCGTCGGCGTAGGTCAACGCCGACGGCCTGACGGGCGCTGCCGGGCGTAGAGACCGTCGTGACGTCGACCGCGCCGTCACACGGCCAGTTAACGGCGCGTCGGCTACGCCGACGGCCTCACCCTCGGCGTACTAAGCCACGTGGAGGCTGGTGGGCGGCCTGGCGCAGCAGCTACGCCGACGGCCTCCCCCTCGGCGTACGCCTGCCACGTGGAGGCAGCGCAGCGGCCTGGCGCAGCTGCTACGCCGACGGCCTCCCCCTCGGCGTACTCCTGCCACGTGGAGGCAGCGCAGCGGGCTGGCCCTACGCCGAGGGCCTTGCCGTCGGCGTAGCCTTGACCATTTGGTCACGCTTACCTCCTACGCCGAGGGCAAGGCCGTCGGCGTATCAAATGCACAGTTTTTTTTTTGAATTTTTTGCAGCAGCAGCAGCAGCACTCACAGCAGCCATACATCCATACATCATCATCCATATATCCATACATCCATACATCCATGCAATATATATTCCACACCAATTGAAACAAGATCACATATGCCATACATGTATCAACATCAGTCATACAAGATCATCCATACATTAGTCATACAAGATCATCGACATCATCACACATGCCTACAACTCTGGAGGAGAGGGGGTGTACCCGAGATCTCCCCTGGTGAAAAGTGGCGACCTCTGCCGAGGGTTGCGCCCGAGAAGCAGCAGAAGAGCCACTGGCGAGGGAGTATGAGAAGTGTGAAGCTCGAGAACCACCTGCAGAATGGCGGAGATGGACCATCGTCATGAAGCGGTGTGATCGACACCCATCCGGCAGGCGTGGCCAAAGTGCGGTTCCCGAAGCTCCGTTCCTACATGTTGCCTACATGTTAGCAACTTGCGAGGCAAAGTAAAGCGATAACCAGTGGGTTCGCAAAGAACTTACCGGTGTCGATGCGTAGTAGGTCCTAGCGAAGCTTTCCTTCGATTGCCAAAATGGCATCGGACCTGGCATGGGAGGCACGGGCCCTAAATCTCTATTCTGGCCAGTTTGAATATTCACCATCATGGCCTGCAAGATAGTTTAGAAGTCAGGCCGTAGTACAACAAACGGGGGAAAGTGGGACTTGTATCTTTTGCAAAAAATAAAGGTCCGGACTTACATTTACGTATTGCATGTAGATCGCAGTCGCCTCCTGATGCTGCCGAAAGGCCACCTGATATTCCTCATAAGCGGCTTCGTAGGCCGCGTCTAACTCATGCTACAATTTCAAATACAAGGAATCTCGTCAGCGGTTAGCCATGCAGGAACAAAACTCATAAAGATGATGAAAACGAGAAAAACTTACATCCTCGGCGGAGCGACAAGGCTGGCCACGAGGCGGGATAGGGGGGCCGTCGGCGGGGTAGGTAGCCTTGAGACGGCTGAAGCTCGTGCTGAGGGTAGGCTTGACCTTCTTATTCAGAATCTTGAGGCGTCCATGCTGCAATCCGTGCCCGACAGACCAACGACTCGTCGATCTCCGCGTGAATGGGGTCATCCACATGGGGTGACGAGCCTTCACCATCGTGTTGTAGTTCCCCAAGTCGCTCGGCAGGTGCACACGCAACGAGGGTTGAGGCTCAGTAATTGGGCTTCTTCGCCGCATCATCTCATAGACGGCGACGTCATGAATCACCTCCCGGGTTGTGCCTCGCCACCAGATCGCGAAAAGAAAATATTATGCATATGAAGTACAAACATAAGCGAAATGCACGCAGTCGTTCCATGTATATACGTACCACCTTCCCTTGAAGCGGTCAAAGTTGCGGTTTCAGCAGGCGTTCCACCATCGCCTCGGTTATCCGCGTTCACCGACAAGGCTGCAAACTCCTCGTCTTCTCCGAGCCACCTCCCTAACCAGCTCCTCCCATGCGAGTCGATGGCTCGCCCAATCGGGATAACCTGAAAATGCAATACTCAACTCGGAAAATGCAATGGCAACATAGAAGCAATGTAGAATCTCATTGACATTTTACTCACCGACATGTACTCTTCTCAAGGCCATCGAGTACTCAGGATTAGGGTTCCTACCGACAATGTCTTCCTTCCGACCCTCACGCCTGTCAGCCTGAAGTGGCTAGCGGTCGTGACCTTCCGTTGTACCACACTGGGGTCAACTTCACACAAGCCCCAAGCAAAGTCCTCAAGGCCTTCTCCCCGGTCCTCCTCGGCCACACGGTAAAAGCACTTCAATCATGCATAAGAGTCATGAGTTAGCACGGTGGGGTCATCAAGTATGAACATAACTCGAGAAATATGCCTTACCCAAAACTTGGTGATGACAAGATCAATGTCGGAAAGCCGGGACACGGTAGTCCGGTAGTCCGCCAAGTAGTAGCTAGCTTCCTGTCACCCTCGGGGGTAATGTGATAGCCCGACCAGAACTTCCTAATCAGAGCTCCAACGAGGCTGTTAGGAAGGCGAGCCTTGGTCCCCGGAGGAAATGTCCAATTGCTGCACAAAAATAAACATTAGTACACAATAATTATTTATGACCAACATGAAATAAAATGTTTTAAATTGCCAAATTAGTAAACTTACTCAAGGCCATCCGAATAATAAGGGCTTTCCTCGAGTCCTAGGCTCAAACTTCTCGTGGACTCCGATTCCCCACGATTCCGCAATTTCTTGCCCCACCAACTCGCTGGCTAGTGTCCGTGTCGGTCCCCGCCTCCTCGGTCCTCGCCTCCTCTCGAGACTCGCCTCCTCTCGACTCGCCTCCCTCTCGGCCAAAGGCTGCTCATCAGAACAACTCAGAGCCACGCCGAAGCAGGGTGGTGGGTCAAAGTCCACGCCTCCTCGTGGCACCTCGTCCTCCCTCCTCGACCTCGGCCTCGACCCCGCCCTCCGCCAGGAGCAAGATCGGGTAACGGATTGGGATTTGGCTGTCTCCCACCGTGTAGCACTTTTCTTCAAGCTGCTTCATAAGATTAAGGACGAACTGGTTGCCTTGCTGCTCATATTGTTCAATCACCTGCATTAAGTAAGAGAAAACAGTTAAGCACAAAGACATAATAAAATGTATACACAAAGAATAAAGGCATAATGCAATTAAGAAAACAGTTAAGCACAAAGACAAAATAAAATGCATTAAAAAATAAATACTCACTATCATTTTCATTCTCATTCTCATTCACATTCTCATTCTCATTCTCACTATCACTATCTTTTGAGTAGAAATCTGGATTCTCATCGAAGGGTGTAGGCTCATCATCGTTGTCATTCTCGGTATGGAGCTTCTCGAGCATACTTATGTCATGTAGATTCACCACTGACTCACCCCGAGTTTCTACATCATTCCCAAGATCCTCAAGATCAACCAGTTCTAAATCAAAGTGTCCGAAGTCCTCTTGCTCTTGATAGAAAATTCTCGACGTTAAAGGGTTAATGTTGTTGTAATCGCCCCTGAGGGAATCGGTAGGTTACCATGTGGCGATACCGAACACGACTTCCCAGCCCTGAGTTCCGCTCGCATGGGTAGGGCAAATAATAAACTTGGTTGGCTTGGTGAGCAACAACAAAGACGTCTCCGCTATAGGTGGTTGAAGGCCTAACTTCAACTAACCCAATGGAAGGGTACTTCTCAGTCCACCCTTGGGTCAAACCAGTGGCACTTGAACACAACAAGATTGAGTTCGACATTAAATGCGATTGAAGGTCAGCTCGTATACATTCTCTAACCTTCCGTAGTAATCAAGGGAATCGGCTCCTTTGGTGAACACCCCAAGATTTACGTTTTTGCATTGATCGCCCTTCTTTCCTGGCGTCAGATGGAAGCGAAACCCATTCACATCATACTTCATACTTCATGGCGACACGACATGTTACAACCTTGGGAAACACATTTCAGCTCATCCGACATCTCAACGTTGGGATCACTCCTACAGTACAAGAGGAATTTGTTGCTCAAGAGTTACGTGGAATAAGAGCGACAAGTCACATATTGCAAGGTAAGAGGACAGGTTAGAAATTACTTTTCCATAAACCAGACACAAAGTTTTTTATTTCCGGAGCACCCTCTTTGAGAGTGTCCAACTCCATGGGAGAGGGATCAGTCGGTCCCGGCCACTGTTCATCCGTGAAATCGCTAATAAGGAGAAAATAAGCATTAGACGGAGACCGAGTTACTAGCTGCATAGAGAAATAGGGTGTTCACCATTTTACCTAATGAAATCGACCACTTCCTTCATGTTCATAAGCACATAGAGCATTATGCAATCCTTCTCTTCCTTCTAAGCGATATTTTAGTCCTTTACCGGCCTTGCCACCAGGAAATTGGAATAGTTCGAGATTGGGGTCATTCTTGGGCAGGTCGACATTGTAACGAGAGACCGAGTTATGCATAGTGGGAACATCATCGACCCAGTAGGTTGTCATGTTAGGGCGTACCCGGGCATTTCATGCATAGTATATTGTAACCAAACTTTCATCAAAAAGTTTCTCTTTGATGCTCGGTCGTATGTCAACGTCCCGTGTATCCAAGAGTGGTTCAAATCATCCACAATCGGCTGCATGTAGACACTCAATTTCTTCCCCGGATACTCAGGTCCTGGAATTATCAGCGACAAAAACATGGTCTTCCGTTGCATTAATACTTCGGGAGGGAGATTGAGCGGAATAACATACACCGCCAAAGTACATGAGGTCAGTCGACATACCATATGGGTTGAAGCCATATGTTGCTATCGCAATTCTAACATTCCGAGCCTCTTCGCCCACCGGGGTATTTGTCATCGGGTTCTTCCATGCCTTACCATCGATGGATGTCCCATCTTCTTCCGTCTGCGTCCTCGTATCTTTTCCCTTCTTGTGCCACGTCATCTGTTTGGCGCCTCGCTCAAGTAAAGCCATTGGATTCTTTTTTATGAATGGGAGATACCAAGTATCTTTTTAGCGACCTTCGATCGCCTCACCGACCATCCTTCCCTTTATCTCTTCATATCTAGAGGCCTTACAAATGGAGCAGACTTGTCACCCTCAAACTGTTTCCAAAACAAAAGGCAGCCTTTTGGACAACAATCTATCTTTTCATAATCCATGTTGAGCTCCTTCATGAGTTTCTTCGTTTCGTGAAAGGTTTTGGGCGCATAATGCCCTTCGGGCAACATGTTACCACATGTTCTCGATTAGCTTCAAAGTGAGAACGGGTATGAGTACCGCACTTGTCGGCTAGACACCGAGAGATGGCATCGAGCTGAGAAATCTTTGCACCCTCGCAGAGGCCTCTTAGCCCTTGCCATCATATCAAGGAAGGCCTTCGCGTTGGCTCCGGTTCCTCCGGTTCTAGCGGTTCCTCCGGTTCGTGATTCCTCCCGTGGAGGTGGCGAATTCGCTGGTCGGCATCGATAAGATCATCTAGCATGTTTCTAATCCCATCGTGCTCATTGCCATTGAGCGGCGACGCATCACCTCACCTCTCACGTTAAATGCATCGAAAAGTCGACTTGCGTGACATAGTTAGACATGTACCCATATTGCGAAGGTGTTTGTACATGTCATCCTTTCCACGACGATGACGCTTAGTGCAATGGCGCAGGGACAAAGTGCCCGAACAATTGCCTTGAACCACGCGCTTAACTCATTCACTAACAAATGAGTGTTCCGTACAATCGTCTGCTTTATTAGTCGCACTAATACGGCCACCGTACATCCACCCATTATCGACCATCCTCTTCGCTTTGTTGGGAGACAAACAACAAATATAACATTTTATATCAACAGAGATTAAATGCTTCATATTTTACGCATTCATCAACCTACATGTCCAATAGGAAAAGAGGGTCCTAACAGTCACGGATCCGTAGATTGGGTAAGTTCTCCTTCTACCGATCCAAGCGAAATTTGGCAGACCTCCTCACGCTCTCCCGATACACGTCTCGACAAAAAGCCAAGAGGATGTGCATCCGGAGAACAACGAGGAGGCGCCACCGAAATCCTGTCTCGAATCGAGGTAGAGCCAGGGAGAACCAAACCCAACTACGAATCCGCCGACTGCCCGATAAAAGCCATAAGCGTTACGGTCCAAAATATGCGAGACCACTAATGCATATTAAGTCGCGTAACGCTTACGGTCGGGATGACGCCTAGGTGACACGACATACTTGGTGATCTAGACACGAAAATAAACCTAGGTACAAGAGAGGCGAATGGATTCTCACCCTCGAAGCGTGATCAAATCGTAGAAGATGATCCGGGACCAGTCGTCGAAACACTCCCCACGCTCACCCTCCGGTAACTACAAACAACATACCATATACAACATATATTTAGCAAATTTCATCTATTTTAGTAAACATGAACTATTGTACATAAGAAAAACTACATACAAACTATAAACTACTGCTACAACCTACTACTAGATACTACAACCTACTACTGCAAATTTCATCTATTTCATCTAGATACTACAACCTACTACTGCAAATTTCATCTATTTCATCTAGATACTACAACCTACTACTACAAACTACTAGTACATAAGAAAAACTACATACTACAAACTATAAACTACTACTACAAACTACTACTTCAAACTACTATTACAAACTAAAACCACAAACTACAATTAGTACAAACTAAAACTACAAACTACTACAAACTAAAATAAAAACAAGAACAAATTTAAAAAAAAAACTAACCAATGGAGGGAGGGTGAGAGGGTACCTGGGGTGGTGGTCAAAGGGGTGGGGGGTGGGGGAGGGCACTGGGGTGGTGGCGATCAGGAAAGTGGGGAGGGGTGGCGGCACTGGGGTGGTGGCGGCAGGAAGTGGGGGAGGGGTGGTGGCGGTGGGAAGTGGGGGTGGCTGGTGGTGGGGTGGGAAGTGGAGGGCAGGTGGGGAGGGCTGGGTGGACATGGCTGAGCCTGGACGGCAGGAAGGTGGTGGTGGTGGTGGCGGGGTAGGGAAGTGGGGAGGCTCATGAGGGAGAGAGGGCTCAAGGCGGCGAGCCTGGGACCGCCGGGTGGTCAGGGCTTGGGGAGGGGTTGGGAGGCAGGAGGGACGCCAGGATGGGAGGATTGGTGATGGGAACAGTGGCCGGGGTGGGCCAAGCAAAAAAAACGGTGATGCTACCGACGGACGACGAGGGCAGCCGTCACGTAGCTAGGCAAATATTTTTATTAAATGCACATATATGTAGAGACTAAAACATATCAAAAAATAATAAATTCATTTAGATACACATGTGTAGGACCTAATTTATAGATACATGTAAAATCTAGCCAAAATTTCGGCGGTAGACACTGATCGCCTACCCCCGAGACGCTCCTCCGATGTGGGTAGCCCGTAGCTCTCTCTTGTTTTGTGTTTGTTTAGGTCATAGGGTGATGTCAAACCATGTTAGCTCACAAGTTGGGGCACTAT